>CM077093.1:1432043-2000212 GCA_039513925.1 Platanthera zijinensis
ACCAAACGGAACGAGAATTCGCAGTCGGAGACGAGGTCTTCCTCAAGCTTCAACCCTACAGGCAAATTTTCCGTGTCTCGGAGGACGAACCAGAAGTTAGCACCGGTTCTTTTATTGGCCCTTCGAAATCATCCAGAGAATGGGACCGGTTGCATATACCTTGGTCCTGCCAGAGGGATCGCATATTCACCCCACCTTCCATGTATCCTTGCTGAAAAATAAGATCAGGTACACGGTACAGGTGCGTCCTACTCTTCCAGAAGCAACCCACGGTGGGAAACTGCGACAGCTAGAGGAGGTACTGCTCACCAAATGGAAGAAGTGTGGTACCGAGTACCGCTAGGAAATCCTCCTCAAATGGAAGAATTTATCGGTGGCGCACAACACATGGATCGATCTGCTCGAGTTTCGAGAACTTTTTCCAGACTTCCATCTTGAGGACAAGTTGGCTGCTCATGGAGGAGGGAATGTTATGACCCTGCATAACAATTGGTTCACGGGGCAGCAATACGCTCGGCGGCGGAAGTAGGCGGCACAAAGCAGGGTTGAACCTACAGGTTCAGCCCTCCCAAATTGAACCGCGGCGGCTTGGGGCTGAACCTGCGGGCTTAATCCTCTTGGGGGGAAGGGGCGGTCGCTCCCCTCTTGGCCCAGAGGTATAAATACCTCTATGGTTTGTTCCACTAAGGCATCAAGAACTCTTCAGGTATTTCCCCCTCTCTTCCTCTCAAATCCTAATCTCAATTTTTCTTTCCTCCTCTATTCTCTACTATTCTCCACTACGATCATAACAGAGATGATATACAAAATTGTTAATACACTTCAATAAGTAGGAAACATCTTAAGAAGTAATTTGAAGATGGATGTCCTAGACATTAATGCCACCATCGTACATGCGCAATAGAGGGTGCAGAAGTACTAGAGAGAGCTTAGTGGGTAGAACAATCCAAGATATATAGGCCCTCCACAGTTCCTACCATTGTCAATGCACGCTTCGTTGTCGGATCCTGAAAAATACAACCATCGGGAAGAAACGTCATTGAGCAGTTTAAGGATAAAGTCAAGCGACTAATAGATAGTAAATTCCTAGGAAATGTAAGAACATGTAAAACGGATGTGAGGGGTATGGTAGAGGAACATAAGATAGTTCCTTTGCTAGCTATAGAAGAGGAGTTATTGACAGTGATAACTTTATCATGACCCAAGAGGGGGTGTATGAGGTAAAACCTAGTGATGCCTCTGTCATATGATTAGTTGCACAAGAGTCGATGATCCACTCGGATTGGATGGAGGAAGAGGATTGTGCGCTTGGAGGTCCTAAGGTGGTGAAGGCAGCAACGGAGGGGGATCTAAGAATTCAGTAGACGTCATATAGCATCGAGATATTCAGTGGAAAAAACTTCGGAGAGAAGCTTCCCAGTATTAGCATCAGTGGTATGGGCAGTGATGATGATTATGCTGGAGAGGACCACCACGTCCACACTACTATTATTCTTCCGTACAAGGGCCTAGAAGATGGGATTAAAGAGACTCTAGTAAAGATTTTGAAAGAGGGCGTTGGGCCTTACAAAACTTTACAGGGTTGCAGGCTTGCAGCTCTACCTGATATGGTTAGTAAAACACATCAAGTTCCTCTAAGTAAATAAGACTATTTCCCAGCTAAGCCCTTCAGGCCAAGCTACCTCTTTACAAGCTACCTCTTTACATTGGTCCAAGCTAATTAAGAAGTTCCTAGGTGTGCTCAGTGCTATAGTCACTCAATAAATCCACTATATTATTCAGGAACATTATCCACATGATATAATGTATAAAAGATAGTCTTAGATATTTACCTGAAATACAGTATCATGAACATAATCTGAAACAGTAGTCAGCAAGCATATATAAAAAAAATTCGGTTCAACTTCAGTAGTGACTGAAGGAAATCCTAGTCCACAGGATGTTGTCATTCAAAAATTATTGATTTACCCGAATGTGATTGAGGATGTGGTCCATTTGTACCTAATTTGGCTGAGTGCAGAACTTGCAGGTTTTCATCTATTTTTGTAGTGACAGCTTTGTGGTCATTCCGCAACACTGACATCAGGTCAAAAATGATGGATTAATGATTAGGGATCAAGTAACATAGGTAAAATAATAGAGCCTTTCACTTCCAAGCTAAATAATAAAATAACAGAGCACGTGACCCTTGTGTCTCTGAAAATTCAACTACGGTGAAAAAAAGATTTAAAAAGAAAATATTATAAAGGTCAACAGATGATCAATTTAATCAATTCAAACAAACAACTCATATAAAAAGTGTGGATAACTAAAAAAGAAAGAGTACTCCTGTTAATGCAGACTATGGGAAGGATTGATTATAATTAAAGCATCAGTTTTCATAGAAAAAATTTGCATTAAGAACGTTGGGGCATAAATCATTCTAACATTGTGATACACATATATGTCAATTAAGAGACGAAATCGGATCCGCCATCATGGCACATGGGGACCACCCCATTAATCACAAAGTAATATAAGGAAATATTTCAATAATATGTCATGTCATAAGTATGGGTTATTATTAATGGGAAATAGACTGGAGTCCTTAATGTCATTAACATATATGGAAATATCAAGAATAGTATTTACTAGGGAAGTCTTTATTATTAGTAATTATGAGTCTGTTACGGGCCTACTATTGTACAATGATAACTCGCCGGAATAGTGATCGGAGGCGGAGAAGATGGTGGTGGTAGATGATACCGTGGAGCCGGAACCGTGGCTGCCTAGGCGGGGTTGCTCGTTAGAGGAGAGAGCCACAAAGATCTTACATTCAAAAGATGGAAACTAGAATTCTTTCTTGCTTCCTTCCTACAACACATCCAATGCCTTTATACAGGCTATAACATATAAGAAGACAAAACACTAATGATGACATCTAATATCAGACCCAGGGCTCGAGGCTCCTACATAATGATAACAACTAGAAACCTAGTTAATAGAAATAATTATAATAATACGCAACAAGTAACATCTCATCCGCCCTTAAAATCGAGCTTGACCTCAAGCTCGAATTCCACATGGTGATCGGAGCATCTGACAACTTGATCTCCCGCCAGAACAATGCATGATATCGTGTAGCGACGGCGGCAGCGACGGCGAGTAGGGGCAGCGCCGTTGGAAAGACGAGCGACGTAAGTAATGACTTCAGCAAGGTTGGTGGAGCGGTGAGAGCAGCAACAGCAAGTAGGTCAAGGAAGCGACGACCAGCAGAAGGAACGGATTTGTAGCCAGTGAGGTGATCGTCGGGGTCGGCAGAGCGGTGGTCGGCGGAGCAAGTGCTGGCGTAAAGGAGGTCATGATGTCTGATGAAGGTGGCCCAAGGTGGGGCGGTACCGCCACGACAGGTGATGGCGGAAGGGCAATTACCGCTAAGAGCGGTGGCACGTCAACGACCGGCGCAGATGGCGACTGCACAAAGAGAGGTGGCGGTGGAAGCAGCAGGGACACGTGCTGCGACAGAAAGACGGTTGTCGGATTCTTAATGTGGTGGAGGAGTGTGTCGGCATTCCAAAGGCGTGAATCCATGGAGGTCGTGAAATCATGTAGCATCGAACAAAGGGCGTGCACATCGGCAACACATAGTAACATTTCCGAAATAAATAATTAATTAATCCATTTTAGAATTAATCAACTTTAAATAGATATGCGGTATACTATCTGCCAAAAAGAAATTAATTGGGGGAAGAAAGGACCGGCTGTCAGCAAATGTAGTTGGGGTGGGGACTGTCAAAAGGGAGGTGGCTAGATGTAGATTTAATAACTAATAAATTAATCAAGGAATGATTAATATATTAGAAAAAAAAATGGGGCACGATGTGACTTTGCTGGCCTCGCAAGAGGAAAAGGGTAGTGTCGGCTGCGGGGGCTCGAGGAAAGTGAGAAGGCGCGCAGAGGTATGGGCTCAAGGACTGCGGCTCGAGAAGGAACAACAGGCGCGAAAGCTTGCGGACAGAAGACGTGAGCTGGTCTCCGCGGATGAGAGGGCGTTGTGACCGCGTGGGGAGAATCATG
Source organism: Platanthera zijinensis (assembly GCA_039513925.1). Classification (NCBI taxonomy): domain Eukaryota; kingdom Viridiplantae; phylum Streptophyta; class Magnoliopsida; order Asparagales; family Orchidaceae; genus Platanthera; species Platanthera zijinensis. Next base: position 1,436,100 of record CM077093.1, read on the forward strand.
ACAGGCAACTGGATGGACTCGGCGTCGAGGGAGCAGGGGATGTCGGCGATGATGCTCTTGGGTGCAGGGAGAGCAACAGTGGTCGGCGGTAGTGCTGGTTTGTCTATAGTTGTCGCCGACGAGGTTGCGCCGGGGAGAAGAGTGTCGATGCAGGATGGATTGAAGCAGGAGGGCAGCGACTCTGTCGGCTGTTGGGCGCGGCACGGGATCGTATGTTGGACCCGTGGAGGCTACTGTTTGTTGACGTCGACGAGCAAGGAGACTGGCGGAACTGTGCGTGAGGCAATACAAAAGTTAGGGACGGATTCTTGGAGCTTGATGGAATGGTGTTGGCGAGATGTTGGCGTGCTTCGCGGCGGAAGAGGACCGACTGGCTCTGATACCAAGTTGTTACGGGCCTACTACCGTACAGTGGTAACTCGCCGGAATAGTGATCGGAGGCGGAGAAGATGGCGGTGGTCGAGGATACCGTGGAGCCAGAACAGCGGCTGCCCAGGCGGGATTGCTCGTTAGAGGAGAGAGCCGCCAAGATCTCACATTCAAAAGATGGAAACTAGAATTCTTTCTTGCTTCCTTCCTACAACACATCCAATGTCGTTATAAGGCTACAACATATGAAGACAAAACACTAATGATGACACATAATATTAGACCCGGGACTCGAGGCTCCTACATAATGATAACAACTAAAAACCAAGATAATAGAAATAATTATAATAATATGCAGAGAGTCATTGTTAGATGTGACCATAAGGCCAATTTAAGATTGTCTTGTATGTATAATGCTCTATTTGGGATGGTTGTGGCTACAAGGAAAATAGTGGCAGAAACCTGTGGTGGGATTGGAGTTGCCACGAACTTCTGGTAAGAAAACCTATAGACTATTTGGAGAATCTCCATTTTCAAAGTTGTTCAAAATGTAGAGGGGGACTTTAGGGGAACTAACTAACAAGAGTTTGGCAGGAGCTTCCTCCTTGGGGAATCAGCCTCAAGAGTTTCTCTCAAATTTGTATCATTCGTTTAGGTTTTAATACAAACGTTTTTTTGCTTCTGTGATATCCCCTTCTTCCCCCCACCTCTCAATATTTTCAATTAGTAACAATATTTCGACTTGTCACACTCTCTCTCCTGCCCCTGCATCGTAGGCACCAAAGTGTTGATCAGTATAACCCAGGTCCTCAAGCAAATATGTGCCACCATTCACAATCTCAATGTCAAGTTTGACAAACTCGACAGATTCATGTCTTACTACAACATCCCCACTAAAACCACACCTCAAAATTTGGTATCTGATAACCCCTGCCGTCCACCTCATGACTTCCACTGTACCCCAACAAAAAGTTACCAAATGAGCCTGAGACAGCTTCCCCAACCAATATTTCCATTACAACAATTGTTAATTCCCTCCCCAAGCTCGGTTTCAACATCCCAGACCGCACAACACCTCTGCTCTTCAGTCTTCACAACAGCCAAATACTCAGTCACAACCCTCCTTATACTTCTACTCCCACCACCAGGAGCAACGCCCAACCTCCTGCACATATCCTCAATCTCCCTTTAAATCCACCAACACCATCCTAATCCTTCTCGGGGACCTCCAACCGGCCCCTCCACCACAGTAATGTCAGCCCCAAACACTCAACCAAGGCACACTCTGCATCCCAAACTTTATCGCCCCCCTTACATAAACCACACCAACCTTAATTCCATTTTCCCCCAATCCTAATACCATGCTTCCGACGCCGAACATTACTTCCTCGTGTATTTCTATGTTGCTCAAACCACCTTTAAGGCCCAGTTCACAGTCCACTTTGGTAGCATCGTCCTTCATAACATCAATCCTAGCCACCTCCGCTCAACTCAACGCTTCCAGCAGCTCGCCCCACCCCTCTCCTGTAGAATCCAATAACCCATGGCCACCAAAAGAGAACTCCCGCTGTCCACAATCCATTATATCCCCTTCAACGCCAGCCACCCTTTGTTTCCCAATTGGTAACAAGAATTCACAGACATATCTCAAAACACACTAAAAATCAAACCTACAATTCCTCAAGAGTTTACAATATTATTGATCATCACCAATCACTACTACTATATATATATCTATATCTATATATATATATATATATATACATATTATATAATTATCAGCCTCCATTCTAAACAAAACTATTGATGTAGGCCAAGCGGGCCAAAATTGTGTTTTGCGCACAAAATCAAACTCGTCGTTATGAACTTTAAGAAATTCGTTAATTATGTCCAGGCTCTAGGGTGAACTCTCACTTATTTTACGAATCGAACCTTCCACGAGATTAATACATCCTCAAGCAAATCTACAATAATAATTCACGAAATTAATGGAAATTAGCAATAAGAACGTAGAGACAAGCTTAGAGATATTTAATTGACTGCATAAATTTAATCCTAACGAATTGGAGTAAGGATACAGAAAAATATACGGCAGAGAGGTAGTCCTTTCCGAAGTTCATCACATAGCGGGAGGATGAACACCCGTCGTCGTTGGTAACCAGAATAGAGGGTCGAAGTCGACAACACAGACAGAGAAGTACAACCTTCAGAGGTCGCCAGAATGGGAGGCGGGGTCAACGGCGACAAAACAGCAGTCGGTGATGAAGGTGTGCTGGATGATGAAGTCACGCTTGGAGGAGGCCGGCGGCAGACGAGTCACGGGGAGGAGCTCTCGGGATGTCATTGGTGGCTAGGTGATGGAGATCGACAACATTTGGGCCATCGGATAGACGATCGGAGACCTTGATAGCGACCGGCTCGATTTTTCATATTTTTAAGTATTTTTTTTATTTTTCTGACTTGTATGTTGAGAGTTAAATTGATTTATTCGTCGGGTGATTGTAGTTGTCGAATAATCTCAACCTAATTCACCCCCGCCCCTTTTATATCTACCAGCAGCTGGATGAATCATTTTATCTAGGGATTAGGTTTTCGGAAAACCGCTCAGTCTAGGAGGTGTCAACGCCTACCCCTCCAGGTGTCGGCGTCGGGAGCCTCTGTCGTCGTTGCTAGTGTCGACGCCAACCCCTCCATTAGTCGCCTTCGTCCGCCCGTGAGTCTTTCGAATGTCGTCTTCGTTGTTCCCGCTACCTCCAGTCGCTCTTGTTGTAGTTCCGGCTACCGCTAATCGCTCCTGCCACTGTTCCTACTATCCTACTACCGCTGCCCGTTCCCTGCTACTGTTCCCCTACTACCGTTGCTCCTTCCGGGCAACATCCCCCTTCCGTGGACCCACCGCAAGCCTCCCCACAGCTTCTCCCATCCCCGTACGCCCCTCTTCAGCCCCTCCCCGCTCCAAAATCACACAATTTAGCACTTCCCTGTTATTATGCCCTACTGTCCAACCCCTTTCCATTACCAAATCCACTCTCAAACAAATTCATGAAGTCTCTCACCCTCCTCCATTTACACGGCAATACCCCTCCATATATCCACTCCAGCTCTTCCCCAACACCATGTCTGCATTTTCCCCTCCTCCAACAGCCCTTCCACCCACCAAACAGCCACCACCCCTCCGCGAAACCCTCCACACAACAGGATTCTCATTTAAAGACAGTCACCACCTCCACCGGCATCCATTATTTGGTAAGCTTTTACTTTCTAGTGTTTATTTCTTCGCATTGTATGGATAGCTTGTATTATTAGTAATATTTGGCTTGAATTAATTTGACTTCTGTATCACTCTTTTGACGTGCAGAAATTATTCTCTTTGCATTTTAATTTTATTGCGCTCTTAACTAACTTGTAATTGTTGTCTACTTACTTTCATTGCAATATTTGTAATCAATTGTGACGTTTGCAAAAGAATTTAAAATAATTTGTTTAATTAATTGTGCGTCCACGAAAAATACTTGCAAGAGTGAGTCATCACATGTACATCGCATTCCTTCGTTAGTTCATTGAATAGTGTGCATGTATTCATTTGCATCTTTATTTTAGGGTTCGTCTCAGTCAATTACATTCATCACATTTTCAAGTGATGTGTGCACTTTAGGGTTAGGGTATCTAAGTCCTACATCCTATGAGATTCTTCTTGTGTCACTAGGGCAGGGGGAAGAGAGGTGCTCGATGGGAAGAAACAAGCGAGAGGCTCTCGAAATGGGGGAAATCTGACTGGCACGACAGGAGAAATGCCAAAGTCTCATTTATCTGTTTATTCGGATTCTTCAAATTTTTCTCCTTTCATCCGACCATTAAAGGCAACTTCCTCTTTGCCTTTTCTTTCTAAAATTATTAATTTGCCATGTAAATGTTTCTACCAACAATATTGTTTCTAACCAAAAATTTTCTCCTTGCAACCAGATGCCAGCTATCTCTTTTAAACCATGTTCCCAAATAATCGGCTATTGTTTCCTATAATTCTTTCTAGCCAAGCAACCGGATTACAGCTATCCCACTGAAATGTGTCCAAATAATATTGTTTCCTATAATTCTTTTCCAAAGAATAGTGACCAATCTCCCCGATATTAAATTTATGTATCCGTAAATAAAATTAAGCTTACCTTTTTTGTCCTATCTACCAAAAATTATCAGACCTTTTATTCAATGTCTCAGCGAGTGTTCAAACCGACGAGCCGTAAAACACAAGCTAGTGCGCGAGAAAAGAATTATAGAACATAAAATAAAATAATAAAAACTATGAGGTGCAAGATGGTGTCATGCACCCCTGGACGCAACGGAGGATGCATCAACTATTATGTTTTGGCCTAGGAAAAAGAGTGCTCATCTATCATTGATTTAATAGAACACCATTTCATTCACTCGATGTTGCATTCGAATCAGAAAAATAAGAAAATCAAAACAATAAAACTCAAGTGACTATATTTAACTACCAAAACCATGAATAGAATTATTCGGAGATGGAGAAAGAGACATAGCACTAGACTCTGTTTTCCAATGCATAATTACAACAAATCCCTTAAATACTAAACCTATTTTTCTACTGATTCCGCATGTTCAACACGATAAATTGCCTCTCCATCAACAAATTCCAAATCATCTTCAAAAGAAATGATACACAAAAATGAAAGAGGAATCCAAGGATTTGATACACATGTGATTTGAGAAAGAACTGATGTTAGCAACCAACACGGCAAATGTATCATAGAAGAAGCTACTTCGATATATGACATGTCAACTGGATCAGATAACTCGAGAAGATCTTAGTAGTTAAAGAGGAGAAATGTGGCTTCATTCATCGGTGGGGAGGGAGGGTTTTCTTCATCGTAGAAGAAGATCTCGAATTGGAGGAGCCTTTTGCTAGTGAAATGGAGGAGATTACCGAAATCGGGGACTGTGTAAGTGCCTAACACATTATATGGTTTAAAGCAACAAATTAAAGAACGAGAACAGAGAATTAACTCAAGGAATTGTGAGCAATGAGAGCTGAGGACACAGAGAGAACGAGGAGGGTAGTATTGCAGTGAACACAAGGGCAAGTAATCGGCTAGCCGCACAATAAACCCAAGCCACACGGACAAGTAATCGGCTAGCCGCACAATAAACCCAAGCCACAAGGGCAAGTAATCGGCTAGCTGCATAATAAACCCTAGCCACAAGAACAAAGTAACAATATTACATACTCACATCCATAGGCATGAGGTAGTCTGCCAACCTTGAAGTCAGAGGCTCAAAGACACGGCCTTGCAGCCAACAAGCCCCCGACTACCCACCCACCCCCTCCCCCCAAAAAGTAAACCCTACCACAAGAATCCCTAGACACAACTGCACACAGTCACAATATCCTAATTCATCGTCACAATTTCACTAAGCCAAGAAGGGGAAGAAGAAAGCAACAAAAGAGAAAGAGAAACAGAGAATGGGAGAAAGTGAGAAAACCCTAAGGCATAGTAATCCGAGAATGTGAAGAAGAAATCATTTAAAGAAAGAGAGATGATCATGAATCGGCTCAATCCAATCCAAGCTCGGCTTGAGATCAGATTGAAAATACCATTGAGCCAAAAATAATGTTGTGGCTTGAATGAGTGGATCGACATGCTCTATATGAGCTCGATCTGAGCCAAATATCAAGCAGATCAAGTTTTCTTCGATCTTCAAGCCCCTGTAACTCTTACTTATGAATATTACTTTGCAATAAATTTTGAATCATGTAAGATACATATTTCCTACACACACTTCGCCTTGATTGTCACTTTATATTCTCATTAAAAAGAAACTTTCTTTCTAATCCCTTACCTTTTTCTCTTCTAAATACATACCAATAATGATTTTCAACTCAATAAACTTCCCAATGTGATATCTATGTTATTCCTTAAGAATGAAATTAATTCCACCATGCAAACACATAAACAGAACTAGGCTTACATTTTCAAACAAGAAAAATCATTTTTTTGTAATAGAACAATACTTCTCATACCCATTTTATTGCACCTGTAAATTTCCAAGCTTATATGAGACAAAAAAACAATCTAAACAATGAAAAATATTCCACAAGCTCATTTTCCATCCAACAACCTCAACCTTAGGTGCCACTCACATTTATCTTTATGATGTACAATGACACAATCAAAAAAAGTGCATGAACGATGTCCTTAATCATAATTGGTGTTGTCATGCACAAGGAAAAAAAACAGAAACTCCTGATCCAAACATGGTCAAGAGTGAAGAGATTTTCAAGAAGCAGCAAGACATTTTTATATTCTATATAACCCAAAATGCACAAAACAAATCGTGTAGTTTTATACAGAACAGTTTCTTTGTTTTAAAAATATTTCTTGCATTCTCGGAATATTGGTTTTTGACAAAATGCATCCCGAATGTTTAAAATTGGCAAAATGCACCCCCAAAATGATTTTTTTGGCAAAGTGCACCCTCAATAGTCAAAAAATAAAATTGTCAAAATGTACACTCTATGATGCACATTGCCAAAAAAACCATTTTGGTGGGTGCATTTTGCCAATTTTTAACTTTCGGGGTGCATTTTGCCAATTTTAAACTTTCGGGATGCATTTTGCAAAAAACCTATATTTTGAGGGTGCACTTTGCCAAAAAAAACCCTGATACACTGGTGTTTCCCCCAAACAGTCATGAGAAGCATTTTTCATAAATAATACGTGCAAGAAAATGGTCCAAAAGCAGGAGAGGAAATTCATCGTCATACCAAGAAGACGAGCACGCTGCGCTCGAATGGAAGGAATATCAACATCTGATCGGGGGAATCCCTGGAGGAGCCAATCCACATGTTTTTAATAAGGCGCAAAGACATTAAAAGGGCGTTACTCGTGAAGACTGATAGATCGAGCAGGAGAATGGTTGTAATACCTCGGCGTCGACGAGATTGCCGGAGATTCCTGGTCCGCCGGGGGATGAGAGCTGCGCGATGATTGCATTCATCTCTGCCTCCATCGAAGCTCGATCATCCATTAAAGACAGTGTCGCCGCCTTCAGATTCGTCGCCACCATCTTCAACGCAGTTCGACTCCCCTTCGCAGTTTCGTAGCGCAGCCCAGAGATCAGTATTTCGGGCTTATTTAACCCGATCAGCCAGAAATAAGGCTCTTTGAGCGGACTTATTTTCACCGGCTAACCGGTTAGGAAGGTATGAACCCGCTTGGTCTGGTTCATGCGGTCATAATGATTTGACCAGTGAAAATAAGTCCTCTCAAACAAAGATTAAATCTGAATCGTAAAATGGATCACGATTCTCTTCATTTCGTATTTATTCAAGGTGCAAATACGAGAACGAGAAGTGAATCCCCACACTAGGGAAAGTATTCTCTGAATAATTGGGACTTCACATGCTCCAAATATATCTCATGCGATTAAAGTCGGTTCGGACCACCAGTTCCATCTAAAATTAAAGCTCTATTTGTTTGGGCGATTAAAGTCGGTAAATAAATGAACCTTTAGCGGCGTTTGTTCTGTTTCCACCCGCCCACCTTGAGAAAAGCCCCAAAAACTCTGTTTGGAGCAGCCACCTCCCCCCTCCGGTTCGAACACTCTGTTTCCACCCGCCGGATCGACCCGCCACCGCCGAAACAAATGGAGCCTAAGAATCCATTCGTACTTATTCAGTTCTAACTTTTGCAAATGGGAACCGAAGAATGCACCGAAGAATTCAGATACATAATCAAATATGAACCGAAAAGGTCGGATAGATGTTGATTTAATTCTCAATTCTACTTGGGCTTCGTTTGGTTCGGCGTTTCACCGCTTCTGTTTGGAGCAAATGCCGTCGGACGGCGGGTAAACAAACGGTCGTCAACGGCGTTTGCTCCGTTTGCACCCGCGGCAAGAAGGAAACGGCCCCGATCCGCTCCTTTTCGACCCCCACCTCTCCCCCTCTGGTTCCAAAGTGACGTTTCGACCCACCGGATGCACCTGCCACCGCCGAACCAAATATAGCCTTATGCTTCATAATGTTTTTCACATATGCTCTAATATAAATGAACATTCCAAAGTATTGAGCAATTAATTTGCAGTCATATACTTCATGAAAAGTTCAGTTTAATGTGATTAACACTTTATTTGGTAGAACGGCTGTGGTTGTAAGGGAGCTGTTGTAAATGCAAGTTTGTAAATGGAGCTGTTAGAAACTGATTATTGGAAACGGAAATTTGTTTGAATAGTCTGTGTTTACAAAGTTGTTCAAAACAGACAATCATTTGGCAAAACTGCGGTGGCGTTTTGAATATATTATTTATTTATTTTAAAAATATATATTATATAGTTTTTATTTTTTTTAATAATATATGTATATATATTTCTAAATGTTGAAAATAATTATTTAAAAAAAATAATTATTTTATAATTAACTTTCGGTGGTGGCTGTGACTGTGAGACTCAATTCAAACATATATATGAACTCCAAATACTCCAAAATACTTGTAAACATCAAAATATCGAAAACTCGAAATACAACAGGTGACTATGCAGATCATACAAACACGTTCAATTTCTATGTAGTTGTTCGGTAATGGAGTCACGCGATGCCACCATCTCATCCACCCCTACCTGAATCCCTCTAACATGATCTCCACTTGAGCTTCCATTAATATGTTTTGTTCTCCTTTGAAGTCTCGTTGGGTAAATGAAATGCTCGTCTTCATCTCAAGCACAAAAATTAGTGTCTAAGCGGGATGAGTGTCTGTGAATGTAATTATGAAAAGTCATTGTTGCAATCATAATGTTTTGTTGCTTTGTCAAACTGTATGACGACATATCCCTAAGTATCTTCCACTTCTTTTTCCATATTCCAAATAAATGTTTCACACACACTCATAAAATAAACACACACACACTCATAAAATAAAACACACACACTCATAAAATAAAATACACACACTCATAAAATAAAACGCACACACACACACACACTCATAAAATAAAACACACACACTCATAAAATAAAACACACACACACACACTCACTCATAGAATAAAACACACACACTCATAAAATAAAACACACACACACTCATAAAATCAAACACACACACACTCATAAAATCAAACACACACACTCATAAAATCAAACACATACACATACACACATAAAATCAAACACAACACATACACACACACATTATATACACTCAACACACACACATTATATACACTCAACACACACACACAACACATACACTCATAAATCAAACACATTACAAACACATACACATACACAATCATAAATCAAAGAAATTACGTACACGCACAATACATACACTCAACACACACATTACATACACATGCACACACACATTACAACACATTCATTGACATTTGTAAATCAATAATAGTCGGGGAATAACTGTTATACTTGCTATTTCAGGAATCAGTCATTGTTGCAGAATTGGTTGCTGCAGATCTGAACGGAGAAGATGCAGATTAGGGGTTTCGAGTTGTTGCAGGGATCAGGATTCTGTTTCAAGGATAATAAAAATCATTTGCAGAAGATTTTGAATGGGAGAGAAGATGCGGAGCTTGGGAAATGACAGATAAGAGTTGTACCTGCCGTCGAAGAAGACATGCCGTCGGAGATGACAAGCCGTCTGATGGCCTTCCGTCGCAAACAGGAGAGACGACGTCGTCGGATAAGAAATGGCATATGCGCAGCCGGAGAAGATGCGGCGGGGAGATCTGCTCCTCGTGGCGACCGAGAGAGATGACGGAGGAGGCCAGTCGCGAGACTGCCCTAGTGCGCTTCGCTTTTTTTTTCTCCAAACGCGATAAACCAGAGCTCCGTGCGAGGGTTTCATCCAGCGATGTTTTGAGCTGGGAGAAACGGAGGGCTGATCAAAACATGGGCGGAAAAACAAATGCTAATTAGCTGGGCAGTGCATTTTAGGAAAACGAAACGAAGCGAAAAGTTAAAACAAATGAAGCCTAAAACTTGAGAATGCGACATCTTTGTTCAATGCGTGCCCGGGGAATAAAGCGTGCTCAAAATATGAACTTGAAATAACATATGATGTTGAGTCGGAGAATGAATTACAAGTGATAACAGATTTCAGCGATTCTAAAATTCTAAAGGTCTAATTTCAATAATCGATTCTGAGTCAGTTCTCGAACAGTAGGACCTAACTGAATCAAACGATTCGGTTCTATTTTTGGATTTGAAACCGAACTGAGATCTATGAGAACCGACCCAAACCACTTCTGAAAATTATATACATGAAAATCGAAAAGATAAAGTGTGCAAACTAGATAAATCAATTTATGAGCTTAAACAAACGTCTAAGATGTGACACATGAAATTTGATCAAGTGATAAAAAACTTTGAATTTCAGTCCAGTCTTTTTGACGAATGCCCTGATTACTGCTCGATGTTAAATAAAACAGTCAGCATATGTCTATTTATGGATGTCAGATTGATTCTAGGGTCAGATCTTATTGTAGTGAGGGATATTAAATTCACTCTCGCACAAGAATTTGACATGAAGAACTTTGGTTCTGTTGATATCATTTTAGGTATGAAAGTTAGAGTTGATAAGACTCCGATTACTCTTAGCCAAACTCATTATATAGAGTAACTTATTTTTACATGGGATATAAAAATTGTAGGGTAATAAAGACATTGTTTGATCACAATGTTAAGTTGAGTCCTAAAGTATGGACCATCGTTGATCAAGTAAAATATTCTAAAATAATTAGTAGTCTTATGTACGCCACAAGTTGTACAAGACCATACATTGTCTTCTCTGTTGGCATGCTGAGCCGTTTTACCAGTAGTTTAGGCAAAGAGAATTGCGATGCCCTGGACAAGTTGATGAAATACCTAAGAGGTACTAAAAATCATGTTTTGTACCACATTTATGATCTTAGTTGTTGAGCACGAATCTGGTGAGTTGTTTCATTCCAAATTTGATGATAATAATTTCACCTGGATTCGTCTATCTTACTTTGGAGGAGAGTGTTATTCCAAATTTGATAACACGATCTGACTTGTTTTGACTATTCTTCTATTGATTGGTTTCATTCCAAATTTGATGATTTTCAGTTAACTTTAAAAGAACAGTAACCATGACATTTCATATTAGAACACAAATATAGATGTGGTGTCCAGAAGTCTATAAGATAGTTTTGTTGGAAACAGATAATGGATTATGAGGTAAAATCTATACTACTTCGTGTATGTGTCCTCCTAGCTAATTATAAAGTATCACACTCTTATAGTAGAACTAGATACATACACATTTTTAGACGATTGAATTCACTTTAAATGAAATTCTTTGTTGAAAATTACAGGAATTGCTAACAATGGAGGAGCACTTGTAGACTAGGATCCTGAGAAAGATGACCTACTGGATGATGACATCTAGAGTATTATTTGATTTCTTTTGTTTTTATATCTACTCAGAGCACTGTTTAACTCTTTCTTTCTTTGTTTGATTGGACTATGTTTCTGCTTTTTGTTGATCTGATGACACTAGACGAGATAGAGCATGTGTCATGATCGTACTTTAGACTGCGATGTGTTGTTGTTAAGTTTATGTTATACTTATGCGCGCATACTACTTTTTGTTTAATATGTTTGACAGGTCTCACACGGTTGTGAATGATTCACGTTTGGTTAAACATTGCACAAACTATCCAATCCGACGTCAAGTTTGTGGCGGACATAGAAAGAGATTGTTAGATATTTAATTAATATATCTGCGCATGTCAAGATCAACTCAGAGTGATCTAATGAGTTTCATGGCAATCTAGAGCTAAGCTCTACGCTGGAGATAATATATAAACCATATTTCAAACTTGATAGAGAATATTGACTATCTTGAGCAGAGCCTAACAAAGTTGCACTATAAATCATTTTTGATGGGTTTTCCTAAAACTGAAGTGGTATTATTTCTAGTCGTGCATAAAGAGCTCGACAGGTCTGGGTCCCGAGTCTAGGCCTAGCTTTTGCGAAACCCAAGTCGCTTGTGCCTAATGGGGCTTTAACCAGGCAGAATTGGGCTGGATTTTCAGTCTCAGGCTTTTTGTGCACTATAATTTCCGTCCCTTTAACATTTCTTCAAGTTATTAAAAAAAAGAACAATAAAATCTCCAATCATGTTAGAGTTTATAGAAGAAAACAAAAAAAGAACTCTTCTCAATCTCAACTTAACTTTCTCTCATTTTTATGCTTCAATTCTTAGCTCTGAATTAAGAAAATCACTGCTTTTTTTATGTTTTTTAATGAAGAATGGTACACATAATGAGACCAAATGATGCAAATGTGTATAGAAGTTCATTCATTTATTTCTCCATAGAAAATAATTTCTCATGAACGAGTAGTTTTTATATTACTTTTTTGTTCATTTTATCAACTTTGCACAACTTAGTTAGAAGGTTACATGTATATAGAAGTTGGATTTAGATAAATTTTTTGGTAAATTTCACATACATGCACGATAATTTGAACATCGAGCTCTCCAAATTTGAGGGAAATTGAATAACCCGCGATAAGTAGATTAATAGATAATATAATATAGATGTTTGACGTGTGCTCGTGCATACTATTAAAACAAAAGTGTTTGATGTCATTGAAGAACATCAAGTGCCTGCTTAGCACAACGTTTTTGCTCTAGTGAGTTTGACCGAAAACACAATTGTCATAAAATGTGTTTGATATGACAACAAATATGATTGCATTCAAGAAAAAAACTAAACATAAAAGTGAATTAAGTTCCTTTGGTGAAGGCAGGTGTTCACAAACAACAGTTCATAATCATCACATTCGTGACCACCACCACCATGTCAAACAAACCCTAAGACTCATTTATTTGAGTGTTTTCTCAATGTTGTGTTTTTTTTAGAAAACAGAAGCTATATATTTAATTATTTGAGTAGCCTCAATTTGACCACCCCCAAAACCTTATTTTATGTTTAATTCAATCCGCATAGAGGAAACTCCATTCAGGAACACTTTTTTAACTTCAGATCCAATTGATCCATTTCCAACTACCACTACTCACCAAAACATGCCCGAAATTAGATTCCTTCTTGTCTCTTTACCTTATATAATTTGAAAAGTTTGTGGCAACCAAAGGGAGGCCTCCATGCTAATAATGTTTGTTTGTTGAAGGAGTTCTACTGTTGAGTTCCCAAATCTCCCCTCTTCAACATATGTCCATGAAGAAACTCCAAATGTATATCACATTTAGACTAAGGTTCCGTTTGGCGGGACGTTTTTGTTCCAATGCGCTTTGACAAAAGCGCCATTCTCACAAGACACCCCTTTGCCACGATAACGACAGTGATATTTGCGTTCACAACCGCTCCAAACGGACCATAAATAAACTCTTAAGGAAACAAGTGCCAACAGATGAGAAGGGTCACCACAAGGCATCATAAGTATATAAACCTCAGGAATGAAAACATCAGAAATGCTTATTTTGATGGATTGCATGCACAAAACCTAAACATCAAACAACAACAATGAACAGCGCAGAGGTGTCAATTAGAAATAATGACGGAGGAAAGCAGCCACAGTAAAGTCGGAGGGCGCTGGTCTACCATTATGAATCATGATTATTAGAGGGGCCCAGGGAAGGTTCCGTTCGACCTCTGCTCATTCCATTTATCCACCTGTCAGCGCCAACAAGATGAAATTATTAACTTTCAGAATAACATCTTCATCATTTAGCAGCAATAATCTTTTTCCCTAGGAAAGGAACAGACCAAATCATACAAAATTGAAGAAGAAAAAAATACAAAATAATATTGTAATATATTATTTGTCTACATTACACAAAACAAATAAGATGATTGCTGCAAAAGGCAATGACATCTTCATCATTTAGCAGCACACTCACCGAGCCAACCCTAGATCACTTTGAAGTGTGCAACTTTTGTGATTAGTGGTTTTCTTTTTTTCTTTCTTTCTTTTTGTGAAGTTAACTAACATGAAACTTTCATGTATAAATAGGTCTTCTGACCTAATCTCAAGGCAATGAAGCATTTATTTTACTTCTACATGATAACCTCTTAGGTATATGAGATGTGAACTCAAACATAAACTCTGTTAGCTTATTAGATAAGGAAAATCTATTGCCAACACTAATAACCACATACAAGATAAACACAATGTTCATGACATGTTCATTGTCTTGCACTCTATATATATCATTGAGTACGGCCCTCACGTAAATCGGTGGAGTCTTATGCTACATTATAAAAGGAACTAAATTCTAGATTAGACATCAAACAGGAAATGAAAATTATGACACTGTCTAGCTGAAATTTACTAAAGGGTGATAATGATTATAATTTGTATATGATGCCCTTCTAAGGTCAGTGTACCACAGTCCTTTCCTTCTAGGCTTGACTTACCAACATCCAGTCATTATACAGCATATGCTTATACTTGACCCCATTGAAATTGTTGAAGATATGGTCCTCCTTTGATGAGGATGGTTTAGGTATATAGGATGACATGATGACTAAACTGAAATTAGTATGAAAATAAGATAAAATCTGAGCTTGAACGAAGCCTGATTCACCCAATCAGAACACTGCACTTGCTTCTAACGCTGCAATAATGAACTCATACATCATGCAATGTTTCTTTCTTACTATGACTATTGATCCTAACTCCATGACAAATACTATTTTGAATGGCCGAGAGATTCTTGAGCATATAGTATTATCCTCAAGTGCTACCACAAGTCATTGCTTGATGACATGCACATCTTTTGCAGAAAGATTGGGAAGGTGTTCCACAACGAAAACATCAATAAGAGAAAGAAGTGTTTTAGAAATGCCTAATATTAGAGAGTGAACGCGTTTGCTTATAAATATAACTCTACCACATATCCTTCAAATTCATTTTATGATCTATACTAACCAAAACATGTAGAATATATAATTACTCCAGAAGAGGAATAGCCAAAACACATAAAATATGTGGAAAATGTCTCATTATTGCAAATCGAAAAAACATTTCCACGCAAGTTGCACCTTCAGGAAATCAATTTTCAAATATAATGGTCCGTTCAGTTGAATAGAATTGTGCCATCGGAATTGGAGGTTCAATTCCAATGAAACTAACCCCAGATTCTATTTTCAGCGCTCCAATTCCAACCAAATGAACAGACCTCAAGAAATTTTAACAAGCTTAAATTCAACCATAGGAGGTAGATATTCAATATTACCAATTGTTATATTGATTTAAAGGAACAATCAAGCTATAACAGTACAAAGGGTAAGAATAAACAGAAACGTACCCATTCCCCTGGGCAAAGTGACCGGTAGTACCTTGCAAACTTTTCACAGTCTTCAGAGCCATCGCCCTTTGCAGCCAAGCACCTAGTAAGAAGTATCAAAATATGATTGAAGAAGTTTAGATGTATTCACTGTATTTATATATGAATAAATTGCATCTTAACTTGAAGCATTTCAAATATAAATGGTGGGAAAAAACTATAAAATGAATACTTGTGATATTCGATGTATCGAGTGAAACAGTGTCTTGATTGATTCGTTGTTGGAAAGCGAAAATCAGCTGGTGCAGTTTTCAACTCAATCTGGACAAAACAAAAACAGAAGTGCAAATTAATTGTCTTTTCAATTTAAGAACCAAGTTATCAATGTTATTAATATGCAAATAATCTTCAGTTGACCCTTAATTAGGGGAAAAAGGGAAAACTAAAAATAAATTTATTACAATTAATTATAAATAATAAACAATCAAGAGTGCATATTTTGGAATGCCAACCCAAACTGGCTAATATAATGAAGGTTGGGTATTAGGTAGTGTTGGAACTTCACATTCGTGTATATTTTTGGAAATAAAAGAGGGACTCTACTTATAGTAGAACTTTTTACAAGCACATAACTTTAAACATTAAAATAATAAATAACAGTTTACTTCTAACACTCCCCCTTAAATTAGGCATGTAATGTTCTTCATACCCAACTTATTAATAAGAGTCACATAATTTTTCGCTCAATGCCTTAATGAGAAAATATGTAAGTTGTACCTCTGAGTATACGGAAGGGATACATAAAATCTCATTTATAATATTTTTCTTTAATGAAGTGTTGGTAAGTGTCAACGTGCTTGATGCGGTCATGTTGGACAATGCTATAAGTCTGACAACAAAGGGACCAGAGTGTGGCCAGGATCTGAACAATGATCTGATCAAAGTCCCTGTGTAAACCATGTAGAAACTCAAACACCCTGTTCCGATCTTCATAAGCATGAACAATATCGCATCAGCAGAGCAGACAAGGTCGAGGGAGAAAAATGATCATACTAACCAAAGAGTTCTCTGATTCTCATTGTCCCCAACTGGATGCAGTCTTCGTTGGCTCATAAATAGCATCGTTAACATAGCCAAACAACCCTTAAGGGTCAAGGTAATAGATCAAAACCAAGATAAATATTTTGTAGTATCAAGATGAATCGTGGCAATTTGAGAAGTCATATGATCGTGCCCAACCAGAGTAAATCCAGCGGGTTGTGAGCCGTTACGAGAATCAATCACATCAGACATTATGAGATCGGAGAACAAAAAACGAGAATCAATCACATCAGACATTATGAGATCGGAGAACAAAAAAATGTCGAAGAATTTTGGATTAGGTCACAAACAGCCACCGGAAGATCGCTAGAAATGCGGCGTTGTCGAAAAATTTTTTGGGCACCACCAATACAACCACCCAGGATCCTAGAGCATTAAATCCTTGAAGGTCGAAGTAAAACAATGCCTGAAGGAGGTAGAACCCTTTTCATGTGAGGAAGAATGTGGAGAGGAAGAACACTAGATCGATGATATAGGAAGTTCCAGCGTATCCCTCAATCAATCCTCCTAGTATGTGATAGAGGAGAGAAAAAAGAAACTTTTTGGAAAAAATCCGGCAAATCAAACAGTTGTCGGAGGAGGCACCCGACAAATCCGATCGGCCAGTGCGCTGATCGGCCCATGCACTACAGGAAACACAAAAACATGTGGTAGTGGAGAAAGAAGGAGCGAAGGGAAAGATCGGCAGTACACAGGTTAGGAGAGAGGAGGAGAGGCAGACGAAGTCGGCGGATCGAACGAGCGAGCAGAAAGCCAAGCGGCTAGGGCTCTGATACCATGTTGGAACTTCACGATTGTGTATATTTTCGGAAATAAAAGAGGCGGGCATTACAAACACATAACTTTAAACATTAAAATATGAAATAACTATTTACTTCTAACATGTACCAAAGTTTTGAACCATTGAAACTTGGCATAAATCAAGCAATTTATATAGAGAGAGAAACTGTAACAAAAACTTTGCTAAAACTCTACTAATCACGCTTCATTCAAACATATCACTGCAACAATGGATGCAAGAAGTAACACTGAAAAATAAGACAATTGAAGGTAAGAGCACAAAGTGGATTCCCACTTTGCGCTAATCATGATTCATCAAAACCCCTCGAGCACTCTTCCAATCCTTCGTCGAAGCCCCGAGCAGCACCTGCTCTCTGTCATGAGAAGCTCTTGGAAGCTCTTGGATAAGGCATATTACTTAAACTATGTAATGATAGTAAGATGTTGATAGAGCTAGATCTATCAATGTTCATTGTTCTAGAAGTGGATTCTTGGCATCCTTATTTCATGACAAACCCAGAAGTAATTGTTGTTGCTATTTCCAGTACTAAAGCTAATTATCAAGCAATAAAGCAACTTATTTTAGATATTGTTGTTGCTACTTATGCGGGACCATAGTATTGTCATCCCCTCCAATTTTCTTATTTTGTGATGATCACGTGGCTATGAATATTACAAAAAAAAATCTTGTCTTTCATAAGTGCACTAAATATATTGAGGTTGATTGTAACTTTGTTCGAGATAAATGGGAAAAGAAAGTTATTTGAGGTTGATTGTCATTTTGTTTGAGATAAGTGAGAAAAAATTTATCTCACACATTAATGCACCATCGCTTTAAAACTAGGAGATATCCTCGCCAATGATTTCACCCAAAAGATGGTCCACAACCTCATGGCCAATCATAGCTTCGACAATATCTACATTCCATCTTGAGAGGGAGTGTTAGAATATCTCAATATTTTATACTTGTAATTTAGGTATAACTTTTGGTATATTTGTACCTCGTGTATTAACCCCACGTGTACATGCACATAGAAAATAAGAATTCGATGCAAAGTAAGATTATCTTTCTCATTATCTATCACAATGATCGATTAGTTACCTTTCTATTCAGTCCTTCCATAAGGGAAATAAGTCATTTTTTAATAATATACATTCCTACCTTCGTCAATGACATTAGAGAAAACAAATTCCAATATTTCCTACAAAGCATGAAGTGCCGACCTCATTTTCCACAGCTCCTTTTCAGAACTCAAATACATGTTATATTCAGAATGCCAATTTGATTCTCGATAGACCTTCAACACTAATTTTACTCCCACTCATTTTAGTTGACCAATTATAATTCTTGATCCCAATCCCGGATGAGAAAGAATTTGGATTGCCGAGTTAATAACAAATCAAAATATTTGTACCAAAATCCCTGAATAGAAATAGTCAAAGACAACAATTATAAAAATGCATAATTAAATACTACCACTACTTTAGAATGATATAATGGGCACTAAATAACATTCATCCAAAAAATGCAGTAAAAATCCTAGGAGTTCCCCATACATGAAGCACTTGGCGCAGGTAAAAACTCAAACAGCAAACAAATCCAGGACAACTGATTCAAAACCTAATATTGGGCCATCAACATTCTAACATGAGCGGAAAAGGGAAGACGCTCAATTTGGGACGAAACTCTAGAACTCCTTGTCGCACAATCCAAACAAAAAGCAGAAAAAACAACAACACTCCAGCATTTATCCAACTATAGTGGGGTCGGCTATAAAGATTCCTTGTCTCCATTGTGCCTTATCTTTAGTCATAATCTCATCAATGCCGAAGTACATCACATCTTTCCTTATAGTTTCATTCCAAGTCTTTATCGCACAATCCAAACAAAAAGCAGAAAAAACAACACTCAAGCATTTATCCCACTATAGTGGGGTCAGCTATAAAGATTCCTTGTCTCCATTGTGCCTTATCTTTAGTCATAATCTCACCAATGCCGAAGTACATTAAACCTTTCCTTATAGTTTCATTTCAAGTCTTTATTGGTTTACCCCTACCCCGTTTAACATACCTAGTGACCTAACTCTCACAACGTCTAACACGTGCCTCTAATGGCCTCCGTTATACTTGTCCAAGCCATCTTAGATGAGCTTCTCACATCTTCTCTGCAACTGGTGTTGCTCCTATCTCATCCATAATACATTCAGTCCTAATTATCCAATCTCATGTGTCCACACATCCACCTAAGCATTCTCATCTCCACAGCTCTCATTTTGTGCTCATGTACACAATTCACTGCCCAACACTCAGAACCATAGAGCATTACTGGTCTAATTGCAGTACAGTAAGACTTGCCTTAAGGTTTTAATGGTATTTTATGATCACATAAGATCCCTGACACGCATATCCACTTCAACCAACCTGCTTGGATTCTATGTATCACATTGTTATCAACACCTTCATATTTTTGAATAATCGATCCAAGATATTCAAAGCACTCATTGCGAAAAATATCATGATCCCCAACTTAATAAAGAAGTCATCTGTCCTTCTTGCACTGCTAAATTTAAGCTCCATATACTCCGTCTTTGCCCTAATCAACATAAAATCCTTATTTTCTAAAATGTCTTGCCAAAATTCAAGTTTCGAGTTTACACCTTCGCGCGTCTTATCGGCCAAAACGATATCATCCGCAAACAGTAAACACCAAAGTATTGCTTGATAGATTTGCTCAAATCCATCAAACAAAAAGCAGAAAAGACAGTTGAATTATTGTCATAGCTAAAAATGTTTCGAAGGAAACAACAACAAAACATTCAAAGGGATGTGATTGAAATTGAAATGAGGAGAGAGAGAGACCTCAAACATTGTCTGATCGTGAGAAAAGAACAATGAAGCCTTCAAATGCGACCTAAAGTCATCATTCACATTGATCAGTATTTAGAATCTTTGGGAGCATTTCTCAGCCAACCAATCCATTCGGGATGTAAACGATTGAGATTAATTTAGGCACACGGGGTATGAAATATGCAACTATTTGTCAATCTTCAATAACAAAAGTTTAATAGAAGCAATTCATAAGAAAAATAAGAGGTAGGTAGTTTACACAAATGAATAAGATTTAGGAACATACAAAAATGCACAATCCTAACTTAGCAAGACTGTACACATCAAATCTACCCTTCAGTCCAGTGATGGATGCATGAATTAGGAATTGGGAGGTAAGAGTAGAGGGGAGAAATCATATAATTGTCACTAATGTTGTATTAAACATAAGAGACCCAAAACAATTTCCATGAAAGTTGTTCAAGATGATTTGTATATTTAGATTTAACACATCAGGTGATACTTGACATAAAAGAATGCAAAATGAGAATTTTTGTACAAAAAATCTCAAAAAGTTGAGATATATTATTGATGATGGCGATGATGAACATAAGATGACATAAAAAAATGTGTTAGTGATGATGATGAACATAAGATGACATAAATAGTATGTGACAATGCTTGGAAGAGGCACCACCACACCCCTTGCTTTCCCTTTAAAGATTTGCCTGTGATTCCACTAGTTCATAAACCCTAGTTGAAACTTTAACTTAATAACACCACAAATATATAACACAACATCATTATCAAGTCCATGGTTACCATTGCGATAAGTTATTTTGATAATGAAAGCATACATTTCCTTTATGTTATCATTCGTATAACTTCCACAACATATTACAATAGATCACGTAAGAATTAGAAAGGTGGGCGAGTTCTTGGAAGGGGCAGTACACCTTTTGACAACATAAGACGTGTTTGTGATTCCACCGAGATCTTGGAAGGAGTGGTATCTCTTTTTCAAAAAGTAAGAATTGATTGTGATTCCATCCATACACAAACCCCAAATGCAATCTTAACCAAATTCCTCCACCATTATCTTACACAACACCATCATCGTTAGAATCTCTTAATAGAATATCATTTATACTTGTAATTATAGCCTATCATATGACTGTACCTCATATATGTGTACTCACAAATAACGCCCTTATGAGATACTTATAAGATTATTTCTTTCATTAATTTTTTATGTGGTATCTAAGTGGATTCCCTTTCTGCGCTAATCATGATTCATCAAAAACCCTCGAGCACTCTTCCTCCTTCGTCGAAGCCCCGAGCAGCATCTGCTCTCTGTCGTGTTCTTGTTCTCCAACAACTACCCCCGATGCATCAAAGTCTTGAGAAGCTCCTATAAGGTATAATACTAAATATATTGAGGATGAATGTCACTTTGTTCAAGATAGGTGGGAGAAGAAAGTTATTTCACACATTCATGTACCATCACTTAAAAAACTAGGAGGTATCCTCACCAAGGATATCGCCCAAAAGATGGTACACAACCTCACGGGCAAGTCTAGCTTCGACAGTATCTGCATTCCATCTTGAGAGGGAGTGTTAGAATATCTCAATATTTCATACTTGTAACTTAGGTATAACTTTTGGTATATTTGTACCACGTATATTTTCCCCTCATGTACATGTACTCGTAGAAAATTACTATGAGATACACAATAAGATTATCATTCTCATTATCTATCACAATGATCGATGATCCGCCGCCTATCTATCAAGTCCTTCCATAAGAGAAATAAGTCATTTTCTAATAATACACATTCCTGCCATCGTCAACGACATCAGAGAAAACAAATTCCAATATTTCCACAAAGCATGAAGTGCCGACCTAATTTTCCACGGATCCTTTTCAGAACTCATATACATGTTACATTCAGAATGCCAATTTGTTTCTTGCTAGACCTTCAACACTAAATTTATTCCCACTCATTTTACTTGATCAATTACAATTCTTGATCCCAATTTCAGATGAGAAAGAATTTGGATTGCAGTCTTGCAGAGTTAATAACAAACCATAATAACTGTACCAAAATCAATGAATAGAAATAGTCAGAGACAATAGTTATATAAAAAAACATAATTAAATACTACCACTACTTTAAGAATGATATAATGGGCAGTTAATAACATTCTTTACAGAAAACGCAGTAAAAATCCAAGGATTTCCCCATACATGAAACACTTAGTGCGGGTAAACACTCAAACAGCAAACAAATCCAGGGTAAATGGTTCAAAACCTAATACCAGGCCATCAACGTTCTAAAGTAAGCGGAAAAGGGAAGACGCTCAATTTAGGACGAACCTCTAGAACCCCTTATCGCACAATCCAAACAGAAACCAGGAAAGACATAGAAGAATTATCGCCATAGCTAGAAATATCTCGAAAGAAACAACAACAAAACATTCAAAGGGATGCGATTGAGATAGAATTGAGGGGAAGAGAGAGGAAGAGAGACGAAGAGAGAGAGAGAGAGAGACCTCGGCCATTGTTGCGATCGCGAGTAAAGAACAACGAAGGTGCGACCGATAGTCTATTCGGCTTAATCAGGATTTGGAATAACTGGGAGCATATCTCACCCATCCAATCCCATTCGGGATTTGTACGATTGAGATTAATTTTTCCAAATTAATCTGTAACATTTAAAAACTCACTTAGGTTCCGTTTGAAAGGACTTATTTTCACTGGTCAAGCGGTTACGATCGCATGAATCGGATCTTGATTGAGCGGTTATGATCATATGAACCGGGCCTTAATTTCAGAACCGGACCCGATTCATGTGGTCGTAACCGCTTGGCCGGTGAAAATAAGTCCTCCCAAACGGAGCCTTAGGCTCTGTTTGGGGGGGACTTATTTTCACCGCTCAAGCGGCTGCGACCGGATGAATCGGACCTTAATTAAGGTCCGGTTCATCCGGTCGCAGCCGCTTGACAGGTGAAAATAAGTCCCCCCAAACGGAGCCTTAATTTCAGACATCCATTGGGCTTCCGTTGGGCCCGGGGGCGCATGTTTTTGCTATGGTGAATTTGAACAAACATGTCGTCAGTGTGTATTGTGTGTTTGGTATGATAACAGTTATGAACCACCATCATGAAAAGAAAATTAGCTTGAAACATAAAAATGAATGAAATTTCTTAGGTGTGGCGTGGCGTTCGAACAATGGCTCAGAAGTCATAATCACTACGTTCATAGGCATTACTGCCGTGTCAAACTGTAAGGAAATGAGATCTATAATCCACAGGACAGTCAAAAATACAAGAAAAATAGCGTCAATATTTTATAACAAAAATATCAATATAACAATCAACGTCCGATACAGAAACGTCGCGGAGAAGTCGGACACGCTCGGTCCGCGGGAGAGAGGACAATCTTGACTGCAATCCACTAGCACAGCGGACGCACAAGGTTCACCGAACCTTCAACGTCGAGGTCCGACGTTCAACCGCAATGTAACACCTCTACCCGTCACGAGAAATATAATAGAGGGTCCGGCCGGGGTCTCACACCATATTCCACAAACAGGCGGAGACGCTACTAAATAATATCACAAAACCCAACGAATCCTAACATAGAGCATTCTAGCGGAAGCTTCGTGGTTGAATCCTTGAACTCAAGCAAAACAAGAACTGTCCACTAACAAAATAGGAATGTATACAACCAAAGTATCTGGCCTTAAGGTCTTACAAATTTCTCTTAACAAATGTGTGGTTTACAGACATCGGCACGCAGGTCGGTCACACATGAACAAGAAGAAACAAAATAAAGCCTTCGAGGGCAGCAGCGCAGCTTGGGCTTCAGCCCACTAAGTCCCGCTTGGACCAGCACCTCCTGCACCTGCAAGATCCAATCCACCAAGCGGTGGCAAACAGGGCAACGGTCAGCATTCAGCTGACCAATTATAACGACCCTGCCTCTGGCACGGGGCAACGGAATTCCATCCCTGCATAGCATTTTTCCAACAGTATGTATAACAAATCATGCAAGACGTGCACGATCGCACAGTCAATACATATCACAAACGTCGGCACAACGGCCCGACGCTCCGTGCACTCATGGCACATTCGGGTGTACCGGAAACACCGGATCCCACCAATGAGCATTTAGTCTGGCACGCAGGCCCAAGACTCTCATTATGCCGCCGACGAAAGCCCAATGCCTTGGCGCTCTCATGTCAAGCCTACATAATGCAGGTACGGATCAGCCACCCCCCGTTGCTCAAACCGCCTTGCAACTACCAAGCACATCGTACCTGAGGCCACAAACAAAGGCGCGGGTCGGTTTCACATTTCATGTTCAGCCCGAAGCCCTTTTTATACAGTTGCAGCCCCAACGGCTCAACACCACACAAAGTGACAACTCACGGCCACAAGAGTTGAACCCAACTCTCACAATTTCCTGGACTTCCTCCAGTACTTCCTGCTGCACCAAGCGACAGGTATGCACCACAGATTGCACACAAACAATCAAATACTCAGAGGCTCCTCCGAATGCAAACAAGCATCACCAATCCAGACCAGCATGTCCAGATGGGCTTCACACAACATGCCTAGATCCGTACTCCGATTCCGGACTCTAACAAGGGGGGCTTCACATATCTACCCCAAGGGACACCGCAACCCACCGCACACTCGCGGGGAAGGGTTTTCCCTATGCAAATGCAGGAAAGTAGGATTTCACGTGTCCAAGAAGGAAATCGTTATCCTTGGAATTCGCTTCGGAGCCATGGAGAGAAAGCAAACGGATGAAAGTCTTCGCAGCAGCCTTGCCTTCGCAAATCCAAACTCGGCTCGCGATTTGGACCACAGTAGCACCACCGGCAGCTGGATTCCCCTTCTTCTTCCTTCTCTTGCTCTCCTCTCACTCTTAGCTTTTAGAAAGAGAAAACACAACTCAAATGAACTTTCTCAACTCAAATCCCGGCCTTATCAACCCAGGGAAATAGCCTAGACCATTGGATCTTGGTCAAAGAAAATGGAAGGCTCAGATTAGCCCTGAAATTGATTTTCCTGGGCCGAACACGGGTTGTGACACGCCCGTGTCACAGGTCGTGTTCCTGTAGCGGTGCACAACCGACTGAAAATAAACCAGAACACGGGTATCGACACGCCCGTATCAAGCCTGACACGCCCGTATCAAGCCTGACACGCCCGTGTCACCCAGTACACGGTCGTGTATCTGGCCGTGTCACCCCTGTAACACGATCCCCAAAATCACCTGAGAAGGACACGGCTAAGGCACACGCCCGTGTCCATGGCCGTGTGCCCAACACGCCCCTGTGACACGCCCATGTCACAGGCTGTGTCGCCTCTCGACGATCAGTTCTCGAGAACTCGAGTCGACGTCTCGAGAAAAGGGGACACGCCCGTGTCCCAGGCCGTGTACACCTGACACGCCCTGAGACACACCCGTGTCTCAGGCCGTGTGAGCCAACCTGAATCCCAATTTTGGCTTTTGAGATTTCTAGGGTATTACAATCCTCCCCTCCTTAATAAAATTTCATCCCGAAATTTGGACATAGTAAGGAAGTACAAGCATTACACCATATATGACACTTTACATTTAAGGTTTAACAATACATAGACGAGCTAACAGCTTTACATAAACAACTCGGGAAACTCAGCTCTCATGATCTGCTCCCGCTCCCACGTTAGCTATTCTCGGCCACAATTGTCCCACTGAATTTTGACCATCCCGATCGTTTTGTTCCGCAACTGTTTCTCGGCTCGATCCTCGATCCGAATGGGCCTCACCTTTGTCGTTAGCCCATACTCAACCGACACCTGATCATTCTCAATCATTTGAGCTGGGTCTTTGACTGCTTTTCGTAGTACCGAGATGTGGAACACATCATGCAGTCCACTCAATTCTGATGAAAGAGCTAGCCGATAGGCAGCTTCCCCAACTCGCTCCACCACTTCAAACGGACCAAGGTATCACGGACTTAGCTTTTTCAACCGCTGAATCCGAGATACGCCTTTAAAGGGTTTAATCTTCAAATAGACCCAGTCACCCACCGCGAACTCTACGTTCTGGTGTTTAGCATTGTAATACTTGGCTTGCCGATCCTGGGTTATTAGTAGCCTCTCTCGAATAGAGCGTATTGTTGAGTTAGCATCCTCGACTTCCTTTTGTCCCAAAAGTTTAGACTCGCCAGTTTCTGCCCAAGCTAACGGTGTACGACACTTGCGACCATACAGAGCTTCAAACGGTGCCATACTGATGCTCGCTTGGTAGCTATTATTATAGGCAAACTCCACCATAACAAGATGATCTTCCCATTTCTTACCGAAGTCCAGGGCGCACATACGGAGCATATCCTCCATCGTCATGTTGGTTTGCTAAGTTTGGTCATCCGTTTGAGGATGAAAGGCCGTACTGAATGCTAACTTCGTGCCCAACAACTGATGGATTAGCCTCCAATCTTTTGAAGTAAATCGCCCATCTCGGTCACTTATGATGTTTCGGGGAACACCATGCAATCGAACAATCTGCTCCACATAAAGCTTTGCCAACATTTCTACAGAATCATCTCGCTTGTTCGGTAGAAAGTGAGCCACCTTTGTCAACTGGTCTACAATCACCCAGATTGAGTCATTCCCGCGTTGAGATCTCGGCAATCCATGCACAAAATCCATAGAAATATCCTCAAACTTCCACTGCGGAACCGGCAACGATTTCAGGAAACCGCTAGGCCGTTGACATTCTGCCTTCACCAAAGCACAAGTACGACACTTAGCCACATACTCCGCTATGTCCTTCTTTAAACCGGGCCACCAGAACAATTTCTTCATGTCCTTGTACATTTTTGTGCTCCCAGGGTGAATTGAGTACTTTGTAAAGTGCGCTTCGTATAACAATTCTTCTCGCAATTTACCCGCACAAGGGACGTGTAACACCTCTACCCGTCAAGAAGAATATAATAGAGGGTCCGGCCGGGGTCCCACACCATATTCCACAAACAGGCGGAGACGCTACTAAATAATATCAAAACTAACGCATCCTAACACAGAGCATTCTAGCGGAAGCTTCACGGTTGAATTATTGAACTCAAGATAACAAACACTGCCCACTTACGTAGGAATCAACACAAATATTACAAGAGTTTGGCCTTAAAGCCTTACAACAGTTTCTCTTTACAAGAGTGTGGATTACAGACATCGGCACGCAGGCCGGCCACACATGAACAAAAGAAACAAAACAATGCCTTCGAGGGCAGCAGCGCAGCTTTGGGCTTCAGCCCGCTAAGTCCCGCTCGGACCAGCACCTCCAGTACCTGTAATAACCAATCCACCAAGCGGTGGCAAACAGGGCAACGGTCAGCATTCAGCTGACCAATTATAACGACCCTGCCCCTGGCACGGGGCAGCGGAATTCCATCCCTGCATAGCAATCATCCAACATGATATATATAGCAATTCAAGCAAGACGTGCACGCCCGCACAGTCACATATCACAAACGTCGGCACGACGGCCCGACGCTCCGTGCACTCAGGGCACATTCACACCGTTCAGAGGTCCCAGACATAACGGTGCACTATGAGCATTCTAGTCTGATCGGCTCACCGGCCGTCGACTCTCGCTATGTGATCCTAACAGGGTCTTAAGCACCCAAGGTTAGACAACCATAACGCGGGTACAGTTCCACCTTTCCCGTTGCTCACATCGTCAGACTCACGCCTGGACTGACGCGGGTACAGTTTCACCTTGCCCGTTCCACCATTTCCTAGTTGCAGCCTCACGGCTCAACCTTCCACAAAGTAGCACTCACGGCTACAAGAGAGTCCAACTCTCAACACTTCCTGGACTTCCTCCAGTACTTTTCATCACGCATACAAGCAATGATCACGGAGTCTTCTCCGATATGCAATCAAGCATCACCAATCCAGACCATGTCCAGATGGGCTTCACACAGCATGCCTAGATCCGTACTCCAATTCCGGACTCTAACAAGGGGGACTTCACATATCTACCCCAAGGGACGCCACAACCCACCGCACACTCGCAGGGAAGGGTTTTCCCTATGCAATGCAGGAATTAAGGACTTCACATGTCCAAGCAGGAAATCGTTACCCTAGGAGTTCGCTTCGGAGCCATGACGAGAAATTTGAGACGGATGAAAGCCTTCGCAGCAGCGTTGCCTTCGCAAATCCGAACTCGGCTCGCGATTTGGACCACAGTAGCACCACCGGCAGCCGGACTCCACTTCCTCTTCTTCCTCCTTGCTCTCACCTCTCTCTTAAACTTTAGAAAGAGAAGATGAAAAGAAGAATGAGCTTTCTCTCCCCTTTTCCGGCCTTATCAGCCCAGAAATGATCTCCAGCCACAGGATCTTATTTAAAGAAAATGAAGGGCCAAGATCTAACTGAAAATCCCTTTTCTTTTGGCCGACACGGCCTGTGACACGGCCGTGTCACAGGCCGTGTACCCTTAAGCGGCACACGTGGCACTCGCACCGACCGAAGTATTCGAGAACACGGGCATCGACACGCCCGTGTCGAACCTGACACGCCCGTGTCAGTCATGAGACACGCCCTGCTACACGGTCCTCACTGATCTCCAAACCAGTACACGGGTAGGCACACGCCGTGTCAACCCCAACACGGCCGTGTTCCATGCCGTGTTCACTGCCGTGTTCAAGGTCGTGTACTTTACTGACTCAAACAGGCCAATTTCGAATTTAAATGAGTGACACGCCCTGGGACACGCCCGTGTCGGAGGCCGTGTCCCAGGCTCGACTATCGTCGACCTCTGATCGTCGACTATCTTGAACACGCCCTGGGACACGCCCGTGTCCCAGGCCGTGTACCCGGACATGCCCTGGGACACGCCCGTGTCCCAGGCCGTGTTAAGCCACCTGAACCTCAAATCAACTTTTGGGTCTTTTTGGGGTGTTACAATCCTCCCCCCCTTAATAAAATTTCGTCCCGAAATTTGAAGACAGTAGGGAGAAATTAACAAAACATTTATATGTTTTTATTACATATATAACGAGCAAACAAATCACGAAAATAATTCGGGAAACTCGGCTTGCATGGTCTGCTCACGCTCCTATGTTAGCTCTTCTCGGCCATAATTGTCCCACCGGACTTTGACCATCCCGATCACTTTGTTCCGCAACTGTTTCTCGGCTCGATCCTCAATCCGTATAGGCTTCACCTTTGTTGTTAGCCCATACTCAACCGGCACTCGATCATTGTCAATTACTTGAGCTGGATCTTTGACTGCTTTGCGTAGCACCGAGATGTGGAACACATCATGCAATCCACTCAATTCTGATGAAAGAGCTAGCCGATAAGCGGCTTCCCCAACTCGCTCCACCACTTCAAACGGACCAAGGTATCGCGGACTTAGCTTTTTCAACCGCTGAATCCGAGATACACCTTTGAATGGCTTAATCTTTAAATAGACCCAGTCACCCACCGCGAACTCCACGTTCCGGTGCTTAGCATTGTAATACTTGGCCTGCCGATCTTGGGCTATTAGGAGCCTCTCTCGAATAGAGCGTATTGTTGAGGTAGCATCTTCGACTTCCTTTTTGCCTAAAAGTTTAGTCTCGCCAGTTTCTGCCCAAGCTAGCGGTGTACGACACTTCCGACCATACAGCGCTTCAAATGGGGCCATGCCTATACTCGCTTGATAGCTATTATTATAGGCAAACTCCACCATAACAAGATGTTCTTCCCATTTCTTACCGAAGTCCAGGGCGCACATACGGAGCATATCCTCCATCGTTCTGTTGGTTCGTTCAGTTTGGCCATCCGTTTGCGGGTGAAAAGCCGTACTGAATGCTAACTTCGTGCCCAACATCTGATGAACTAATCTCCAATCCGTTGAGGTAAAACGCCCATCTCGGTCACTTACGATGCTCCGGGGAACACCGTGCAATCGAACTATCTGCTCCACATAGAGCTTTGCCAACGTTTCCACTGAATCGTCCCGCTTGTTTGGTATAAAGTGAGCCACCTTTGTCAACCGGTCTACAATCACCCAGATTGAGTCATGGCCACGCTGAGATCTCGGCAACCCGTGCACGAAATCCATAGAAATATCCTCAAACTTCCACTGTGGAACCGGCAACGACTTCAGGAAACCACTCGGTCGTTGACATTCTGCCTTTACCAAAGCACAAGTGCGACATTTAGCCACATACGCGGCTACGTCCTTCTTTAAACCAGGCCACCAGAACAGTTTCTTCATGTCCTTGTACATTTTTGTGCTCCCAGGGTGAATTGAATACTTTGTAAAGTGTGCTTCATATAGCAGCCCTTCTCGCAATTTACCCGCACTAGGGACGCACAATCGGCCATCTTTTCGTAATAAGCCATCATCCCAGGAGAACTGATCACCAGATCCCTCCTTTGCATAGCGTTGGAGACTTTCATCCAACTCCGTTGCCCGCCGAACCCTGTCAGCAAGGTCACACTGAACTTCCAACCAGTTCATGCATGCAACAGTTGAAGAATCTCTTTCCACACAAGATATCTCCAAGGCTTCCAACTCCTGGATTAACCGCTCATCATGCATCCGCAACCAATTTGCCTGCACCGGAGCCCGACGACTCAAGGCATCAGCGACCACATTTCCCTTTCCGGGAACATAGTGAATGTCGAATGTAAAATCCCCAAGGAATTCCATCCACCTCCTTTGTCGCATATTCAACTCTTTTTGATCAAGCAGATACTTTAAGCTTTTATGATCTGTATAAATATCCACTTTCACTCCATACAGATAATGCCGCCATAATTTTAGCGAAAAGATCACTGCCGCCAACTCCAAATCATGGACGGGGTAATTACGCTCATGCACTTTCAATTGACGTGAGCCATAAGCGATCACCTTGCCAAACTGCAGGAGAACGCAGCCTAAGCCGCTTCCTGACGCATCGCTGTATATTTCAAATCCATCTGTACCACATGGCGACGTCAACACGGGCGCCGTGGTCAAAACAATTTTTCAGCTCATCAAAAGCTCGTGCGCACTCCGGCGTCCAAACGAACTTCTGCTCCTTTCTCGTCAACGTAGTCAGAGGCAAAGCAATCCGGGAGAAGTTCTCCACGAACCTCCTATAGTAGCCCGCCAGTCCAAGGAAACTCCTGACTTCGGCCACCGAAGACAACATTTTCAATCCCGAATGGCACTTATCTTTGCCGGATCCACCGCTATGCCCTCTCCACTTACTACATGGCCTAGAAAAGCCACCGACGAGAGCCAGAACTCACACTTTGAGAACTTGGCATACAGCTTATTCCTTCGCAAGGTATGCAATACTAATCGCAAATGGTTTGCATGATCTTCCTCCGATTGTGAATATATAGTCGCAAACCACCGTCTTTCTTTTTCACAAAAAGAACAGGCGCGCTCCAAGGTGACATACTTGGGCGTATATAACCCTGCTCCAACAACTCTTGCAACTGAACTTTCAGTTCGGCCATTTCTTTTGGCGCTACCCGATACGGCGAACGGGCCACGGGTTTTGCACCCGGCACCAGCTCGATAGCGAAGTCGATTTCCCTTTGGGGAGGTAACCCTGGAAGGTCCTTTGGAAACACATCCGCATATTCCGACACAATCGGCACTTCACTCACACTGGCCTTTGGCGCCACCGCCTCTATGAGTGTGAAGAACAACTCCGCACCCTTCCGAACTGCCTTAACAACTTGGAGAGCGGATAACAACATCCCACTCATCCCTTGCATACCAATGAACTTGGTCTCTCGTTCGATATTTTGCCCAAGTGTGACCTCTTTTGAAGTGCAATCTATACAGGCACGCTGCTCTGAAAGCCAGTCCATACCAAAGATTATATCAAACTCTTTAATCGGCAATACTAGTGTTTCCACCTTGAACTCCCGACTTCCTATCTTGACCTCAAGACCGCAAGATCGCTCCGCGCACATCAAACATCCGTTAGGCAACAACACCTTTACACTGTCTGTCGTGGTCCGGATAGCTCATTCTTCTTTTCATCTTCTCTTTCTAAAGTTTAAGAGAGAGGTGAGAGCAAGGAGGAAGAAGAGGAAGTGGAGTCCGGCTGCCGGTGGTGCTACTGTGGTCCAAATCGCGAGCCGAGTTCGGATTTGCGAAGGCAACGCTGCTGCGAAGGCTTTCATCCGTCTCAAATTTCTCGCCATGGCTCCGAAGCGAACTCCTAGGGTAACGATTTCCTGCTTGGACATGTGAAGTCCTTAATTCCTGCATTGCATAGGGAAAACCCTTCCCCGCGAGTGTGCGGTGGGTTGTGGCGTCCCTTGGGGTAGATATGTGAAGTCCCCCTTGTTAGAGTCCGGAATTGGAGTACGGATCTAGGCATGCTGTGTGAAGCCCATCTGGACATGGTCTGGATTGGTGATGCTTGATTGCATATCGGAGAAGACTCCGTGATCATTGCATGTATGCGTGATGAAAAGTACTGGAGGAAGTCCAGGAAGTGTTGAGAGTTGGACTCTCTTGTAGCCGTGAGTGCTACTTTGTGGAAGGTTGAGCCGTGAGGCTGCATGAAATGGTGGAACGGGCAAGGTGAAACTGTACCCGCATCAGTCTAGGCGTGAGTCTGACGATGTGAGCAACGGGAAAGGTGGAACTGTACCCGCGTTATGGTTGTCTAACCTTGGGTGCTTAAGACCCTGTTAGGATCACATAGCGAGAGTCGACGGCCGGTGAGCCGATCAGACTAGAATGCTCATAGTGCACCGTTATGTCTGGGACCTCTGAACGGTGTGAATGTGCCCTGAGTGCACGGAGCGTCGGGCCGTCGTGCCGACGTTTGTGATATGTGACTGTGCGGGCGTGCACGTCTTGCTTGAATTGCTATATATATCATGTTGGATGATTGCTATGCAGGGATGGAATTCCGCTGCCCCGTGCCAGGGGCAGGGTCGTTATAATTGGTTAGCTGAATGCTGACCGTTGCCCTGTTTGCCACCGCTTGGTGGATTGGTTATTACAGGTACTGGAGGTGCTGGTCCGAGCGGGACTTAGCGGGCTGAAGCCCAAAGCTGCGCTGCTGCCCTCGAAGGCATTGTTTTGTTTCTTTTGTTCATGTGTGGCCGGCCTGCGTGCCGATGTCTGTAGTCCACACTCTTGTAAAGAGAAACTGTTGTAAAGCCTTAAGGCCAAACTCTTGTAATATTTGTGTTGATTCCTACGTAAGTGGGCAGTGTTTGTTATCTTGAGTTCAATAATTCAACCGTGAAGCTTCCGCTAGAATGCTCTGTGTTAGGATGCGTTAGTTTTGATATTATTTAGTAGCGTCTCCGCCTGTTTGTGGAATATGGTGTGGGGCCCCGGCCGGACCCTCTATTATATTCTTCTTGACGGGTAGAGGTGTTACAGGACGCACAATCGGCCATCCTTCCGTAATAAACCGTCATCCCAGGAGAATTGGTCACCAGACCCTTCCTTTGCATAGCGATGGAGATTTTCATCAAACTCCGTTGCCCGCTGAACCCTGTCCGCAAGGTCATATTAAACCTCCATCCAGTTCAAGCATGCATCGGCCAAGGAATCCCTTTCAACACAAGATATCTCCAATGCTTCCAACTCCTGGATTAGACGCTCATCATGTATCCGTAACCAACTTACCCGCACCGGAGTCCGACGACTCAAGGCATTAACGACCACATTTCCCTTTCCGGGAACATAGTGAATGTCGAAGGTATAGTCCCCTAGGAATTCCATCCACCTCCGTTGTCACATATTCAAATCCTTCTAATCGAGCAGATACTTTAGGCTTTTATGATCTATATAAATATCTACCTTCACGCCATAAAGATAGTGCCGTCACAACTTTAGCGAAAAGATCACCGCCGCAAACTCCATGTCATGGACGGGGTAATTACGTTCATGCACTTTCAATTGACGTGAGCCATATGCAATCACCTTGCCAAACTGCAGGAGAACGCAGCCTAAGCCGCTCCCTGACGCATCGTTATATATCTCAAAACCGTCTGTACCACATGGCGACGTCAAAATGGGTGTCGTGGTCAAATGACTCTTTAGCTCCTCAAAAGCTCGCGCGCACTCCGGCGTCCAAACGAACTTCTGATATTTTCTCGTCAACATAGTCAAAGGCAAAGCAATCCGGGAGAAGTTCTCCACAAATCGTCTATAGTAGCCTGCCAATCCAAGAAAACTCATGAACTACCGTCTTTCTTTTTCACAAAAAGAACAGGCGCGCTCCAAGGTGACATGCTTGAGCGTATGTATCCCTGCTCCAACAGCTCTTGCAACTGAACTTTCAGTTCGGCCATCTCTTTTGGCGCTACCCGATACGGCGAACGGGCCACAGATTTCGCACCTGGCACCAGCTCGATAGCGAAGTCGATTTCCCTTTGGGGAGGTAATCCCGGAAGGTCCTTTGGAAACACATCAGCATAATCCGACACAATCGACACTTCACTCACACTGGCCTCCGGCGCCACCGCCTCTACGAGTGTGAAGAATAACTCCACACCCTTCCGAACTGCCTTAACGACTTGGAGAGCAGATAACAACATCCCACTCATCCCTTGTATACCAATGAACTTGGTCTCTTGTTCGGTATTCTGCCCGAGTGTGACCTCTTTTGAAGTGCAATCTATACAGGCACGCTGCTCTGAAAGCCAGTCCATACCAAATATTATATCAAATTCCTTGATCGGCAATACTAATGTTTCCACCTTGAACTCCCGACTCCCTAGCTTGACCTCAAGACCGCAAGATTTATCCGCACACATCAAACATCCGTTAGGAAACAACACCTTTACACTGTCTGTCGTCGTCCGTATAAGTACCCCGATATGAAAGACGAAAGCCTCAGACAGAAGCGAATGTGAAGCACCTGTATCAAACAGTGCTCAAGCCGGACAGTCTCGTATAAGGACAAAACCTATGAAAGTCTCTAGTGTCGACTAAATCCACCTATGGGGGGGGGGGGGAATAGGTGCCGTGCAGTCTTTTATGGAATTAAATTTACCTGCACAAATTAACAAACACAGCATAGAAAACACACAAAGAGTTATAGTGGTTCCCTGATTTGGGTATGTCCACTTTCCCCCTTCGACCTATCTCCCACCAAGGGACGACTCTGTCACTTCTCCAAACGGATTGAAATCCAATCCTCACACTACGGAATGAACCCTTCCAACAAAGGAGTCACAACTCCACCACCACGGGTTGCACCCAACCCTTACAACTAGGAATAAAATTTCCTTTACAATAAATCAAAATTGAATATAAAAGAAAATACAAACAAAGCTTTTGGAGATTCCAATGTTCTTCTTCGTTCGTTGAAGCTTTCTTGAAAGTTACGAAGAGTCCACAATCGGATTTCTCTCTTGGAGAGGATCTTGTCAAGATCGGCGGCGGCAAGTGATTGCGGCGGCGATACTTTATAGATCCAAACTTCTTGACGAAGCAAGCAAGGTCTACCAACGATCTTAGTCGGATCAGCCGTCTCACCCGATTCGGAATGGAGAACAAATCTCGTTCAACGAATCAGAAGACAAGAGATCTCAAGAGAGATGCGTGAGACGCTCGGCTTGCCTCGGTACTGTCGTCGGAAGATCAGAGATGATCAGAGATTATCGGCGACGACTTCCTTGCGAGCGGCTACAGGCGATTGGCGTTTTCCGCGGTCCGCTAGGTCACGCTCGGCCTCCTTTTTGATTTTCGAGAATGGATTACTGTTGAAGTTCAAAATATGCGAGTATAAATACTAGAGCCGACCCTAATGACCATTGTGGGGCCCACATGGAGAAACCCTAGCCCCGGCCGAAACAGCGTACGACACCTTGGTTCGGTCCAGCGAGCGAGAAAAATTGCCTAAGGCAAAATCGGCAGGAATCGTTGGTGATTCCCGTCGAAGTCGGCGGGAATCACTCACGATTCCCGTCGATTCTGCCTTAGCAGAATCCCTGTTTGAAAACTGTCAGCCGGAATCAGTCGGCGGGAAGGGCTGACTCATTCTTGTCGAATCGGCGGGAATCACTAACGATTCCCGTCGAAGTCGGCGGGAATCACAAGTGACTCCCGTCGAAGTCAGCGGGAATGAATTTGTGATTCTCGTCGATTTTGACTTAGAGGATTTTTCTCTTCCTTCCTTTGAAGACTTGGTATTTGACCCATCTTTGCTCCTCCTTCTGCTCTTGATCTACCTTAACCCTGTACTTGAAAATAAGTACACTCCAATAGAGAGAGAGCACACATGAGTCAACACACTGATCTACTCAACGAGGGATTACGTTGCGCAGACCCGTGTATATTGACCCACTGTACCCTGACATTGGTGTGTACTTAGCATGGAATAGCTGCAAGCACAACTTGATAGAAGATCATCAAATACATTGTCAATTCAACTTAGCTTGTTCAGGGGCTTCTTCAAATCAGGTCTATTGTGGATACAATACCCAAAAATCTCCCCCTATTTGAAGAAGCCTAAACCCTACAAGCTAAGGTGAATAGAATAGGTGGGAATGAAAATCATAAAATGAAAATGCAGTTAAGAGTGAAATACATTACCATTTTCCTGAGAGCATACTTAATATTGGCAGCCACCTTAGCCTTAGTCGAGAGGGTAATCTCCCCCTTTTCGGCTTCTGTAAATCTAGGACTTCACTTGGAGCATAATGCTCCCCCTCAGTTCTTGCATCCGTGCCCGATCTTAAGTTCCTCATTGATGCTCCCCCTTGATCCAAGAGCCTTGAGCCCTTCAGTCTTCAATCTTCATAGTTCAGCATGTCGAGTTCAGTTTTGAAGAGACTGAACTTGGCCTCGTCTAGGGGCTTTGTGAAGATATCTACAATCTGCTTATCCGTGGGGACATAGCAGAGAGAGATATCTTTGTTTTCCACATGCTCCCGAATGAAGTGGTAGCGCGCTTTAATATGCTTTGTTCTACTGTGCGACACAGAATTGTTCGCAATTACTTTAGCGCTCGAGGAGTCGCAATATATAGGAACTGCTCTGAACTGCAAGTCATAATCTTCGAGGTTATTTCTGATCCATAGAAGTTGTGCGCAACAGCTGCCTGCTGAGATGTACTCAGATTCAGCCGTAGAGGTTGCGACACAGTTCTGCTTTTTTCTGTTCCATGAAATAAGCCTTCTTCCGAGGAATTGGCACGTCCCGGAAATGTTGTTCCTATCATCCCTGCTTCCAAGCTCGAGGAGCTTAGTTTAAGCCATATTATGCTGGGATTATTAGGATGATCATTCGGATCCACGATTCGAAGTATGAGGGATGTCATGTCATGAAGGACTCCGTAATAAGCATTATATCTTTTCCCATATTTCTTGTTCCAGTGCAAGCCTGGAACATCTCTTGTCTAGGACCCATCATGTTCATGGGTACATAGACTATCCTGCAAAATAGAATTACCTTACCTTAGGAACCCAATAGGCATTGGGTCATAGGTTCTTTGTTAGCACACTCCCCCTCGGTTGGTTAACCCTACGAGTGGTCGGCCTCGCATTGCTAACATAAGGAGTCTCATTGTATCTAGAATTAAACCAGCTATCCACGGCAAAGTGACCAACTTTGCCGCAGCACCAACAGTCAAACCTGTTGTACAGTTTCCTAGGCTCATGCTTTACCCTTTGAACGGTGGGTCCAGCCGGGGCCTTGGATCTGGAGGTGGAGGCATCATGATGACAGCAGTCACACGACTTCTTCACTTCCCGTTCCTTCAGTATAACAGGCTTGGCCTTTGGTGCCTGCTTTCTATTATGGCCGCTAGAGAAATGGCCATAATTCTCCACTTGGATTTCCTCATAAGGTGCCTTGAAGACACTCTCACCGTAGTTGCGGGGGAAGGTCCAACCATCATACCGGATCTTGGGCTTTTCAACCGAGGGCCGGAAGAAGTGGTCATAGGTTGACTCAAAGTCCTGCTCATTGCAAGGAAAGCCAGGCTTTCTGAATAAGACAAGACCGAGAGGGGCCTTTCCCTTTTCTGCAGCAGATGCCTTCTTAGCAGCCTTATTTTTCCTCTGATTTCTGTTTCTCCTGGAAGATTTGCCAGGCACAGCCACATGCCCTAAGCCAGCCCCCTTAGCCTGAGCAGAGAATTCATCAACCAGAGGAAGAACGGTCTTGGGTATAGAGAAGCTTTTGAAAATCTTCCTCTCTGCCGCAAGCTGTTCTTCCAGCTTGTTGATTTCTTCCTGTTTTTGGTCAAGGAGCCTTAGAGAATCTGAATGCTCAGAAGTCAGGTCCAGGTGTTCCTGTCGGAGAGAAATCAAGCTAGTGATCTCTTCTCTTAGGGACACACCCTCAGCCTTAAGGAATTTGACTTCCTTTTTCTGAGCCCTCAACCTCTTTCGGCACTCTTCAAAAGTATTGAGCAAAAGCTCATACTTTTCGAGGAGTTCAGCCTCACGGGCAGATGGACTGTCCTCGTGGTCATCTTCAGAAGACTCAGAGTCAAAGAGGGGGGTGCGATCTTTTACCTTCTCAGTAAATGGGGGACAGTCTCCATCTGAGTCGGAGCGACCCATTAGCCCGAAGTAGGCTTCCTCATCATTACTGGAGTCTGAAGAGTCAGATTCACTCAGTGTCTTTGGCTTTTTAGCAATGTAGCTCCTCTCCTTCTTCTTATCTCTAGAGGACTTGTGCTCCTCTCCCTTCCCCTTATCTCTCTTGCTTTGGTGGCAGTCGACAACGATGTGGCCTGACTTATTGCATCCAAAGCAAATAATGTCAGCAGAGCGATGTTTGTTCTGTTTAGATTCATACCTGTCAGAAGAGTAATTCTTCTTCTGATGTCTGGAGGAGGAGCCGTCTCTCTTTCTTTGATTCCTCATCTTGAGGAACTTCTTGAACTCTCGAGTGATGAAGGAGAATTCTTCTTTAGATAGCTCTGAGCCGGAAGAGCATGGTTCAGAGTCTTCTTCCTCATCCTTTTTCCAGGAGCGGGACGAGGCTGCACCCTTGCTTTTCCTTGAGTGATTGGCTTTCAGGGCTACAGTCTTTTCTTTGGCAGCGGCTTTATCGGCTTCTTCTTCAGCTTTTCTGGTGTTCAGCTAAAGCTCATAGGACATAAGATTCCCAAACAGAATCTGGGGATCAGTGTCTTCCAGCTTGACAAATTCTCTGATGGCGCAGATCTTGGTGTCTCATTCCTTAGTAAGGGATCTAAGGAATTTGTCATTTAGTTCATCATCGGTGAACACTCTGTCATAACCCTTCAGGGCATTGACGATCTTTAGGAAGTTCTCGAATGTCACTCTGATTTCTTCCTTGGGACCTTGCCTGAAGGCCTCATACTTCTGGTTCAGAAGGGATCTTCGATAATCCCTTACTTCATCTGTGCCTTCCATCAGAATGATCAGGCAGTGCCATATGTCCTTGGCAGTCCTGCAGTTGCTGAAATTCTGCATCATGGAATCATCGACGACGCTTACTAAGATGTTTTGAGCTTTCTTGTCTAGTCCGACAAGCACCATCTCATCCTTATCCATTTCAGAGAGCTTCTTGGGCACCATCTTGGTAGGATCAATGGTGGAGGCCTTAGTGAGGATATAAGGTCCCTCCTCCACTATCATGAATAGTCGGGGGTCGACTGCTTCCATGTAGAACCTGATCTTTTCCTTCCAGATGGGAAAGTTCAGCTTGGTGCATACTGGGATCTTTCCTGAATACTTAAGTCCGTCCATTCTCGAGATCTTCTTTCTTATTGATACTAGATGCATGATCTTACTCAAGGTGTTAACCTTATTGATGA
Organism: Platanthera zijinensis; assembly: GCA_039513925.1. Classification (NCBI taxonomy): domain Eukaryota; kingdom Viridiplantae; phylum Streptophyta; class Magnoliopsida; order Asparagales; family Orchidaceae; genus Platanthera; species Platanthera zijinensis. The sequence continues at coordinate 1,476,256 of CM077093.1, forward strand.
GTAACCTCCCTCTGATACCACTTGAAAGCTTCTAGTGTCGACTAAATCCACCTATGGGTGGGGGGGGGGGAATAGGTGTCGTACAGTCTTTTGCGGAATTAAATTTACCTGCACAAATTAACAAACACAGCACAGAAAACACACAAAGAGTTATAGTGGTTCCCCGATTTGGGTACGTCCACTTTCCCCCTTCGACCTATCTCCCACCAAGGGACGACTCGGTCACTTCTCCAAACGAATTTAAATCCAATCCTCACACTACGGAAGGAACCCTTCCAACAAATGAGTCACAACTCCACCACCACGGGTTACACCCAACCCTTACAACTAGGAATAAAAATTCCTTTACAACAAATCAAAATTGAATGTAAAAGAAAATACAAACAAAGCTTTTGGATATTCCGATGTTCTTCTTCGTTCGTTGAAGCTTTCTTGAAAGTTACGAAGAGTCCACAACCGGATTTCTCTCTTGGAGAGGATCTTGTAAAGATCGGCGACGGCAAGTGATTGCGACGGCGATACTTTGTAGATCCAAACTTCTTGTCGAAGCAAGCAAGGTCTACCAACGATCTCAGTCGGATCAGTCGTCTCACCCGATTCGGAATGGAGAACAAATCTCGTTCAACGAATCGGAAGACAAGAGATCTCAAGAGAGATTCATGAGACGCTCGGCTTGCCTCGGTATTGTCGTCGGAAGATCAGATATGATCGGAGATTATCGGCGACGACTTCCTTGCGAGCGGCTACAGGCGATCGACGCTTTCTGCAGTCCACTAGGTCACGCTCAGCCTCCTTTTTGATTTCCGAGAATGGATTACTGTTGAAGTTCAAAATACGCGAGTATAAATACTAGAGCCAACCCTAATGACTGTTGTGGGGCCCACAAGGAGAAACCCTAGCCCCAGCCGAAACAGCGCACGACACCTTAGTTCGGTCCAGCGAGCGAGAAAAATTGCCTGAGGAAAAATCGGCGGGAATCGTTGGTGATTCCCGTCAAAGTCGGCGGGAATCACTCACGATTCCCGTCGATTCTGCCTTAGCAGAATCCCTGTTTGAAAACTGTCAGCTGAAATTAGTCGGCGGGAAGGGCTGACTCATTCTCGTCGAATCGGCGGGAATCACTAACAATTCCCGTCGAAGTCGGCGGGAATCACAAGTGACTCCCGTCGAAGTCGGCGGGAATGACTTAGTGATTCCCGTCGATTTTGACTTAGAGGATTTTTCTCTTCCTTCCTTTGAAGACTTGGTCTTTGACCCATCTTTGCTCCTCCTTCTTCTCTTGATCTACTTTAACCCTGTACTTGAAAATAAGTACACTCCAATAGAGAGAGCACACGTGAGTCAACACACTGATCTACTCAACGAGGGATTACGTTGCGCAGACTCGTGTATATTGACCCACTGCACCCTGACATTGGTGTGTACTTAGCATGGAATAGCTGCAAGCACAACTTGATAGAAGATCGTCAAATACATTGTCAATTCAACTTAGCTTGTTCAGGGGCTTTTTCAAATCAGGTCCATTATGGATATAATACCCAACAACCTATAACACCAAAAGTAAAAACAAGCATAGCACACAATCATACAATAATATAAAAAACTGCGCGCACTTGTGACAACATCGGCCTGTTTAATGGCCTCTTGTTGTCCAAGATTGAAGACCCTGGGCAGCGCGTGCGAGGCAGAAGACTCCACCACAGTCTTCCCTTTCTCCGCATAAGACACTCCCGTCTTCTTGTCACCCTTTGGAGGACCAACTCGGCAATCACATGCGAAGTGTCCCAACTTCCCGCACGTAAAACAAGCGCGAGATCCATACCCAGATGTCTCTGTCACAGTCGCAGAAGGAGCTTGTCCAGTAGACTTGGACTTCTTTCCCCATCTCTTACGGTACCCAAACTTCTCCGGACGCGGCGGCTTGAACTCTGGCTTTGTCACAGCCAAGGTCCCCTTTGCTTGCCCCTTTCTCATGTCCGTCTCCAAAGAACGAGCCGTACAGACTAAGGCTTGAAATCCCTGACTCACAGAACTCGAGAGCAAATACCGTAGCTCATCTTGCAGTCCCGCATAAAAACTACTAGTCTTACGCTCTTCTTCGACAAAGATTGTACCCGCATATCTTCCCAAACGTGTGAACTCATGCAGGTAATCATCCACACTACGATCTCCTTGAGTTAACCGTTCAAATTCCATTTCCATCGATATCCTTTGTTGTATTGGCAGATGTTGTGCCAAGAACAACCGAGAAAATTCATCCATCGAGACCTCTGCCAGTTGTCTGCCGGCCAAGTGATGCAGTTCAATCTCATCCCATCATAATCGAGCCTCTCCTTCCAGTAGGAAAGTGGTCAACATAACCTTCTGTCCCTCCTCAACCTTGATGGATCTAATGATCCTCTTTATCCTTGCAAGTCAATCCTCTGCTTGGGCCGGTGAACCTGCCCCAGTAAATTGCGGAGGATTGAAGCTCATGAATTGCTTCCATTGTTGCTCTGCTTCCCGCGGATCAGCTACAACTTCTACCGGTTCTTGTCGTACCCCAGCATGCGTTGGCACCACTGCAGGACGTGCCTGCCAAGCCTGCTGAGCATTCATCACAGCAAGGACGTTTCCGTGATGAAACGTACCGTTTCAGCGCATGGATGAGGTGTGGGCACCTCAGCTGGTGCCGCACTTTCTACAGAATGTTGAGGTTCGGATTGACCCGCAACACTTCTGGTCACCTATATGTGTAAAACACACAGTTTAGCGACCAAGTAAAACGGCAAACATACAAAAAGAATACACAGGTTCAACAAACAAGTGTGATTGCATTCCTAAGTGGACATTCTTGAGTTCAAGTTAAGTGTTATAACGGCAGCACTAACACGTGCCCGCCACCCCTCAAAAGAATTCGACCACGAATTTAGAAGAGAAAGACCAACAGTCTGATACCAAATTATAACACCTCTACCCGTCACGAGAAATATAATAGAGGGTCCGGCCGGGGCCCCACACCATATTCCACAAACAGACGGAGACGCTACTAAATAATATCACAAAACCCAATGAATCCTAACACAGAGCATTCTAGCGGAAGCTTCATGGTTGAATCCTTGAACTCAAGCAAAACAAGAACTGTCCACTAACAAAATAGGAATGTATACAACCAAAGTATCTGGCCTTAAGGTCTTACAAATTTCTCTTAATAAAGGTGTGGTTTATAGACATCGACACGCAGGTCGGCCACACATGAACAAGAAGAAACAAAATAAAGCCTTCGAGGGTAGCAGCCCAGCTTGGGCTTCAGCCCGCTAAGTCCCGCTTGGACCAGCACCTCCTGCACCTGCAAGATCCAATCCACCAAGTAGTGGCAAACATGGCAACGGTCAGCATTTAGCTGACCAATTATAACGACCCTGCCCCTGGCACGGGGCAGTGGAATTCCATCCCTGCATAGCATTTTTCCAACAGTATATATAACAAACAACGCAAGACGTGCATGACCGCACAGTCAATACATATCACAAACGTCGACACAACGGCCCGACGCTCCGTGCACTCAGGGCACATTCGGGTGTACCGGAAACACCGGAACCCACCAATAAGCATTTAGTCTGGCACGCAGGCCCAAGACTCTCATTATGTCGCCGACGAAAGCCCAATGCCTTGGCGCTCTCATGTCAAGCCTACATAACGCAGGTACGGATCAACCACCCCCCGTTGCTCAAACCGTCTTGCCACTACCAAGCACATCGTACCTGAGGCCATAAATAAAGGCGCGGGTCGGTTTCACCTTTCCTGTTAGGCACGAAGCCATTTTTATACAGTTGCAGCCCAACGGCTCAACACCACACAAAGTGACAACTCACGGCCATAAGAGTTGAACCCAACTCTCACAATTTCCTGGACTTTCTCCAGTACTTCCTGCTGCACCAAGCGATAGGTATGCACCACAGATTACACACAAACAATCAAATACTCAGAGGCTCCTCCGAATGCAAACAAACATCACTAATCCAGACCAACATGTCAAGATTGGCTTCACACAGCATGCCTAGATCGGTACTCCGATTCCGGACTCTAACAAGGGGGACTTCACATATCTACCTCAAGGGACACCGCAACCCACCGCACACTCGCGGGGAAGGGTTTTCCCTATGCAAATGCAGGAAAGTAGGACTTCACATGTCTAAGAAGGAAATCGTTACCCTTGGAATTCGCTTCAGAGCCATGGAGAGAAAGCAAACAGATGAAAGTTTTCGCAGCAGCCTTGCCTTTGCAAATCTGAACTCGGCTCGCGATTTGGACCACAGTAGCACCACCGGCAGCCACATTCCCCTTCTTCTTCCTTCTCTTGCTCTCCTCTCTCTCTTAGCTTTTAGAAAGAGAAAACACAACTCAAATGAGCTTTCTCAACTCAAATCCCGGCCTTATCAACCCAGGGAAATAGCCTAGACCATTGGATCCTTGTCAAAGAAAATGGAAGGCTCAGATTAGCCCTGAGATTGATTTTCCTGGGCCGAACACGGGTTGTTACACGCCCGTGTCACATGCCCTGTTCCTGAAGCGGTGCACAACCGACTGGAAATAAACCAGAACACGGGTATCGACACGCCCATGTCAAGCCTGATACGCCCGTGTCACCCAGTACACAACCGTGTATCTGGTCGTGTCACCTATGTATTACGATCTCCAAAATCACCCGAGTAGGACACGGCTAAGGCACACGCCCGTGTCCATGGCCGTGTGCTCAACACGCCCCTGTGACACGCCCGTATCACAGGCCGTGTCGCCTTTCGACGATCATTTCTCGAGAACTCGAGTCGACGTCTCGAGAAAAGGGGACACGCCCTGGGACGTTTGTGTCCCAGGCCGTGTACACCTGACACGCCCTGAGACACGCCCGTGTCTCAGGTCGTGTCAGCCAACCTGAATCCCAATTTTGGCTTTTGAGTTTTCTGGGGTGTTACAGCAACCATCGCCACCACCGGATAACAACGCCGCCACCGAATCGAAACCTCCGGCGAGGCTAACTGCACACGCGTACGCCGTTGACACCGCGTCTCTCCACTCCCTAGAATGTCCACTGCAACGCCGGCGAGAAACTCCACCAAGCCCGACGACAATACCTCTCTCAACGCCGACGGATGTATCCTCCAAGACCGGCGATGAACACCCAAGGCCGGCGGCCTCTCCGAGTGCACGAGCGATAGAGAGAGAGAGAAGTGGAGAGAGAGAGGGGCTGTTTTTCTTCCTTGGCCGGCTGCTCCTCCTTTTACCAGGCGGCAATCATGCTTGTTCAAAATGAACAAGAAAATTTATATATACAGGTTCCTCCTTCTTCCCTATTAAATGATGGCGGAGCCGGTGATGAATTTTCCTCCATTTGTTTAGGTGGGTGGCTGATGGCTTTGGCCTAAGCAAAGAAAAAAAATAAAGATAGGTGAAACCTACCCCGACTGACTCCTTGGTGATGGCCACCTCTTTTTTTTGTTTTATAAATGTGTGGCTCGGTTCACTTGAACCGGGTAGGAGCCAATAAAACCAACAAACACCACCTTGGCTCATACCCCGGTTCCACTACCACCACATGCACGAAGCACACAACTACGCGAAGCACCACCTCAATGATTTGAGGCGTCAGCCGACCTGCTCTAGTCGAATCATCCCTGCTCGGCTCAACCTCTAAACGTCGTCGCAACCGTCGCAAAAACTGACTTGTCGAACCTGAATCCCTGGAAGGCGATCCACTACACCACCACGACTATCACCTCTATCGGCCGCAAAAATCATGGGCACACCACCTCGCATCGTGGTCCCCAACAGCCAGTACAAACTACCATGCTGCAAAGCTCGCATGAGCACGGTGCGCCCTCGCCACACCGTCAGAACTCCTTCTCTCGCTGCAAAACTGCAACCACTGGAATCCAATCTGTCCAGCGATATCAGATTCCTGCGCAGCTTAGGTACCAGGTGTACCTGATCAAATCTACGCATAGCTCTGTCATGCGTCCGTAAGTTCACCGTCCCAATCCTTGTGACCTTACTTGTTGAGCGGTCACCCACAAAGACCGACCCAGGCATCACCTCCAGTGAACTGAACGCCGCATCTGAGCAAATGGGTTGCAAAGCACCAGAATCCAAAATCTAGCTATCAGAGTCAGTCTAACTCTCAGTGACGCAATAAAATCCGTCATCTCCTTCCAGGTCGAGTGTCACCATGCCCGCATCTTGGACATCCTTCGAAGTTCCAGAACTTCCTGCACGCTGCGAACAATTTCTCCTAATATGACCAACCTGTCTGCAGTGGAAACACGTCACTGCCTTCTTCGATGCCGAAAGAGATCGTGTACTGCTCGATCCTTTGTTAAAACTCCTCTCGCGTTCATGTTCTATCAAGATCTGGTCACCCCTAGGAGTGGGGTCCTTTAACATCTGACTGGATAACAGTGCCGACGTGACTTCTTCCAGCCCCACCGTATCCTTCCCATACAGGAGCGTAGTCACCATATGCTTGTATGATGCTAGGAGCAAGGTAAGAAGCAAGAGGGCTTTGTCTTCTTCCTCTACCTTCGATCCAACCACATGTAATTGGCTCAGAAGACCGTTGAACACATTGAAGTGTTCCTGCAGGTTGTCATCTTCCTGCATCTTCAACGCATAGAGGCGCTGCTTCAGCAATAATCTTGTCGTTACGGATTTTGCCAAGTACAGTCGCTCCAGCTTCTCCCAAAGCTCGACTACCGTCTCTTCAGTCCCGATGTTGAAGAGCACCTGGTCAGCAACACACATCCTGATTGTGCTCGTGGATTTTTCATCAAGATCCTTTCATTCCTCATCTTTTACTGCCGTGGTTAATTTGTCGCGTCCCCGCAAGTCTCGAATCAAACCTTGTTGAACCAACATATCCTAAACTCGAATATGCCATAGGCTAAAATTTCCACTGCCATCGAACTTCTCTACGGAAAATCTGTCCAAAATTGCGTTCTTCCTTGCCATGAATGTCCCCGAAAAACTAGAAGACCTGATTTGTTCAAAGGTCGGATCTGAAAGAGTGGGAAGAGGACCTAGTCGTTCACCACCGCAGTCAAACCCTTCCTAGAACTTCCAATCACGGTCGTCTACCGAACCTGGCTCTGATACCACTTGTAAGGAAATGCGATCTATAATCCACAGGACAGTCAAAAATACAAGAAAAATAGCGTCAATATTTTATAACAAAAATATCAATATAACAATCAATGTCCGATACAGAAACGCCGCGGAGAAGCCGGACACGCTCGGTCCGCGGGAGAGAGGACAATCTTGACTGCAATCCACTAGCACAGCAAACACACAAGGTTCACCGAACCTTCAACGTCGAGGTCCGACGTTCAACCGCAACCACCGCCACCGTCGGAGAACAACGCCGCCACCGGAGAGAAACCTCCGTCGAGGCTAACGGCACACGCGCACACCGTCGACACCACGCCTCTCCACTCCCTAGAATGTCCACTGCAACTCCGGCGAGAAACTCCACCAAAACCCGGCGGCAATACCTCTCTCAATGCCGACGGATGTATCCTCCAAGACCGGCGACGAACACCCAAGGCCGGCGGCCTCTTCGAGTGCACGAGCGATAGAGAGAGAGAGAGAGAAGCGGAGAGAGAGGGGCTGTTTTTCTTCCTTGGCCGGCTGCTCCTCCTTCTACCAGGCGACAATCATGCTTGTTCAAAATGAACAAGAGAATATATATATATATATATATATATATATATATATATATATATATATATATATACAGGTTCCTCCTTCTTCCCTATTAAATGATGGCGGAGCCGGTGATGACTTTTCCTCCATTTGTTTAGGTGGGTGGCTGATGGTTTTGGCCTAAGCAAAGAAAAAAAATAGGTGAAACCTACCCCGATTGACTCCTTGCTGATGGCCACCTCTCTTTTTTTTAAATGTGTGGCCCAGTTCACTTGAACCGGGTAGGAGCCAATAAAACCAACACAAACAAGCCTTAGATGGATTTAGGATCTATTTATTTGGACGGCGAGTAAAAGCTTGAGAATGAAAGTGATGGGAATATAAGTGACGGTGGATGGAGAGAGGAGGCGGAGGTCTTAAATAAGTCAAAAAAAATAACATTTTTGAAACATGATGTGAATTAGAAGTTTGTGACAAGTTTTTTGAGATACGACCCTTTCTCCTATGGAGCAAAATTTTAAATAAACAAAACCTTTTTGGCAAAGTTTGGCATGGAGGCAGGTGTCAGTTAACATAGTGGTTATGAACCGCCCTTTGTGAATGTTTGACCTAATGTCGCACCAAATCGAAATTTAATTTAGTATGTGAGCAAAGAGAGACGCCAGACTAGTTCGACAAAGAAATAATAGATCATATCTTTCTGGCGCAATTTGTCAGTGTTGAAACCAAAAACTTGGTCTCTGTGGAGTTCGGGGTCCCAAAAGAGGGGTGACATCACACCTACTACACTCGGGGGAACGTCACGGACCAAAGACTTGAGAAACTAGGAACAGACCCTGGGCTCTAGCGTGGAGCTCCCACCTCACACCCGGAAGACCTTTGAGGTCTCCCCCTCCCTAGCCAATGCTGAGCTAGGTGCCTTGGAGGAAGAAAGCAAGGGGATTCAAGTGATGAAGAAGTGATCTCCTCCAAGGCACCCTCAAGGGTCTATTTATAGTTTTTTGGGAATGGCCTGCCAATATCCAACCTCCGTTGTTCTGAAGTTACTAAAATGACCCCAAATTAGTATGTCAACAGCCAAATCCCGCTGTTCCAAACATTTAAATGCAGTCCACCGGGGGCAGACCCTCAAGCCGGGCGAGTAGGAGACCAGACATGGGCGGTAATCGGCGGCCTGGGCGGTACTCGGCTGCCTGGGCGGTACTCGGCGGCCTGGGCGGTACTCGGCGGCCTGGGCGGTACTCGGCGGCCTGGGGGTACTCGGCGGCCTGGGGGGTACTCGGCGGCCTAGGGGGTACTCGGCAGCCTGGGCGGTACTCGGCGGCCTGGGCGGTACTCGGTGGCCTGGGAGGGGTATTCGGCGGCCTGGGGGGTACTCGGCGGCCTGGGGGTACTCGGCGGCCTGGGTGGTACTCGGCGGCCTGGGGGGTACTCGGTGGCCTAGGGGGTACTCGGCGGCCTGGGGGGTACTCGGCGGCCTGGGGGGTACTCGGCGGCCTGGGGGGTACTCGATGGCCTGGAGGGGTCCTCGGCGGCCTGGGTGGTCCTCGGTGGCCTGGGTGGAGCTCGGCGGCCTGGGTGGAGCTCGGCGGCCTGGGTGGAGCTCGGCAGCCTGGGTGGAGCTCGGCGGCCTGGGTGGAGCTCGGAGGCCTAGGGGGAGCTCGGCGGCCTGGGGGGAGCTCGGCGGCCTGGGCGGAGCTCGGCGGCCTGGGGGGAGTTGGGCGGCTTGGGGGGAGCTTGGCGAGCTCGAGGCTGGGTGACCCCCCTAGGGGGCCGGGGGGATAAAAATATTTCCTCCCCCTACTAGTATATTTCCAAGGTTAAGCCAAAATTGGTCACCAAGAGTGCAAGATCTCTCAAAAGCTTAAAAATTTATAGTTGGTCTTGCGCCTGTCGGAAGGGCCCTACTCTGCAAATACTGGGTTTTACACAATCCTCGCTCTTTTCGAGGTTGGCACAAGCTCGGAAAGAAACATCCAACCCAACGTATTCGCTGAGTGTAGCGCTCTTGGTACCAAAAACTTGGTTTCCCCCGAGAGGTCAACCTGCCCTGCCAGCTAGTGAGAGTCTGGTCAGCAAAATCATACTGGAGCAAAAAGGACTTGGCCTTCACGAGAGATCAACCTGCCCTGCTAGCTAGTGGGAGCCTGGTCAGCGGAATCATCCCGGAGCTAAAAGGACTTAGCCTCCACGAGAGATCAACTTGCCCTGCCAGCTAGTGGGAGACTGGTCAGCGGAATAATTCCGGAGCAATAAGGACTTAGCCTCCACGAGAGATCAACCTGCCCTGCAAGCTAGTGGGAGCCTAGTCAGCGGAATCATTCCGGAGCTAAAAGGACTTAGACTCCGTGAGAGATCAACCTGCCCTGCCTGCTAGTGGGAGCCTGGTCAGCGGAATCATCCCGGAGCTAAAAGGACTTAGCCTCCACGAGAGATCAACCTGCCCTACCAGCTAGTGGGAGCCTGGTCAGCGGAATCATCTCGGAGCTAAAAGGACTTAGCCTCCACGAGAGATCAACCTTCCTTGCCAGCTAGTGGGTGCCTGGTTAGCAGAATCATCCCGGAGCTAAAAGGACTTAGCCTCCACAAGAGATCAACCTGCCCTGCCAGCTAGTGGGAGACTGGTCAGTGGAATCATCCCGGAGCTAAAAATACTTAGCCCCCACGAGGGATCAACCTACCCTGCCAGCTAGTGGGAGCCTGGTCAGCGGAATCATCACGGAGCTAAAAGGACTTAGCCTCAACGAGAGATCAACCTGCCCTACCAGTTAGTAGGAGCCTGGTCAGCGGAATCATCCCAGAGCTAAAAGGACTTATCCTCTACGAGAGACCAACCTGCCCTGCTAGCTAGTGGGAGTCTGGTCAGCGGAATAATCCTGGAGCTAAAAGGACTTAGGCTCTACGAGATATCAACCTCCCCTGCCAGCTATTGGGTGCCTAGTCAGCGGAATCATCCCGAAGCTAAAAGGACTTAGCCTCAACGAGAGATCAACCTGCCCTGCCAGCTAGTGGGAGCCTGATCAGCGCAATCATCCCGGAGCTAAAAGGACTTAGCCTCCACAAGAGATCAACCTGCCTTGCCGGCTAGTGGGAGCCTGGTCAGCGGAATCATCCCGGAGTTAAAAAGACTTAGCCTCCACAAGAGATCAACCTGCCCTGCCAGCTAGTGGGAGCCTGGTTAGCGGAATCATCCCGGAGCTAAAAGAACTTAGCCTCCGCGAGAGATCAACCTGCCCTGCCAGCTATTGGGAGACTGGTCAGCAGAATCATCCCGGAGCTAAAAGGACTTAGCCCCCACGAGAGATCAACTTGCCCTGTCAGCTAGTGGGTGCCTGGTCAGCGGAATCATCCCGGAGCTAAAAGGGCTTAGCCTCCACGAGAGATCAACCTGCCCTGCCAGCTAATGGGAGCCTGGTCAGCAGAATCATCCCGGAGCTAAAAGGACTTAGCCTCCACAAGAGATCAACCTGCCCTGCCAGCTAGTGGGAGCCTGGTCAGCGAAATCATCCCGGAGCTAAAAAGACTTAGCCTCCACGAGAGATCAACCTGCCCTGCCAGCTAGTGGGAGCCTGGTCAGCGGAATCATCCTGGAGCTAAAAGGACTTAGCCTCAACGAGAGATCAACCTGCCCTGCCAGCTAGTGAGAGCCTGGTCAGCGGAATCATCCCGGAGCTAAAAGGACTTAGCCTCCATAAGAGATCAACCTGCCCTGCCAGCTAGTGGGAGCCTGGTCAGCAGAATCATCCCGGAGCTAAAAAGACTTAGCCTCCACGAGAGATCAACCTGCCCTGCCAGCTAGTGGGAGCCTGGTCAGCGGAATCATCCCGGAGCTAAAAGGACTTAGCCTCCACGAGAGATCAACCTGCCCTGCCAGCTAGTGGGAGCCTGGTCAGCGGAATCATCCCGGAGCTAAAAGGACTTATCCTCCACGTGAGATCAACCTGCCCTGCCAGCTAGTAGGTGCCTGGTTAGCGGAATCATCCCGGAGCTAAAAGAACTTAGCCCCCACGAGAGATCAACCTGCCCTGTCAGCTAGTAGGAGCCTGGTCAGCGGAATCATCCCGGAGCTAAAAGGACTTAGCCTCCACGAGAGATCAACCTGCCCTGCCAGCTAGTGGGAGCCTGGTCAGCGGAATCATCTCGGGGCCAAAAGGACTTGATCATAAATGTTTTCCGGTGGTCTTTTTCTTTAATCATAGGTTATACAATGCAAACAAAGTTCATTACAAGAGATGATCTACTCCGTGTACCTCCCTCTTTCCTCGTGCATCAAAGGATCCCTCCCCGGGTGCCCACATCAACCCTGTCCTCACACCTCTCCCCTTGTGTCTCGGGTTGGACTTCTTCAATCCGTACCGGATCTTGCGGTTGTTGAGGCTGTGGTGCCGGAGCTCTTGTCCTTCTCAACTCTTGGAACTCGGGTCAAGTAGCTGTTGCATGGCCCTCCTCCTGGTGGAGCTCACAGTAGGGTAACTCTACTCTGACTCTCCTTCTTCCCGCGCGGTTCCTCCTCTCCCTTCGACTGATCGCCATCGCTTGCTGTGGTGGGGGTAGGAGCTGCCTATGGGGCTTGCCTTTGGAAGTTGTATCTTCCTTGGCCTCCCTGAAATCCCCCCCACCCTGGATGAGAGCTCTTCCTGGACCCTGGGCATGTCCTCCCTGCTGCCTCCAACCTAGCTCCGGACCCTCCCGTCCTTGGAACCCCTGAGCTCTCTGTTCCTCTCTCCTTCTTCCTTCCTGATGTCTCGAGCCACCTTGCACCTTTGACTCTGCCTCCGTCAACTTTATCAACCTCTTGACAAATGCCGGATTGGCCGCCTCCATGGCTATCTCCTCTGCCGCCGTTTCCATCAGCTCCTCGAAGGAAAGGGGGGCCTTCCGAGTCAAGCTCATCTTGAAGAAGCCCTCCTTCAGCCCAACAGTGAAGGCCATCTGGAGAGCATTCCCCCGCATCTCCTGGATATCCAGGATCTCCTCTTGGAACCTGTCAACGTAATGGGCCAGCGACTCCTCGGCCCTCTGCCTTATCAGAAAGATGGACTCGGGACTCTTCTTCCTCTTCTTGGAGGTGGAGAAGCGGAGCTGGAAGCTTCAGCTCAAGTCCTCGAACCCATAGATAGACCTCGGGGGGAGTTGATGAAACCAGTCTCTTGCCTTCTCCTTCTACGTGATCGCAAAGATGCGACACTTGAAGGCATCCGTCATCGGCCTGATGGAGACGGCATCCTCGAACCACTGCAGGTGCTGGACGGGGTCATCCTTCCCGGTATAGTAAGCCATGTCTGGCTCTCTGAACCCCTCAGGAACGGGAGTTGAGATGATCAGCTCGCTGAAAGGTGACCCCCTGAGGGGTGCTCTCTCCACCTCTACTCGCGCGACCTACTCGCCTGGAGGGCTAGCACTCGCCGGGCTGGGGAACAACTCCCGGAGGAGGTCTCGCTCGACCCCCTCTCCCATCCTCTCCCTCCCAGGTCGCCTACCTGGCGCACTTCCTTCTCCCCCTGCTGGGTTCATCTCGTCTGTGCCCCTGGGAGGCAACTCGCCGAGAGGGGGAACTAGCTCCTGGGGGGTTGGAGTGGAGCTGCCACCCCGAGGAGCCAAACTTCGCAGCATCCCCATGATGCCTTGGATGGATGCCATGAACTCCTCCCTTCCTACGAAGGGTCCGGGGTTGGGGAGCTCGCCGAGATCATCACTACCTCCATGATCCCCAGTCATGACACTCTCTCGAGATCTTCTGTGTTGGTCACTCTCAACGCTCACCGCACCAAAATGTTGAAACCAAAAACTTGGTCTCTGTAGAGTTCGGGGTCCCAAAAGAGGGGTGACCTCACACCTACTACACTCGGGAGAACGTCACGGACCAAAGACTTTGGAAACTAGGAACAGACCCCGGCTCTAGCGTGGCGGTACTCGGCGGCCTGGGCGGAGCTCAGCGGCCTGGGGGAGCTCGGCGGCCTGGGCGGAGCTCGGCGGCCTGGGGGGAGCTCGGCGGCCTGGGGGGAGCTCGGCGGCCTGGGGGGAGCTCGGCGGCCTGGGGGGAGCTCGACGGTCTGGGGGGAGCTCGGCGGCCTGGGGGAGCTGGGCGGCCTGGGGGAGCTCGGCGGCCTGGGGGGAGCTGGGCGGCCTGGGGGGAGCTCGGCGAGCTCGAGGCTGGGTGACCCCCCGAGGGGGCCGGGGGGAGAAAAATATTTCCTCTCCCTGCTAGTATATTTCCAAGGTTAAGACAAAATTGGCCACCAAGAGTGCAAGATCTCTCAAAAGCTTAAAAATTTATAGTTGGTCCTGCTTCAGCCAGGAGGGCCCTACTCTGCGAATACGGGATTGTACAGCCAGGATGATAGCAGTCATTAACGTGATGGTCATGAACCGTCATTTGCGGAGATGAGATGTTTTCGACAAAGAAATAATAGATCATTCATATTTATTCTTTCAGTTGGACAACTTCACAAAACTTATTATCTTGATGGTCTATTCCTTTGCAAGCACATATTTTAATAAAAAATAATTATTACATTTATAAAATATTAAAATAGAGGTTAATTTAAAATATATATTAAAATTTTATAAGAGAGAGAGGGATAAAATTGAGGGTGATGAATATTGCAAAAAAAAAAGATTTTTTTTGTCTTTAGTTCAAAAAGGATGTTACTGCCCAGGATCGAACTGGGGACCTTTAGTGTGTAAAACTAACGTGATAACCACTACACCACAGCAACTTGTTGCATACTTTCATTAACAACCTTTATTAATAACAATTTTTAATTACTTCGAAAATGTCAAATATTTTTTTTTAAAATTTAAAACACATTATGTATTATGATTATATATTTACTCTATGAAAGAAAACAAATTTTCCTTTATTACATTTTGAGATCCATTGGAAAATATGGAATAATTTATAACAAATACTTTATGTATTTTTTATATATATAGCATTAATTAGTAGTGCCTCCCCTCAGAGTTTGCATAATTATAGGTACCTCCCCTTATTTTTTAATATTACAATGACCTCTCCTACATGATTGTTCTGTTTACAATCTCTTCCTTCCGTCTAAAAATTGGATGGAAAATGTCATATTCAGTAAATAATTTCCAAATGTTTTAAGAAAAAATTAAATAGACCTCCTTACACTTGTAAGTCGTTACATAGGGTAAAAGTGAAATATAATAATTTTTTTTGTCGAATATGACATCTTCCATCCAAATTTTAGACGGATGGGGAAGATTCTAAACGAGCAATCTTGTAAGGGATGCCTTTGTACACACACACATCGTCATTTGTCGTGGGGGCGTCATTTGTCGTGGGGGCGTCATTTATCGTGGGGCATCATTTGTCGTGGGACGTCATTTGTCGTGAGCGCGACATTTATCGTGGGAAAATATTTGTCGTGGGATGACATTTGTCGTGTGAGCGTCATTTGTTGTATCTATAACATTAACTTGATATAGCTTCTTATATGTATATTTATAACATTAACTTGATATAATCATAGCCGACCAAAGTAACACTTGACTGGATATCATTAATGCTTTGGTCCTAATGTCCACATAAGGGGTTAGAACTTCCTAATGCTTTGATCTTAATGTGCACATAAATGGTTAGAACTTCCTAATGCCTTGGTCCTAATGTGCACATAAATAGTTAGAACTTCCTAAAGCATTGGTCCTAATGTACACTTTAAGGCATAAATTGTAAGAACGTCCTACAATATTAGAGATCTTTGATCTTGAAGTCTCACATATGTTGTGTGTTGTTGGATCTTTGTCATTCCACTTATTTAGAGTGTGCAATGACATGCTCTCTAAGCTTCATGATGCACACCATTTGTTCATTCAGGTCACAGTGATGTAAGAGCCTTGAGCACAAGCACTTGCCACAGAATGTATGTTGAAGGACATATAATATATGCCTTATGCTAAAATATGATTGTATATGTTGGAAAAATCAATATTGATTTGATGGTACTAAATCATGATAAAATAAGATATAGAAGAAGTTAGAAGAAACTGGACAAAAGAAACATGAAAGTTGTCTGAATTCATACAGAAGTAGTTGGTGATCGTTGGCCGGGCATTTGCCGATGAGATACGCGTTCACTGACTGAATAAATGATCGTTGACTAAAAGTTTGATCGTCGACCAGGTACGCCGAAAGCTGACCGAGTTCAAGCTCATTTGAAGACTTGTGTGTTGATTGGACATAGCTTTTTAATAGCCGTTCTCAGACCCGAGTTTATCAGCCGCTGACTAGATCTTAGCAATCATTGATCGAACTAGAAGCTCATCGTTCATTATTTTAGCTTTCTCTTAGCACAAGCAAATAAGAAGTGCTCAGCTAGAACAACTCTTGCTGAAAACTGAGTCGCTCTTTCTCTTGAGACTGAGCTAAAATCACCATCTTTTCTATTGTTGCTAGTTCTTCCCCGCTAGAACACTTTCACAACCAAGTGTAAAGGGTTATTAGATCTCTCTCTCAAAAAAATGTGTTAGGTTGAAGTTTTCAAAGGAAAAGACACGTAATTTTTGTGAAAGTAATGGAATCTCACAAACTGTGAACGAGTAAACTACCCAAATGTATTGACAAAATTACTTATATTGCTTTACTCTCTAGAGCACGGCAATTATTTTGCTTTGTACATTACTTTTATTTTTGTAATTCTCTTGTGATTTGAGTGTTGGCAAAGAGAGCGAGCAATCCCGACCAGGACACCTGTTGCAATTCGAACAAGCGCAATACAAATAAGGCAGTGCAGAAAGTAATAAAAACACACAGAGAATTTTTACGTGGAAAACCCAACTTGGGTGAAAAACCATGGGACGATCGGAGTCAATCTCGGAAAGCCTCCACTAAAGATGTGTGCAAATCACACGCACGGATTACAGGCTTTCCCTCCATCGATCCACAAAGGATCTTCACTCCTCCACCACAAACACAATTCACAAAGGATTTACACCACAACCTTGTTCTCCAACAATCACACAAGCACAGTTACTAGAAGAAAATGCATGAAAGGTGAGAAGTGTTATCCGGACGGATTGAAAAAAAAACGTCCCAACGTCAAAGACGACGTTCTCCAAATCCACGAAGAAGGACGGCTATGCACAGCCCCTTCCAACTCCGATCACGAACGGCAACCTCCTTGCGATTTCAGCAAATCGAAGAGGAACCCCTCTACTCTAGCAAATCAGGAAGAGGCGGTCGGCGGCATGCGCTCCAACGAACAAAGAAGACGGCCGGCTCCTTGCTACTCCAGCAAAGGCGAACAGGCGGCGGCCTCCGATCTCTTCGGCTCCAGCAAATACGAACGAACGGCGGCCTGCGGCTCCAGCAAAAACTGAACGAACGACGGCCGGTGGCTTGCTGCTGCGACAAGCGACGAAGGAGGGCGGGCTGCTCTTGTTCTTGCTCCAGCAAGGAAGAGAAAATGGGGGGGGGGGCGGGGGGCTGCTATATAATGGCTCCAACAAAGAAAACGAGAAGGAAAAGAAAAAGGGGGCTGCTTCTCCAGCAATCAAGAGAAGAAAAGGAGGGGTAGGCGGCTGCTTTGACCCAGCAGATGGCAAAAAGGAAGGGACGGCCTGCAGCTTCTTGGTTGCTGAAAAATCAGAACCCCATGCTTTGATTTTTTTTTTACTCTACCTAACTCCATTATCTATATATACCAATATAGATAGAGTTTATATATAAAGATATATATAAATATGTGTGTGTGTGGGGAACACGAAATTAAAAACACGGGCCGCAACTAGCGCGCTCGGTGATTTTTACCGACTCGGATGGGAACCACACCCAACATGGAGTTTGTTAATTTTAGAAATTATTATTATTCTCTTATGCTCCATTTGGCATGGAGATGGCAATCTTAAACACGTGGATTAAACCGTCATTCGTTAAGATCATCTAGCAAACATCATTCGTTTGAACATAAAAGTGGAGGAAATTCCTTAATTGGGCATTAACGAATGACAATTTAACCCCCATGTTCATGACCACCACCATCATACCAAACGGAACCTTAGGCCGCGTTTGGTGCGGCTTATCGTGACTTTTTTGCTCTGGTGATGTTGGACAAAAATATTATTGTCATATCAAAATCTTATGCCTCAAATTATTTTTTTTTTGTAACATTTGTGATATACAATGACAGTTTTGTCCAACCTCACCGGAGCTGATAAGCTGCAATAAGTCACCCCAAATGCAACCTTAGTTTCCCAACCTCTTGAAAAAAAATTTAAATTTAGATCCGACTTCCCTTCTCAGTAGAAATTTGTCAAAGATTATACCAATAATGCCCTGATGATTAGCCTTATAGCCAAGCCAATGTCACGCTTAACTCTTAATTCTTTATTTGATCTCGCTTTACTTTTTCGCCATTTAATCTTCTTGTTCCTGCGCATGTTTTATTTTTTCTGTCATCTATGCCTAGAACAATAGCGCGAGTGAGGGAGTGCGAGATCACACTAGGGTCCAAGATGGGATCTGAGGCGAGATCAAATATCAATAAAACGTTGATTATTCAAGAAATTCAAAATTTTACGCAAGATTGAAGATTGCAACTTTACTGTAAACGTTTTCAGTACTGGGCTCAAGTTTACTTCAGCACATGTAAAATGTCTGGTTGCATTTCAACAATTATTATACATAAACCCATTAAAATTTCAAAAAGAAAGCTTCGTCCCAGCTGTTTAAAAGACTCCACGGATAACAAAGGTAATTAAGTTCAGAAATATGAACAGCAGCATCCCTTCAGATCCTCATTCCTTGTTAGGGGGGTTCCATACAAAATTCAAACATACATACAGATAAAGGCAAATGCAATCCCTACTAATAGTCGTGGCTATTACTATTGTACCCAGGTAGAGAGAGAGAGAGAGGGAGAGACCCCATCATCATAGGCCAAAATTAAACCCAAAAAGTGTGAATATCAT
The DNA here is from genome assembly GCA_039513925.1 of Platanthera zijinensis. NCBI lineage: Eukaryota > Viridiplantae > Streptophyta > Magnoliopsida > Asparagales > Orchidaceae > Platanthera > Platanthera zijinensis. The sequence continues at coordinate 1,494,862 of CM077093.1, forward strand.
GAAGAAGAAGCACCAGCGGCTTTGAGACACTAATCTAACTCTGAAGACACGGAGGGACAAATACAAATATAACAAGCCCTTCACTTTAGCCCATATTACTCCAACTGAAAGTGCAGCCAATCTCCCATCCACGCTGACTTCACCTGCCGCCCCTTCCACGCTTGCGCTTCTTCCCACTGGAATTTCTAGCTTCAGCCACTCCAGCCTTGTTAGCCTGATCATTATGCGGTGTATCGTTTTCAGTCAAATCCCTACCGGTGATCGTCAGTTTCATGCCACCTCGTGCTTTCCGACCAGAGCCTTTTGCTGATCTCCTGCCAGGTTTTTTCGGATGAATGTCGGCAGATTCGATCCTAGGAGAGACTTCCTCCTTCGATTTGACTAGGGAATCATTCACATCTCCTGACTTCTTCTTTGACTTGGATTTGATTCCAGAATCATCGGCATCTCCAGATTCCTTCCTCAATTTGGGACTGCTGTTCTTACTGGATTTGGGAGACCTGCCTTTTGACTTGCCTCGCATCTTCGAAGTATCATTGTCAACTTCTTCCAAGGACTTCGTTGTCTTATTGTTAACCTTATCACCAGATATTGATAGGTGGATATTAATAGCTCCTCCTGCTTTTTCCTTCTCCAACTTGTCCACATTTTCATTTTTCTGACTGTCAATTTTACGTCGTTTTGCAGAACGTCCTTTTCCCTTGTTGGAATCCTTGTGGGTCTCGGCACTGAGCACTTTGCCAGGAGGCCGCCCTTTACGCTTAGGAACCATATCACTCGATTCATTTTTTACTGTGGAATTTGGGCTGCTGAACGATAAAGCAGGTTATATAAGAATCACAAACAAAAATTTGATAAACAGACAAGCAAATGAGGATCAGTTTTGGATTCATCTACAACCAAACCTTTTCAATGGAGAATCAGACTTTGTTTCATCTGCAGCCAACTTTTTCAATGGAGAACCAGTTTCTGTTTCAACTGATGCGACTTTTCCTCGGCGGCCTTTCGCTTTCTTATTACTTCTGTTCGACACAGCATAGAATGAGAACCACGAATACATAACTCCGATGACATGTTGAAACAAAACTGAACATAATAAGTACAATAGCAGGCCAATCAAACTAAATACCAACCATAATTTCTTTGGATATTTGATGCATTATGAAACACTCAACAGCTTTTGATGTGTTGAACTTCAGGAAAAACAGAGTATTGCACTAGCATAAACCTATCCCGCACAAATTTTTTTTGTTGCAATATTTTGAAGGTACACTAAGAGCATCTCCAACGGGAGATCTCCATATTCTCCAAATATGGAGATTGCAGTGCTACTGTGTTCTCCAAATATGGAGAACATGGAGAACCAACTCCAACCATGTTCTCCATATTTGAAGAACATTGAATTTTTAATATTATATGTATAAATAAATATACATTTATTAATGCCAAAATATATTTATATAAATTACATATTTATATGTATAAATAAATATATATAATAATTAAAATAAAAAATAAAAAAATTATATTTAAATAAAAACGTCGAGCTGAGCTCGACGTTTTTCCCGAGCTGAGCTCGACGTTTTTCCCGAGCTGAGCTCGACGTTTTTCCTGAGCTCGACGAACGTCGAGCTCAGCTCCACGTTTTTTCATATTTTTATTTATTATAATTAATAATTAATATAAATAATAATTTATATAAATAATAATAATTAGCTTGCCAAATTAAAATAAGCATTACATTATAAAAATAAAATAAGCATTACATATTTCAAAATTAAAATATTACATTTGAAATTTAAACTAAAAATCTGGGAGGTCATCACTGGGTTCGATACGATTTCCGCGCGCGCTATCCCCCTGTTGTTCTCCTCCATACCTTAGTATGTTGTAGTCGCTTCCTCCATACTGGCTTCCTCTCTGCTGGTCTCCTCCGAACTGATGTCCTTCAAATTGGCTTCCGTCGTACTGGTTTTCTCGGTATTGACTTTCTCGGTACTGATTTCCTCCAAATGGAGGTCCTCCAAATTGAGGCCCTCCAAATGGAGGTCCTCCATGTCGGTCTCTTTCATACTGGCTTCCTCCGTACTGACTTCCTTCATGTTGACCTCCTCCAAATGGAGGTCCTCCAAATGGAGGTCCTCCAAATTGAGGCCCTCCATATCGAGGTCCTCCATGTCGATCTCCTCCATACTGGCTTCCTCCACACTGGCTTCCTCCAAGTTGACCTCCTACAAATTGAGGTGCTCCATATTGGCTTCCTCTATATTGGCTTCCACCGTAACCACTACCTCCGTATACGCCACCTCCATATTCAGTTCCTTCGAGTGATGAAGATCCTCCAAATAATGGTTTTATAATATTTCTATTCATAATTTTTTGTTTTTTTTGTCGAAAATACTGTCGTTCTGGAGTTCCTTTGATGCTATCCAAATCTATCATCATGATATCGTGATCTTGTTTAGCGCTCTGTAGATCTAGTTTTCTTTTTTGATTTTCTGCTTTCATTCTCATGAGCTCTTGGATAGCAGACATATCGTTTGCTCGTTGTTCTTGCCCTCTCTTTAAAACCTCTAAGATTTCTTCGTTTTTTTTAGTATGAGTCTCAATATCATAACCCTTACCACTCAATTGTCTCCTCCTCTCCTTTTCTTGCTTTCTCCCAGTTGGTCGTTTATTGGAAGTTGAAATTGGAGATTCTTCATCCCCAGTACTACCAAGATTCATGTTATTGTTATCTGAATTTAAGTCTATTCCTCTCCCTTGACTGGGAGTGTTAGAACTTAATGTTTGTGACATGTTAATATTTGGAGAGTTCTTATTTTTTGTAGACCCTGACGTTTCCATCCACTTCTCTGTGTTTTTTAAGATATGCCAAACATGCTCAAACATGAAGCCTTTCTTCTCTTTTGAATCAGAGGCATATAACATTTTGGCTTCATTGAGCTACAAAAAAAATTACTTTAATCACACATTAATTAAGATATTTATGCATTTAAATTCTAAAAAATTCTTACAATATCAAGTTCAGAAGCACCGCTGGGGTTTCGTTGCTCTATCTGCCGAATACATCCTCGGAATTTGCTTGTTTTACTTGCCAAAAGGGACCAACGACAAGAAAGAGATTTTGGGGTTCTCTGTCCTACGCAAGTTTGAGGTCTTGTATTGTGAAAGATGGTTGAAATTCTTTCCCACATTCTTTGTTCTTTCTGATTACTCCCCATAACGGGGTCTTCCGAAACCTCAAGCCAAGCATAACATAGTGCTTGATCTTCTTTTGGGGAAAATGCTTGGCCACGAATAGATGACATGATGACGAGGAAAGAAATTAGAGAGTTCTTGGTTTTGGGGATAGAGTGATGAGAACTTGACCTCTGCAATGGGTACTTATAGACAGTGCTAGAATGAGTACTTATGAAAAAGAGAGGCTTGAGTGGAGAAGGCATCCAATGCTTGGGAGAAGGCATCCAATGCTGGGAAAAAACAAGGCTCCGGATTATGAGATGACAGGATTGACAAGACAAGACAGAGGCTTGAGTGGAGAAGGCATCCAATGCTTGGGAGAAAACGCCTTAAATAGGCTTCAGCATAACAGATCGTCGAGCTCGGCCGAACGTCGAACGGCGGTCGACGATCGTCGAGCTCGACCGATCGTCGAGCTCGGCCGAACGTCGAACGGCGGTCGACGATCATCGAGCTCGGCCGAACATCGAGCTCGGCCGAACGTCGAACGACGGTCGACGATCGTCGAGCTCGGCCGAACGTCGAGCTGGGTTCGACGTTCGACGTCGGGCTGGGTTCGACGATCGTCGAGCTGGGTTCGACGATCGTCGAACCCAGTTCGACAACTGGAGAAAACATCTCCCCAAAAAATTTGGACCGGGGGCGTTGCCCCCGAGCCCCCACCGGGGCTGCCGCCCCCGGACCCCCGCTGTCGTCGGTCCCGGAGATGTCGAAGGGGGATCACACTTCGATTCTTCTAAGCTCACGTGGGCAAACCCGGTGTGAGAAACAAGAGGACCAGAAGTGTGCCACAAAACCCAACAAAGACAAGACAGAGGCTTGAGTGGAGAAGGCATCCAATGTTTGGGAGAAGGCATCCAATGTTGGGAAAAAACAAGACTTCGGGTTACGAGATGACAGGATTGACAAGACAAGACAGAGGCTTGAGTGGAGAAGGCATCCAATGCATGGGAGAAGGCATCCAATGCTGGGAAAAAACAAGACTTCGGGTTACGAGATGACAGGATTGACAAGACAAGACAGAGGCTTGAGTGGAGAAGGCATCCAATGCTTGGGAGAAGGCATCCAATGCTTGGGAGAAGGCATCCAATGCTTGCGAGCTATATAAACGCCCTTTTAAGATAGTCAATGATACATTCAAAACATTCTTTTCTTCTAAGAAAAATGAACTATGGAGAAGGTTCATCCCATTTGCGATCTTCATCATCTTCAGATAATGATGAACAAATACTTCTTAAGTGGGAAGAAGAGCTTAAAAATTGGGAGAATGAAGATGAAGTTTTAGCTCGCATGCATGCCTCTAACAATGCCATAATCGCAGCTCAACTTCAAGAAGATGCACGTCCGCGACGCAGAGGTTCAATACCTGGCCACGTGGTAATCAATCGGGGCAGGATTGAAGGCAACACTAGACTTTGGAATGATTACTTCTCCGAACACCCCACATATGGGGAAACTTTTTTTCGACGAAGATTTCGAATGCGAAAAAATCTTTTCCTTCGCATTGTTACTGAAGTGCAGGAGCACGACAATTTTTTTGTTCAAAAGAAGGATGGTGTTGGTAAGCCTGGACTATCAACAATACAAAAAATTACAGCAGCATTTCGTATGTTAGCATACGGAACATCAGCTGATAATTGCGATGAGTACATTCGAATTGGCGAGTCTACTGTGATTCAATGCTTGAAAAGACTCTGTAGGGCAATCGTACAACTATACAAAGATGAATATTTGAGATCTCCCAATGCAAATGATGTAACAAGATTACTACAGAAAGGTGAAGAACGAGGTTTTCCAGGGATGTTGAGAAGCCTAGATTGTATGCATTGGCAATGGAAGAATTGCCCAACGGCATGGGAAGGCCAATATTCAGGACGTCACGGTGGACCTACAATCATTCTCGAGGCAGTAGCATCATACGACCTGTGGATATGGCATGCATATTTTGGCTTACCTGGATCTAACAATGATATTAATGTCTTGCAGGCATCAAATTTATTTGCAAACTTAACCCAAGGTATAACGCCTCCTACCAATTATACAATACTGGGTAAAAATTATGATGTTGGTTATTATTTAGCCGACGGTATCTATCTGAAATGGTCGACACTAGTTCAAACCATTTCTCATACACAAGATAAAAAAAAAAAACACTTCGCAATGATGCAAGTGGCATGCCGAAAAGATGTAGAACGCGCATTTGGAGTTCTCCAATCACGCTTTGCAATTATTAAGGGGCCTTGCCGTTTTTGGGATAAAAATGTGTTGCATGATATCATGACTGCTTGCATTATAATGCACAATATGATTATTGAGGACGAGCGAGATGAAAATGAAGATATCGTTATTTCTCCACCGCCGCCAACTCAGAATGTTGAAGAGATGGACACAAGTGAAGTCGAAAGATTTCAGCAGTTCCTAAATCGACATAAAAAAATCAGAGACAAGGCGGCACATTTCGCACTTCGAGATGCACTGATCGAACATCTGTGGACACGACATGGTAATGAAACAATGTAATTTGGAAAATTGTATGCATTTTAATTTGAATGTATTTCGGTGTATGTGCAATTTTATTTAGTAAATCGTGTTCTCTAGCTATTTGTATGATCAATAATATTTAGAAAATATGCAATATTAGTCTCGTTTTGTAGGTCTCGAAAAAACAAATTTATTGGTATATTATATGTGAAGTTTGAAATAATATTTTAGTGGCTACGAACGTTATTGTGTAATATACGTTTTCCTTAAATATAATAAATATATAATTAAAATAAAAAAAATAAAAAAAATATTAAAAAAATGGAAATGGAGGGCCGGCATTTCCTCTCCTCGTTCTCTAAATTTAGAGGAGGAGGAGGCGGAAATGCCGCCACCTCCATAATTGCAGCCTCCAATGCCGATGCATTGGAGGGCAACCGGCCTGCATTTCTGAGAAATGCAGGCCGGTTGGAGATGCTCTAAGTTCAATATAATAGATGGTGACATATAGTTTTTCTTACAGATGCAGAAATTTCTATTCATTGATAATGTTGTACCTCAAAAATGAGATATGTGTGTATCTATCTTTATTATACATAAACAAACAATCAGGTGACAAAAGTAGGGAAAAACCAACAATAGAAGGTCAAAGAATTAGCATAACTAGGATACACTGACGTGAGTTTAAATAATGAAAACTTACGGTTTTGCAGCAATGATATCAGGGGTATTCTTTTCTTGCACCTGAAGAAATTTGAAGGGAGTAAGAAAAAGTAAGAACAAGTGATATCAGATAAGCCACGTGTAACTCACCACATCAGTCTGGGTTTCAACTTCAGCAGGCTCCCATCTCTCCTTCTTCAAGAGCAAAACTTCTATATCATCATCATTATACAAAATCTGCAAGGAAGAAAAAAAATAAGTTTCTCAAATTGAAATGCAAACACTACAAACCTGAAAGAATCACTGAAGCAGTTGAAAGCCGGCAGACAACTCACAGTATGCATTTTCGAAATCCGATCAAAAGATTGAACAACTCCATCATAAAACCTGCAACAACAAAAACATCCAAACACTGTAGGACAGAGTACATAGAAGTTCCAAAGAAACAAATATCAACAAGATGATAGTGAAGTGCAAGGAGGATGTGTTCTCCACCATCATGGAAATTCTGATGCATTAAATATGAAGTTGTAGATGTAGATTTAGTATACTCAAATGTTATATTATTAGAACGTGGTCCTACACTTGCTTGCAATCAAATGAATTTCTAATTAATAGTTGTCGGTCAAAAAATGCATTGTTTGCTAGAATGAGAATAGCACAAAACAATACAAAAATGAGTAAAATAAAAAATAGAAAATATATAAGAGAACCTTAAAAAACCTAAATCAATGTAATTTAATATACATAAATATTAACATAAGACACTAAGATTGGAAAATAAACCATTATGGTAAAGCAAGAAATTATAGTGTGCACAGTGAGATGCTCAGGCAACTTAAAAATAGCACTCATCATTAAAAATAATGAATATTAATAAAAATCTAACCATGTAGGAGAAAAAAGATCTAGAAGAGAAACAGAACATAAAATGATTTAACATCCATGAAGGTTAACAAAGCATAATCGAAAATAAATTATCACCGAAAAGAATAGAATTTGTTAATGAGATGTATCAACACAAAATATCAAAACAAAATGTAAAATTTAATGTTTGCCATAGCCCGCTCGTGACAATTCTACATGCAACATCAAAAAGGTTCCGGAGAAATGTAGAACCATGGAAAATATATTGTATAAAGAAAACATATAGAAAGACAATGGGAGTCTTATGAGAATATTTTAGAGTAGTCCAATATATTCATGAAATTTGTAAATAGAGCAAATGTACAAAATAATATGCAAAAGATGTGATCTAGATCATTCCACGCTTTGGACAGAAAATTGGCGAAGATTGATCACACCACATTGGGCGATCTGTCATTATCGGTTTTTTTTGGCCGCCAGACAGATGATCGGAGCACGTGATTGCCACCAGGTCGATTTTTACTACTACATGAATTCACTTTTATTCTTTCAAGCTTTAGTTTAGAAGTTGGGTTAAGTTATTCAAGCACGTGATTAAGGTTGTCAAATACACTTAAACTAAATCCCCCCGCCTTTATATATCCCTCTTATGGCTAAATCACAGGGCAACGAGAGTTAGGCTTCCATACGAGAGCCGCCCGGTCCTTGTGATGTCGGCGCAACAACCAGATAATTCCAGGGGTGCCGACCCCCCCCCCCCCCCGTCTACTTCTGCTCCTGCCTCCGACGAGTCTTCCCCATCCCCAACCTCTATTTCCACGGACAATCTCTAGCCTCTGTTTGCGATGATAGGACCATTGCCAACCTCTGTTTCCGCCGACATTTCACTTCTCCATCCGCAGAGTGCCTCGTCGTTGCCTCCTTTAGCACCGAAGGAATCATCAGCCTCCCCTCCCTCGGGATGCCGTACACCCACCATCATGTCCCACTCTGACCTAACTAGCATCTCGTTTTAGCTGGAGAAGCCTCTAGCTTCCCTGCTATTCCCTTCTGGTAGACGTCCCTCCCTTGTTTATCCCCTCCAAAACCCTCCCACCTTCCAACAGCTACCTCCATCCATCACACAACCTCAATTCTTGGTCGAATCTTCTCCCTACCTTCCTACTTACCTCAACCTAAAAATCCATCCCTCCAGTCCCTGTCTAGCCACGAAACATCTACCATCCCTCCACTGACAACCACGTCCGACGAACCGGATTTCGACAACCGGATTTCGACACCTACACAGACGACCCTTTACTTGGTGAGTTCCACATTTTCAAACTCATCACTTGTGAACAAGTATAATCTTTATTGCTAGTAAAATTTGGCTCTCATTAGTTTTGATTGAACTCTTTATCTACTCGTCCTGCATATTAATGTCAGTGCACTCCCAATTTATTTTGCAGGACAATTAAGCACAATTGCAAAATAAGCTGAGAGTGCACTCATATTCAATCATGTTGAGAGTGCAAGCCAGTGACAGTTGGTATTATAGACAAATTGGTATGTGGTATTGTCGGGGATGACCATGGTAGAGAGATTGAAAATCCACATGGCATGAAGAAGTATAATCATAACAAGAGTTGCAAAGTGACTGTGTGCACTTCATGATATGGAAAGGATGGGCGCCATTCATAGAAAACCTATTGGAGCGAGCAAAAATCTCCATTGGTTATAGACACAAATCAATCTTTTTGTCAAGGTGTGAAAATATGTGAGATGAATCGTAAGTGAAGAAAGAGACCTCACTATTTGGAGTGCTTCTTGACTTTGAAAGTAAAACCTGCTCGATCCAGCAGCCAAGGAGAAAGCCAAATGTGAGAAAACCTACCTTTCCATGTTGTGGTAGCACAAGAGCAAGCACAAGAGAATCAAGGAAGATTATGAATTCCACAAATATCACAGCCTTGGTAAGTAGAATGAATTAGGAAAAAGAGTTTCGTTCTAAACTTGAATCTTATGAAGAATGACTTGTCAATGTGGAAAAGGATAATAAGGCTTTCCAACATAGTAATGAGGAGCTGCACAACAAGATTTGAGTTGTGCATAAAGAATGTTGCCAATGGAGGTGCTTGTGGAACATTGTCAACTACCAGGATGGATCATGGATGTCTCAAAACGAAAAAAGTTTGTGGTCAAAAGGGATGCAAACAAGGTAAGAATTTCCCGTGGCAAATGGAAGATATTATTTGGGTGATACTGGTACACTATGGTGGCGCAAGAAATAAGTAAATGTAGAGAAGGGCACATGTTGAATGGACGCTTAGGAGGAATTTAAGAAGTGATGGGGTTAACCCCAATTTATAGGAAAACCGGGCTGCACAGCCGAAACGCCCTTTCCCCCCACTAAGGTCATGGGAGTTACACAGGTAACCGCAGCGCGTGGGATACACGTGTCCGATACACGTAGCAACTACCGCGCGTAGGAACGCGTGCCCGACCCAACCGTCGCCGCCCAGCGGTGTTGGCCGGCCTCGGCACCAGGACGGCCGCCCCCTCTAACAATCCGGAGACGGGCGGTACCGGCACGGCTGGCCTCTGTGAAGGCCGACCAAGGGCGCCCATCCTCGGGCCGCCTCGTCGTGGCCGACCCCCGCAAGGGGCCGGCCAAGGCCGGCCAATCCCGGGCGGCCTCGCCGCGGTCGGCCCTCGCAATGGCCGGCAAAGGCCGCCCGATCCCGGGTGGCCTCCCGCGGCCGGCCCTCGCAAGGGCCAACCAAGGCCACCTAGATCTGGGCAGCCTTGCCGCGGCCGGCTCTCGCAGGGCCAGCCAAGGCCGCTCGATCACAGGCGGCCTCGCCGCGGACGGCCCTCACAAGGGCCGGCCAAGGCCGCCCGATCACGGGCAGCCAGCCCCGCAAGGGCTGTCCAAGGCCGCCTGATCTCGGGCGGCCTTGCCGCGGCCGGTCGCGCAAAGGGTCGGCCAAGGTTGCTCGATCTCGGGCAACCTCCCCGCGTCCGTCCCTCGCAAGGGCCAGCCAAGGCCGCCCGTATCGGGGAGGCCTCGCCGCACTCGGCCCCTGTGAGGGCCGCCCTCCCCTGGGAGACCTCTCCGCGGCCGGCCGACCACCCACGCCAGCGTCATCGGACCGCCATTCTTCGCAGACGGGCCTTCCCCTCGACCCGGAGGCAAGGTGGCCATTTCCCAAAAGTGGTGATCCACGTGATCATTTCCGAGCGATCCTATTGGCCGGTCTGATAGTTATTGGGCAAAATTATCTGATCGCCCTTGTTAAAATCTATAAATAGGCTCAGTTCTATTTCAAAAGGGTTTTTTTTGGTTTCACCCTGTTTCACTCCTCTCTCTCCCCCTTTTCTCTGCAGGATCTACGTTCAAGACCGCCACCGCAAAGCAAGGCGAAGGCATCAAAGTCAGGAGGAGGCTCGCGAGAACGCAAGTAAAGAGGGAGACGCGTGAAGCCGCCCCCGCCGTCACGACAAGACAACTCCGAAGGAAGGAAGCGCTCGCATCTTCGGTGAACGAGCATCAGAAGACCGCCAAAGCAGCACGACGGCCGGTGGCACCCGTCGTTCATTCTCCTCCCCTCTCACAAATTGTAACAAGGCGCGGCCTGCCGCTCCTCCAGCCCTAGTATCACACTGCCTCTCTTCATATCATAACAGCCCCCAGCACCACGTGCGTCAGATCTTGTGCAATAAAGCTGCTCACAATCCCCACACTGTTTGCTTTCCTCGACAACAACCATATTTCTCCTTCCTCCCTTCCACGACACCAGCTCCAACATGCGCCATCTCCTTACAATCGCCTTACGATCCCTAAAACCGCAACCCTTCCTTTTTTATTGACCTGCCACCCCACCTGCAAGGTGCCTGCTATCCTCTTCCCCGCCAGCCTTCCGGGTTGCATTTTATACAGTGTTCAAGCCCTCTTACTACCCCTGGACAGCCACCTGACATCTTCAAACAGAGGATCTCCATCCCATGCAGCCCTTTACTTCGTGAGTATCTTCTTGTTGTATGGATCTTTTCTTCATTATTGATATATGCTTGTGTGAATTCAAACTCTTTTGGAACTTTTGACTAATAGTTGTCTGCTCTGAACATTTCTATAATTTGCAGGACTTATAAACTAGCATGCTCTTCCTTTTGCCCTCCACATAAAGGAATGTCTAAGCTTGTTTTGCCTAAATGAAATAATTTGCATTGCCTAAATTACTAATTGGATTTAATTTTTTATTGTTTTATCTCTTTGTTGGAACTTATGTGTCGCATGTAGTTACATAAAGTTGTAGATTTGTTTCCCTGACACTTCACCTAGGGTTACAAATTAGTCCTACAACCAAATGACCTATCCTACACCACTTAGTTTCAAAGGAATATATAAAAATGATGCCCCGCAATAAGTTGATTAAAATTAAGGCTCAAGGCGCAGGGGCGTGTCTGACGAAGGCAATACACAATCACATTCATTTTAAATAATCAGCATCAAACATCATTTCATCTTATCGATCAAATTCTTCATTTATTCTACTAATTAATCATTCATTACTATCATTTATATCTCTTAAAAAATAGAATCAATGTGATCACTTGCATAATATCTAAGTCTCAGCGCACAATTATCTATCACAAACACAAAATAAATAAAAAATTATTGAGTTCTTACATTATTTTTTTCTGTATTTTTGAAAAAAATTAAAACAAAATTTCACTCAGGCATACTTTTTATGTTCCAAAGGAGCAAATAAGGCGCACGAAGGCGCAAAAACCTCTGAGTCTAGTGAGCATTCAGCCTTAGGCGTGCCTGAGATATGCCTTTAACAACATAGATTGATAGATTCTTCAAATATGGTGAGGTAAAAAATCTTATTCGAGAAGTGGTGGTCAAAGCATTACATCTAACGGTGCAGAATCTAGTATCTTCATCTTCCTCTTCGCTTCTGTGATTACAATCATTGTAAGCTTTTCATAACCTTTTCGATTGTTTGAAATTTGTTTGTTTTGTGGTCAATGTTCTTGTGGATTTATGTTGGCAGGTACATGGAAATATTCTTTATCAGTCATAATGTTCATTGGTAAATTTTTGAATTGCATTATATATGATAAGCGTATGATTTGTTCTATGTTGCCTTATGAAGATTTTGTATTTGACTCATTTTCATGACCTTTGTTATGTGGAGAATCATTGTTGGAGTGAATTATTAAGGTGGGTTTTGGCATGTTTCTTACTCTTAGCTGATATGGGAATTCATTACAACATCATTGAGTAATAGCTACTTTACTTGCATGCCTAATGGGCTACCTCGTAAGCATTATTGCATCAATAATAATTACAAAGTTGTTGGTCAAAACCGTTATTATGATCAACAAGAGACTACGTATTTAAATACCAGATACTCATACTACAACAAGTACATTTATTTAAATCTAGTAAAAATATAAAAGTAATATCACAATCACTATGTTCGGTATAAAATGACAGCAATTTGAGGGATATGAATAATGTGATCTCACCTTTCATCATCCGGCCACCAAACTCTGATTTTTGAACCAACAAGCTTCTCATTAAAAACCCTCCGAGGCTTTCGCATTCCAGATGTCTAGAAAATAAACAAGAAAAATTAAAATAAAGAACACAATATATACATATATATCAATATAAATGTGTGTGTGTGTACTGGATGCAAGGTTATAGATTGCTATCCGATTTTCCTCCGGCTAGAATGAATATGTAATCTCACCTCTCATCTGTCATCACCAGCCCCATTTTGTGGAACACAACCGGGGCAAGATCGGAGGATTTTAAGATAGCGGTTATAAAACCATATAAAGGTAATTGGGAACTGAGAGATTAACTTAAAAGCTATGTCTACAGTAAGACATCTCAGATGAATCTGATAGGGTTCATGTAATGACAACCACAATTAAATCAATAACTTGTGTTGTGAAGTTGCATTATCATTTTGAAAGCTTACTGACAAAACCCAAATCGCAATAATGGTGGCATGTGAAGACACATCATAATCATCTTCACAAAAGAAAAAAACCAAATTAAGTCTGTTGATAAACAGCAAGGACAACAACAGCAGTACTATTGGTAAAACTTATTTTTTGTGCAAGTAGCCAAGTATACAGCAATCAAGCTAGCAGATGCTAGAAAATTTGATTACTAAGGCTTCCAAAAATAAATTAATATAAACAAAATACTCTAACTAACAGCGGCACGAATTAACCCTTTGTTAGTTCTTTTGGGTTGCCGGCTTAACCAAAAGATATATCATGGTCAAGATTGACCACCAAAAATTTCAATGGATCATGCACCTTTTCATGGTACCAATTTAGGGACTAAGATGTGTAAAATAACCGCTAGGAATAATCATGGCTGTCCATGCATGTGCAGACATGAAATATCTGCAGAAGGACCAAACTAAAACACCTGTTACTTCCAATAAACTTGCCATGATAGGGTATAAGTAATTATAGCATCTAGACTTAGGGATAGAGAAATAAGATTAAAATAGCAAGTTACTTGAAATAATAGGGTATAAGTAATTATAGCATCTAGACTTAAAATACGAAAAATAAGAGGTTAGATGCAAGATGAACGATATAATTATGGTCGATCAATTGCACGTATATGATATCTAAGATTTTAAAGCCACGCTTGAAATTTTTAACTGCTATGTTTTTAATTTTCATTAAACAGGCAACCTGAACGTGCAAAACCAAATACTAATACCTTGAATGGAAAATTAAAAGTAAATATTTGTTAAATAAATTGATTAATTATAAATTTTGAAGCACTTGTTAACCAAATTTATGAACCAAGGTTTAAGTTATTATTCAAATTTACATAATTATAGAAATCATGCAGTTGATCTGTGCTTTGAGGAGTTCTAATTATTAATATTTTGTTTAAAAGACCTAATTAGTGTAGATAAAGTAAAATGATATAAATTAAAAAAATAGAAAATTAAGTGTATATATATGGCCATTAGTTGAATGTGTTTAAGTTTAATTTTTCTGCATTGTTTTACACGTGATATGTCAAGTGTCGTTCCTCCTGTATATGTATTCCAACCCTTGTATTAGAGCAAAAATAATAGCATTTTCCTATTCTCTACTTGGTATCAGATTCACGCATCCCAATCTTCTCGTCCCACACTGCTTGTCGCGATCCACTTGTCTTGCTTCATTGCAGGCGTGACTCGCTCGATCGGACCGCCATTTGTCATTTGCAAATCCTCCATAGCTCGATGTTCCAGCTGCTCAAGTCATCTCTCCGTCGCTCTAGCCTAGGACTCCGCCAGCGAGCCTAGGGCTCCTCCAGTGTCGCCAGTCAAATCCAGGGCTTCCTTGAGAGCCATCGTTTCCTCCAGAGCCTCCTCTCCCCCGCTTTGTCCGCCCGTTCGCAGCACCCAGCGGCTCTCTCAGCCCATTATGCATGTGGCTAGTAGTCTCTGGCCGTTTTGTCCTTCATGGCGACTTCCGGAGTCATCGGGGTCACATCCTATGGTGTCCTCTTCGGTAGCGTGATCGAAGGGAGGCTCGTAGGATGTGGTTTATATGTTCTTGATTGCATCATCTGTTTGAATTCATCGGATGGACATCAATGGGTGATTCCTCCGACATCTCATCCTCTCCACAGAATGTTCCTTCTGGTGATCCTCCTCTGAGCCACAGCCAATTTGGCTCATTAAAGATCACTATTGTCGCCTTGTATAACACAAATTATCTTGAATGCTCCAGGGCAACGCAACATGTTATACGGAGTCACCAGTTATCTGGGCATGTTGATGGAACTATTGTTGAGTCATCGTGTGTCGATCCCTCATGGCGAAAATGGAAAGCGGACAATTCCTTTATTGCATCTTGGTTACTTCACTCAATATCCCCTCAAGTGTACAACAACTATATGTTTATGGATTCTACTCATGAATTTGGACATTGGCACGTGAAACAAACTCTCGAGCCGGGAGTTCGACCTAGATCTATGTGCTCACTCACCCTTTCTTGGAGCTAAAGCAATGAACTGAGTTTGTCTTTGCTTACTACTCAGAGTTCGGACGCCTTTATCAAGAAGTGAATTATTTCAACACCATTACTCTTGTGTGCACTGCAGATGTACTGACTCTTCAGAAGGGCAAAGATTGCTTCTGTGTTCACATCATTCTTATGGGGCTCAATATGAACTTTGATGATGTTAGTTTGCATGTACTCAATCGTGAGCCCCTTCCCTCTCTTCGAGAGGCCTTCAACATGATCCTCAGTTATGAGAATCATCGTCGCTCTCTTATTCCTTGTCGCTCTCTTATTCCTCCTACGAATCACTCTGCTCTCGGTGGGTTTGGGACGTGGTCCTCCTACTTACTCTTCTCCTGTGTGCGGCCACTCTGGGAACTGGAACCCGTCGGAGAGGCAACCATCAAGGTGGTTGTAACGACCCAAATCGCAACACGACGTTACGTAATGGTTTCGATATGATGAATATATTTGATCGATTTAATGAGATGAAAATCTATCATAAAATTGTTGATTAAATAGGTTAGATAAAAATAAATTTGATGAACGAAGAGAAAATAAAATCAGTATCAAGAGTTGGTGTGCAAATGTTATTTAAAGAGTGAAATTAAATTATGAAGTTAGTGTGCAATTAGAGACATGAGATTTAAAGAAATCATTTTGGGTTCAATTAAAACAAAATTTAAACCCAATTAAGCTTTGTGGTGGGTTTGTGAGCACGGGAGTGGAGTGACCGACTCAATAAACCGAATCGATCTTTATGCTTACACCCGCACCTGTCAATTTCTCCTAAAACCCGTCGTTGAAACCCCTTGAAGCCGCACCACTCTCACCTTCCATTTTAAGAGCCACACAACATTTCTCCACAGTCGCAGCTCTTTTCCCCTCTTTGGATTGCTCGCTAGGGCCTTAGTTATTAAAGGCGCAAGGCGCACCAAGGCGCAAAAGGGTCTTGGAGCCTAGGCGCAAGGCTCAAGGCGTAGGCGCGCGCCCGAAGAAGGCAAGGCGCAACCACATTCATTTTAAATAATCAGCATCAAACATCAATTTATCTTTTTGAACAGGTTCTTTATATATTCTACTCATTAGTCTTTCATTACTATCATTTATATCTCTTAAAAAATAAAATCAAAATGGTCTCTTGAATCATATCTAAGTCTCAACGATCGATTATGTTTCAAGAACACTAAATTGTATACAAAATTAATGAGTTCTTACATTATTTTTTCATTATTTTGAAAACAAAAGGTTTACATCAAAAATCGCATTCATGTGCGCCTTTAATGACCAAAGACGCAAAAAAAGCGCACGAAGGCGCAAACCTCTGAGCCTGGTGAGCCTGGAGCCTTAGGCGCGCCTGAGGCGCGCCTTTAACAACATAGGCTAGGGCTCGATGAGACTTTCCCCATTTCATTTTCTCGCACGGCTCACTCCCTCTCAGGATTACTACTTTACTGTTGGGCTGCCATGGGGTTGCTGCTGAGTTATCGACGAACACAACTCCAACCACAATCGATGGAAGCAATTTTTGTTGTTGTTGCCTTGCTTCTCTCCATCTAGAACTTTTGACGGGCCGGGACTGCTTTGATTCTCCTCCTTGTTCACCACCCACTACTCCTTGGTTGACGGTGCTGGGAGAACCTTGTTGCTGCCTTTCCCTGCGATTATGTTGTTTTTGGCCGACTATTTTAGGCTTTGTTGTGCACTATGCGTCATCTTCCTCTTATGAATTTTAAGAGTATGTATTGGCCAACTTGGGTCTCAGATTTGGGGCTTTTTGATTTTGCCTTGATTTGGTAGCTGCCCTAGTTTACTGTTGGGTTGTTCGGCCTTGATTTTGCATGAGAGTTTTGGGAAAATCAAGTCTTTTGTGCCTCGTGTTAGCCGCCTGTTTGATTCGGGTTTTACCTTGGACTTGGTGACTTTTGTTGGATGTCTTCTTGCCTTGGCATTGGGATGTTCTATGGGCACATGATGGTGTTGTTGTTGGTTACCTTGCGAGCTACTGTTAATAGCTATTGTGGGTTTTTGAGAAAAGTTGTTGGTTGCCTTCTTCTTACCTCTTGATGGTTGCCTTGGTAACAAATAGTAGTTGAATTTTATGGGTATAAGTGGCGGAATTATGAGTCTTGAAGTGGTTGAAACTTGATTTTGATGCTTCCATTTGAGTCACCGAAGCTAGTCCTACTCTGGTCGTAGTCGTGGCCGTCTTAGGCTTCCGATCGTACCTATTTAAGTAACGTAACAAAATTAAAAGATGTTTAAAATTACAAATATTTTCGTGGATGGCGTCCGGCGATAGAAGCGACGAGAATTCAATGAACGACAAATAGAAGAGAAAAATCAAGTGAGTACTTATCGCTATAATTATGCATAGCATTAAAATATCTTCAGATATAAATTGTATAGCTTTAATGAATGTTTGTGCATGGACATGAATTGCGATAAAATTGAAATAGAAAAAATTGCTAAAAGATGCTAACACGCTATAAAAAATCATATTGGAATATGTAAATAAAGAACATAATTATTTCAGAATTTGATGCAAATACTGATATGGAAAACTGAATAAGAATGCACAATGGATGAAAGATTATAGACTGTAACGTAATAATAAAAGATAAAAGGTGCCCAAAAAACTGTATATGGGAAATGTTAAGGATTGAATCCAATGATGTAGGGAGGTGTCTACTGATCGATTACTCACGTAGGGGGTTTGCCTGTGTTTGCTTATTTTGGGAGGGGTGGGGCTCACATTTGATGCATGTCTTCACATTTCATGAGCTATGTAATTAAATGAACGATTGAATGATATGTTTGGAATATGTGAATCTGAATGAGAGGAATAATTAAATGATTGACAGAGATTGAATTGAGAATTTGATTGAAAAAGAGAAATAAGCAGAAGAAAGAATACACTGAATAACCCGCAAAATTGAATACAATAATCCGGAAAATAACAAAATATTGTTGATATTGCATTTTTCATTTATTGATTTTGATATTGCATTTTTTTTTGCCGAATTAAGAAATTGAAAACTTATGCATATTAATATTAAAATTTTTTTGTTGCATGTATAACAGTTAAAGAGGTATGTTCCTCACTTAGTCATATTTTTACGATTAAGCTTGTCGTCTATTTTGTTTACGTAGTTAAGGCGACCATGAGTGCGTAAAGAAGGGTCAAGTTGACTCGCAACAGAACGACCCAAGGTATGAGTTAAGTTTTTATGATGTGGTTTATTTTGCACTCACTCTCTTTACTTCATTCTGGGGCGAATAACTTGAAATTAGCTTAGATACAGAATCTTGGGGAGTCTGAATTGGGGCCTCACAGTGGTGGTCGTATGTCTGGTGCCCGCTCACAATACTATGTTCATTCCACTGAAGTTTATGAGGACAACCCCTTGGGGGTCTTTCTGCTGAGGAGCTGGATGCCTTCCGCCGCCCACTAAGTTCACACTTCGACTGTACATCGAATAATTCTGATGTCGCCTTTGCTACGACAGGTATCTCAAGTGCTCATGTTGTTCCTTCCTCCCACTCCGAGTGGATTATTGACTCAGGTGTCACGTGAACGAATCTGCCTCAAGTTTTTCTTCCTATACTCCTATGAAACACGGATACTTCCCCGAAGGCAGTGTACCCGTATCGGATACATATTTGGTACTGGTACGTACCTGATACTCGACGGATAGTCCTATGTGGACACACTCGGACTTAGCACATCATTCGACATATTGTGATAGGAGTCTGTTTTTCTAGAGTAAACAAAAATTGGTTCTATGCTAAGAAGCGTTGGTATGTCCAATTAAGTTGAATCTGTATCGAGTATGTTTATGGTATTGGTATGGTTCTATTACAAGTACGTGTATTGAACGTGTTGATACGACGCAAGTTATTAACGAAACAGCTAACTTGTCTCAAGACTAATCGGAGATTGAAGATGTTGATCTCCAATATTGAAGAAGAAGAAAAAAAAAGATTGATGAGTAATATTCATGAATGCTTAATGTTGAAACTTCATGTTATGTTTCAATGATTGTGGACTTGTACTTTAAGTTATGATTTATGTTTGATGTTTAGATGTTTTGAGAACTATTTATTGCACGTGTGATATATATAAATTTTTGTCGTACCGCTGCACCGGGTATGTATCGTATCTGGTACCTGTACCCGCACCGCTGCTTCCTAGTACTCCTCTCTCTGGTCTTGATGAGATTATTGCGGTCAATGATTCTTTTTCCTCTATTGTTGGCAAAGGAACTATCTCTTGTTCTCCCACCCTTTCTCTTTCTTCTATTTTGCATGTTCATTCATTTCCTCACAATCTTCTTTCCAATAGTAATTTGACTAATTCTAGAAATTATTTCGTGACCCTTTTCCTTGATGTTTGAGTGTTTCAAGATCTGGCAACGAATTGTACGCTTGGCAGTGGTAGGAATGTTGGCGGATTGTACTTGTTGAACCAACGGGCAGTCTTCCAATGCTCTCTCCACCAGTCATGCTCCTCCTCTCCATAACATCCAACGATGACATATTTGACATGGCCACAAATCTGCTTTCTATTTTATCAAACTATTTCTTACATTCAATTCTTTAATTAAGACGTTTACTTGTGACACTTGTGCAATGTCAAAACATGTTTGTCATAATCTAAGTCATGTTTTTTTCCTAATTCTTGCCTATTTGATGTAATTCACTCTGATGTTTGGGGTCCCTCCCTTGTGTTATCTTTATCTGGCTACAAATGATTTGTGACTTTTATTGATTGTTATTCTCGAACTACGTGGCTCTATTTGCTAAAACAAAAAAGTGATGTGTTTACTTGCTTTTGCTCTTTTCATAAAATGGTTAAGACACAGTTTAACGGACCAATCTATGTGCTACGTAGTGATGATGGTGGAGAGTATGATGATCGAAAAAAATTGGTGCATGTATTATCGAACATGACATTCTTCATCAGACCACATGTGTCCACATTTCCACTCAAAACGGGGTGGCGGAACAAAAAAACACATTTACTAGAGGTTGCTCGGTGTTTGTTGATTATCTTCCCAAGTCCTATTGGGGTGATATTGTTTTGACTGGAGCTCATCTCATTAATCTTCATCCCTCTGGCTCCCTTCACTACGATACGTCTCTTTCTTGTGTATCCTAGAAACACATTGTCCACACTTCACACATTAATCGTCATCCCTTCACTACGATACGTCTCTTTCTTGTGCATTTTATTTTGATGTTTAGGTGGCCCCACCTCCGACGAATCATAGTCGTCGATGGTGGGATGCCCTAAATCTCTTATTATTATAAATAGATAAGTAGTGGGCTGATTTGAGTCATTGCATATTTTGGTGAAAGAATTCAAAGAATCACGCGATCCCGCCACGGTGTCGACTCCGTGGAACCCTAGGTGACGACTCTTAGGTGTGTATCACCTTCCCCAAGATTTGCCCTGACCCTAAACCTCTTTCCCCCCTCCCAAACCCACTCTCACAGCCACCCAAGGCTCCCAAACTCAGCCGCCAACTGCTGCCCAAAAAAAATCCTTTTTTTCCTTCTATTTCACTAATTTTCAAAATTATTGTTCTATTCATATAGTTTCCAAAATATTTTTCTCCAATTCCAGCCGCCTGTTGTTGTCAACCTTCCTGCAGCCGTCGACCAGTAGCATTCTCTCACCCAAACCGCCACCCTGCTGAGCCACCCCCTCTCTGTTTTTCCCCTCCCACAGCCCAAACTCCCCACCGCCGGCCTCCCAACATCCATCCACCCAACAGCCGACCAATTACAACAACCCTACAGGTTGCCGCCACCCTCACGCCTCACCCTCTCTGGTCTACAGTCGCCGCTCCCCTCACAAGCCCTATTTTTCCAATACGTCAAGCCTCCTCCACGTGGAACCACCAACTCTAACCCTCCACCTTCTGGATCAGCACCGATCCGGAGTTTTTCAGCCCGAATCCAACCTCTTATTGTCGGACCTACCCTCCCATGCCCGAATCTCTACCTACGTGGCCAAATCTATCTATTTTCGGCCCGATCTTGCCATCCACCGCCGAGTACAAACACCGTCATCATTTCCATGCCATCAGTTCCACGTTTAATCGCCATTCCACGCATTTAGATCCAAAATCTCCAATGTCTTGGTCAGCCCATTATTTGGTGAGATTACGTTGTACTGGATTATTATTTTCAACATTTTTATATTGGATTGGATCACTATATTGGTTTGAATATCGTGTATTGTGGTGGTTTGTTAGATTATTATTGTGATTTGCAGGGTTTATTCGCTGCACGCACTTGCTTTAGCCCTCCACGCGGAGGAAAGCCTAAACTTGTTTTTGCCCAAATAAATTATTGTCTTGCTTTAAATTATTTGTATGGGAAGATTTTATTTATTATCTAATTTGTGATCTAACCGCCGGACTTTTGCATAGCATGTAGGGGTTAGGTCGTTGATTTTTCGCCACCTAGAGATTCGGCATGCGTCAATTGGTATCAGAGGGAGGTTGCGCGCACTTTTTGATACGCAGTCGCAGAATCTATAGGTTTTTTGTTATGTCTAGGTGTCAATTATTTCTCACCTCACTTTGGAGGTCTCGAGTTCACTTGCACACGCTCTCACAGAGCCCGTCAGGGATACCCTCACATTACTTTGACAATTATCCTCGATCGCAGTACACCACTTTTAGAGATCGTGTTGATCCACCGACACGACCCCACTACACTAGAGATGATCAGTATGATGATTGTTGTCGTTCATATCCTTACACGCGAGCAAATCGTGTTGACCCTTCGACACGATCTGATTACCTTAGGAATGACTATTATGAGGATCGTCGATTTGAGAGAAATCTTGAGAGTAAGTTTCGTACAGTTGCCTCTTCCTTTGACGGCTCATCGAGTACCGAGTCTTCCAGTTATTGGCTCGTGGATATGGAGTATTATCTTGATCATTTTGAGTTATTCGGTGAGCGTCGTGTTAAGTTTGCGATACTTAAACTTTTATATCAGGCGAGGGCATATTGTGCTAGCGTTGAGAAGATCCGCGAGCGAGAACGTCTTCATCGCATCACTAGTTGGGAGGACATGAAGCGTACATTGTGTTAGAGGTATCTGCCTTCGTCGTATCAGAATCGCTTGTTTGACCAATTATTTTTCCTTCAACAAGGATCCACGTCTGTCGTCGAGTACAGGGATCGCTTTGATGAGTTAATTGTGAGGAGCGATATCTGAGAGGACCCGACCATGGCCACTACCATATTTTGGTCTGGGCTTCGATGTGACATTCATAGTAAGGTAGTTTATCATAGCTCAGAGTCCCTTGAGCAGACATATCAGCTTGCCCTTCGTTATGAACAGTCATTGAGATCCGCAAGAGCTGGTCGATGGGATTCTCACTTTGACCTCCGCAGTACAAGTCCCTTTCATACCGAGGTCACCATGACGTCTGCCATTGTCCTGTCAGCCACGATAGAAGTGATACCTCATGCGAATTACTCTCACACCAGTAAGGTGCTTAGCCCAATGAGTGATCTATCTCTTGTTTTTGACCCGCCTCTTGTGACCCCGATTGAGAGCGAGCCTGGGCGACTTACTAAGTTTGTAGTGTTGTGTCCATCACCCACACCTCCTCCTCTGTCATACACTGGGTTAATTAACACCCCAATCACAGACCCATTTCCCGACACTGAACCCACGGATCCATTCTTGAGTGTAGGTCTGTGTCGTTCTCCCATTTTCATTACCCGGAGTCATATCACGACTGAGATCCCAGAGCCTGATGTTGATCTTGTAGTGACTATGTCACCTATTCACGGGGACACGACCCCTTACGGCGGTACTCACATGGATGATCATGACCCTAGTGACGAGTTTTATGATGACCCCCCTGTTGTGCCTCCCGATGAGCCGCCACATCCTGGTGAGGATGCGATTCAAGTGAGACGCTCGTTTATGAGATTTGAGTTATTGGCGTATCTTTCGCTATCATCTATAGCCTTTCCCCAGAAAATTGATCTTGCATGGAGCATAATGTATGTAGGGTCATACTTGAGTGCGCTTAAGCATACAAATATTTTGAGGGCCTACCTTATGGCGCATCGCACCCTCAATGAGTTTTGGGACGTACCACCTGCTGACCCACCAGACGAGCTCTTTCTTTTCGGGAACATGCACCCGGCACCACACTCCAGAGTCCACGTCTTTTAGTCGGTGTACACGACTTTCACTCAGGTGGTCGTCTTATTCGTGATGACTTTTCGTACACATCTCCTAGTGAGCCCCCTGATGTGTTACATTCCCTGAGAGACATTTGGCTCTTTACGAGCACGTATTTGAGTATAGATGTCTCTCACGGTTATCTGAGTACTCGTCTCACACGGGATGAGTTTTTCTACACTCCACCGAGAGAGCCTCCTGATAGGTCACCTCCCTTGATAGATTTTCATGTCATTATTAGATTTTCTCATAGAGAGCATGTTGTGTCGGTCATGTGTCATTTGCATCATTTACATGAGTCTGTTGAGTCATTTTGTCGTCTTTTGCATGTGTCAGTTGTGTTGTTTGTTCATCGTTTGCATGTATGTCATGAGTTCGTCCGACGAATAATCCATGTTGATAATAAATCTAGTAAATCACATGTGGATGCTCATTGGTAAGTGCAGGTACTTCATGAAGGCGAGCAGCTGATGGTAAGAATCTGCGTTTGAGGCTCCGTGCGAGACTTGCTAAAAGCTTGAGTGTTAGGCGAATGGATCTCTATATAATCATGAGATGGATCAAAGCAAACACCTACGATCTTGATATCCCTGCAAGTATGGGTATCCACCTGGTATTTAGTGGTGAAGATATGGTGCCGTACTACGAGCCTCGCGGTATGTGGACCCAAGCAGTGGGCACTTCCAGCTGCCCACACCTCCATTTTTATTGACTTCCCACCTTCATAGCCCACACACATCGGATGGCCACCACTACTCACCCACTTCTGACACTCACCCACATGCGGACTCGTCTTCTTTGGTTCTACCTACGGCGCCGCCGATCGCACCGGGATCCACCACTCGTAAGTTGAGCGTTGAGAGCAACATGGAGACCAGACTCCACCAGTGCATTCCTACTACAGACGTTGGTGACACCTGGGTACTTGCAGCAGAGCTCGATCGAATCGCCCCTAGGCTTCAACTTCAGTACGGTCGTCTCCATTCACCGGAGATGACAACTTTTCAGTCAAGGGCAGTTGATTAGCGAGGACATTCTTCCATCGACGACATTTGGACGACCTCTGGAGGACCTCTTCGAGTCTTACATGACATACATCGAGAGAATTCTGATCCCTATTCATTGGGAGATCTGATCCATATTCATTGGGAGATGAATTCTTTCAAGACGAGGAGATTAATGCGGAGCATAGACGAGTTTTGGACCCATTCGGGGCCAATTGGACCCTTTCCACAAATTGCGTGCCCGGATCGACGATCGGACTCCGCAGATGTGTCCGGATTCGCGTTGCAAATCGATTTGATATATTATTTTATCATTTTGCATTTATTTTGATGTGTTTAGGTAACCTCACCTCCGGCCAATCATATTTGTCAATGGTGGAATGTCCTAAGTCTCTTATTATTATAAATAGATAGGTAGTGGGCTGATTTGAGTCATTGCAGATTTTGGTGAAAGAATTCCCGGAATCCCGCGATCCCGCCACAATGCCGACTTTGTAGAACCCTAGGTGACAACTCCTGGGTGTGTATCTCCATCCCAAAGTTTGCCCTAACCTTAAACCTATTTTCCCCCTCCCAAACCCGCTCCCACAGCTACCCAAGGCTCCCAAACTCAGTCACCAACTGCTGCCCAAAAGAAAATTCCTTTTTTTCCTTCAATTTCACTGTTTATGAAAATTACTGTTCTATTCATATAGTTTCCAAAATATTTTTCTCCTATTCCAGCTGCCTGTCGCAGTCAACCTTCCTGCAGCCACTGGCTAATAGCCTTCTCCCACCCAAACCGTTGCCCTGCTGAGCCACCCCCTCTCTGGTTTGCCCCCTCCCACAACCCAAACTCCCAACCGCCGGTCTCCCAACATCCATCCACCCAATAGCCGGCCTCTTACAACAACCCTGCAGGCCGCCTCCACCCTCATGCCTCACCCTCTCTGGTCTACAGTCCCCACTCCCACAAGCCCTATTTTTCCAAGCTGTCAACCCTCCTCCACGTGAAACCACCAACCCTAACCCTCCACCTTCCGAATCAGCCCCGATCCGGAGTTTTTCAGCCCGGATCCGACATCTTATTATCGGATCTACCCTCCCAGATCTCTTCCTTCCTGGCCGGATCTATCTATTTTCGGCCAGATCTCGCCACCAACTGCCGAGGACAACCACCGCCATTGTTTCCACGCAACTTGTTCCACGTTTGATCGTCATTCCACACATCTGGATCTGAAATCTGCAGTGTCTTGGTCAGCTCATTATTTGGTTAGATTCTGTTGTACTTGATTATTATTTTCAAGATTTTTATATTGGATTGGATCACTATATTAGTTTGGATATCGTGTATTGTGGTGGTTTTTTAGATTATTATTATGATTTGTAGGGTTTATTCGTCATGCTCTCTTGCTTTGGCCCTCCACATGGAGGAAAGCTTGAACTTGCTTCTGTCTTGCTTTGAATTGTTTACGTGAGATGATTTTATTTATTATCTAATTTGTGATCCAACCATCGGACTTTTGCATAGCATGTTGGAGTTAGGTCCCTGATTTTTCGCCGCCTATAGATTCGTCATGCATCAATGTCACTTCTACTACACTGTTGATGTAACTTTTCGTGAGGGGGAGTCGTATTTTGATCCTCGTCATGGGGAGATGAGTAGTAATATTGAGGTTCTAGTTCCTCTCTTCTTTGGCTCCCTTCTTTTTGTTGATCCATTCTCGGAATCATGCCCTCGTCTGCTTCGTTCTACTTTCTTCCATGTAGGCTTTCGTCTTCTATGTTCCTCCTTTGCCTCTCGACATTTTTGTTGATCCAATCTTGGGATCACACTCTCAGCTTCTTTGTTCCTCAAGTCTCTTTTGTCTTCCTTATGGGGCTTCATTGTTATGATTCCATCCCTCTAGAGTCGACTTGAAACTTGATGAAGCCGGCTCAAAATCGTGCCAGATTCGAGTCGGGCCGAGCTCAATCGGATTAAAAAAATCAATATAATCACAATCCGACCTTAGTTAAGATCCAAATTGGATCGATAAAAGCCCCAACTATCATGTTCTACGTAGCCCAAAGCTCTCTTATCCCCAACAAGAAGATAAGGCACATTACTTGGCCAGTTAGTAAATCATCAACACACTACCATTTTAGAACCGTCGCGCCAAACAAATTTAAGGCAGAGCTGTGGTCACAGCTACCACTCAAACAACACTAATATCGCAATGCATGGGTCGTGTTATCTCCTCCATGATTTGAAGCCACAAAAACACTGTGATAAGAAACCAATGGACAAATTTGTAGCTCAATTCGACACCATCAATCCTCCTCGAGCGACCTTGGCAAACCCTACACAACCTCCCAAAACCTCGGCAGCTCGTCTACGCATCAAATCCAATTGGTTTTATAGCTTCTTTACTCTTCGTAATTATTTCATTGGTTGTACATCGTGATATAAATCTTTGTTTCCTTTCGAATTCCTCTTTTAATTACTTCACAAGTATAAGATTAAATAAAAATGGTAGCCCGGTGCATAAAGCATCCCCGCGCAACAACGGTCTGGGGAAGGGTCCCACCACAAGGGTGAAATGTAGGCAAACCTTACCGTGCATTTTTGCAAGAAGCTACTTCCAGGTCTTGAACCTGTGACCTCAAGGTCACACAATGACACCTTTACCAGTGCGTCAAGGCTCCCTTTCATGGATAAGATTAAATATTAAAAAAATCATATAAGCTTGTTCTCCATCAAAAATGCTTCCAAATTCCCCCCTTGTCATTGAAATCAGGTCAAAGTCATTCATAGCAAGAGGCTATTCTTCCCTTTTCTCTGATACATAATGTTCCTAAGATAGCTAAAAAAAGTTAAAGTGCTCTTCCCCCCTTCCTATTTCTGCAGTTCCTATGGGAAAAAACTGAATGTTTTTCTGATGATGATGATGGCTGGCTGTGTCAAAATTAAGTGAAGATTGTTATAGCAAAGATTGTTTAAAGTGAATTTTATTGAAAACAAAAATTTATCTATAATTTGCTATCTATAATATTTTATTATGGAATTGAAGCTCATTTGTGTTTGAGGCACAAAAGTATTATGCAGTTGTTTTGTTAGACAGCTAAACTTATTTCTCAGTTTCAAACAGCACTTTAAACAAAGTTTTTTCCAAACGGTTTCATTATTTTCCACCACCCTGTAAAACAACTTATTTTCCCACCATAGTTTCACATTACTTGTTCCCTCAGCTCTATAGTCAAGCCAAACGGAGCCTAAAAGTAGCACCATAATGAGGGTTTATATTAATAGGAAAGGCCATTAGTCAATCACAACCATGTAATAGTTTCAATGGATGTCTTGTAACAAATAGAGTTTAAAAGTTGGTGACAACAGACAGAGCAGCCACATTACTGCTTAATGTATCTTAATATGTAATTGACCGAAAGAAAAAACCTAATCAAGAATAAGTAGTAATACTGAGCATAACAAATTCTGCTGAGTTTAGAAGTTTGTTATAATCCAGAGAAAAAATAAACACGGATAACACCATCCAGAATAAAATGGAAGAAAACAACAAAAATAAAAATAACCAAGTACCTCTTGTGTAGCTTGACCAAGCTTCAACCTAGAGTTGGTTTCTTCACTATCCTTCACAAGGCTCTGATCACTGATTGAGTCTTTCTTCTTTGATTTTTGGGGAGATACTGGTTCCTGTTTAGCACAGGAATGCTTCTGAGATGATATATAATGTGAAATTGCATCACACACCAGAGTTTTAGACCCTAAAATAATTAATTTGAAGAGACCGAAAATCACATCTGCAAACATCACAATTAATCATATCCCAACTGCTTAAGATTGGGTTCCTGTATAATCACTTGAATTTTTCAATCAGGATTTCGTTCAACAATTTTAGTTCAGTAACCGCAAAAGATATTTAACCACATTTTGCATAGATTTTTTAACTTAGGTTTTGATGTAAACAGAGAAAATGATTTTAGGGCATTATTTATGCTCACTATTTCTACTTATTTTGGTTTTGATTAGGACAAATGGTTATAGTCAAATTATTATAAAGAACATTGAGTAGAGCAGATTTTATGGGCTATTATATTGTGTTGGAAATTATGATATTTCTTTTAGATTAGACACAGGCATGCTTATTCATGCGTGGCTAGGGCAGGTAAGTTTTACTCTCATGTTGTGCTAATTTGTGTCTATGATGGTTGGTTTCTTTCAATCAGATTAAACCTCCTATGGTGGGTTTCCAATTTTTTAGCTTGCAGCTCAACCCTTTTTTATATAGCTTTATGCCCAGTTTATTTCCATGGGGTTGTTGTAACTTCCATCTGTTGTTATTGTGTGTGGCTTTCATCTTCTATAAGAATTGCAAAAATTAGAAATAAAAACAATTTTTGGTGTAAAACTGACCTAAGAGTTGCGGATGCAATGTAATACAACAATATTCTTCTTCCTTTTGTGATATTTCGGCAACTTCCAATCCATCTACTCCATCTTCCGTATCCATGGTTCTTCCGACTACCACTTGTATCCATCATATTAATTATCTTGTTGTCTCTGGCTGTTAGGAGTGTTGGTTCAAATATCATGTTGTTTAAATTATGTTTTGGCACATTTGAGAAAATGTTCTTCATAAGTTCTTTAGTTTCAATTGAACTTTTGTGAAGTGTTTCATTGTTTCATAATTCCATTCTGGGTAAGACCCATTCTTGTATAATCTAAGCCCTAACTAATACTAGATAGAAAATGTGATCCATAGTTTGAAAGCCTGATTTTCTTTACGATTATTGTTACATTTTTGAATTTTCAAGGCATCTGCTTAATATATCAATAGATTTTACTGCTTGGTTGCTTCTCAGTGGTTTCATTAATGTACGAATAGTCTAATATAATTGTATCTTTTAACATCTCCTTCAAAAGTTCTCCAAAGTGATAACAAAATCTATGATTGCATAAAAATAATACCATAGCATACACAAATGCATAATCGGTCACATCAACTTGGGGAATTTTCTTCATAATCCTTTTACTTCAATTTGCATAACACACTTAAAAAACAATCATCTCCAAATCACCAATACAAAAGAAACAAACCATCAATCATCAACAACAAAGCCTTAACCCAATCAATTGGGTAAGTTAAAAGAAACCAACCAACCACTCACATGAATCAGTAAGGAATAACAAAACAAGATTTTGGTGAATCAAATCATACAATAAAATAAAAAAAACATTTATAGAGATGCAAACTCACAAAGTATGTGTGTGTGTGTAAGAATTTGGTGAATCAAATTGGACAACAAAACAAAAAATGTGTTTATAGAGACGCAAAGTATATGTGTCTATATATGTACGTATTACTAGCAGTAGAAGTAAGAGACACGTGATGACACTTTTCATACTCCACAATCAACAAAAAAAAGCTTAAAGATTAAGCATCCACTAAGATGTGAGGGGAAAAAAAACAAAAAGATGGTGAGATGTAGGGAAGAGAGAAAAGAAAGATGTAAGAAAATATATATATACTTTTCATGGAATTAAAAGTAATCAAAGTATTAACCAAAATCAGAATCAACAGCAGTATACTTATACCAACTACTTGGGATGTAATTTCATTTCAATACAGATGTTCTATTATTTAAAAAACTAGGTAAGAAATCTCAAAAAGACATGCCATCAGTTTGCAAAAACCTTATCTGGGAAAGAAAACTCATAGATCCCCACCCAATACACAATAAGTATCACACCATTTCTTCTTGTATACACACAGAAGTGCATGTCATGTAACCCATTTAATTACCTACATGCATGCCATCGCAAATGAACCAGTACATGAACAGTTAGGTATAAAAGGCTTTAACAAGTTGTGGTATTCACGCAGTAACAAAGATGCTCTAACAAAATACTGCTAAAAATAACAAACATACGGGGAAATTTTTGATACTAAAGGTTAGAGTATCGAGTTAAAACCTTTACAGTGATTTCTTTATCTTTATCCTCTACATGTAGACCTCCTTTCTGCTTTTTAGTGCTAACAGTGTGGTTTTGTCCCGCTAAATTAACTTCTCTGACTTCTCTATGAGACCCGCTTCTACCTCTTTGTCTATGATTTTTTGTTTCAGAATCACAAGTTGCAGTTGTTGGAGCAGTTTTACTATCTTCAGCAAAATTAGCATGCATTTTTTCGGACTCACTAATGACCTCAGATTTTTTTGAGCCTGGCATGCTCCCAGGTAAATTTCCTTGACTGGTTTCCAAAAGTCCCTTATGGCCAGAAGCACTAGATGAACCATCAGTTGCAGTTTTGCCAACAGCTTTTCTCTTTCCAATTTTTTTTTTCCGAGGAGGCCGGCCCTTTCTAGATTGGGTTCCCTGATGCGCATTTGGAATATGCAAAGCAGCAGAAGATGAATGAGCTCCATCAAACTCATTTGTTTCAGAATCACATATTGCAGTGGTTGGCATAGTTTTAATATCCTCAGCACTACCAGGGTGTGATTTACTGGAAGAACGTTGCAATAGATTTCCTTCTGACTCACTAATGACATCAGATTTTTTTGAGCTTGGCTCTCTCATGGGCACATCGCCATTAATAATCTGAGTGCTTTCCAAAGTTCTGCTATGGCCAGAGGCACTAGATGAACCATCCCTTGGGGCTTTGCCAACAGCTTTTTTTTTACCAAATTGTTTTGATCGAGGGGGGCGGCCCTTTCTAGAGTGAGTTCCATCATGCTCATTTGGGCTATTCAAGGAAATAGAAGCCTCCACATTATCCAATCCTACAGTAGGTTCGAGGTTATTCATCTTTCCAGGTATTGAACATGCTGGTGTTTCTACTTCCTTAAAAGAAGTAGGAACAGTTTTAGGCAATTCAGCTTTCTTATTGCGGCCTTTCTTCCTGCCAGTAACAGCGGGTTTTTCTTTCTTTTCATCAATTTGGTTATGATGATTATTAACTAACAGCTTACCTGAAGCTTTTCTTTTTCTTCCTTTCAGAGAACTAAGATTTAATCCAATATTTACTTTTGTTGCACACAAACCCAAGTTATCAGACCCGGTTAAACTGGATCCACCAGTATCCCTCACTTGACTGACATGCTCGAAAAAATCCGTCTTTGGTTTTGAGGCCACAGAATCACCATTCCCAATTTGAAAAGTACCATTGCTGGTCACTGGTTTGGACGATATGTCGGCACCAGTAACAGCTTTGTCTGCATTAGCAACAGGTTTGCCTGTATCAACAGCAACTTTGTTTGCATCAGTAACAGCTTTTTCAGGAGAAACAACATTGTGATCATGTTTTGCGGATCCCTAAAAGGAAGAATCAATTACATTTTTAGTGTATAATTCAGAAAGGTTTATTCATTCAAGAAGTAATCAGCAAAGAAAATCAGTTAGATAGAAACCTGAGGTTGCACGTCATAATGAGTTGTATCAGGAAATTTGCCGTCATCTGCCTGAAGCATGATAACGTGATTAGGAATAAAAGTTACTCCACATACTAAATTCCTATACCATAAAGGAAAACAAAGAAGCAACATACTTATGCATCTAGCCACGGAACAATCTAGTAGTAATGCAATAGGAAGGTCCCAAAGCTCGACAGGAGAAATATTGGAGATCATACACTATCTTTTAGAGATACAGAACAGATAAATACAAGTAGCTAGACTAATTAACGAAAACAAAATAACCAAGTATTCCATAACAGCATTTGAACAATTTATGATGAAGTGAAGGTTTCTAACAATGAGCAATGCCATAAACAGTAGACAAAACACACATAAATGAAAACAGCGTAAAAGAACTCCGCCATAATTACTTTTGAGTGGCAATAGACAGGATGGTAGAAAGAAACACCTGAGTTTCACTGGAATTCATTTCATTCTGCAAAAAAGTACTAATGTTCCCATGGCATACAGCAGTGACGATTTTGCAATAATCAGTCAGAGGAACACAGATGTTTTTGAATAAATCCACCATATAAGGCTTGAGCTTCAAGGCACAGTTAGCCAGTACTTTCTCAGCTAGCTTCTTTGCTGGGGGGATAATGTTCTGGGGAAGTTAATGAGAGATGGTCATAGCAACGGTGTTTGAAATCAAGATAATAGAAATATTACGTCAATGTGTTTACCTTTTTATCAACTCTGAGTTGATCCAAGAGGCATGAAAGAAGTTTTGCCGAAATATTTTCACTCTCTTCTATAACTAGTGTCATGACAGTCTCCATTGAGGAGAATACTGTATATGAATGCTTCAATCTAAACAAAGATGTAAGAATACACAAACCATAAAGAAGGGTTGATAAAAATAAGGAGTTATCTTGATAATATTTTTAATAGCAGAATTAAAAATTTATCAATGCTTAACTCCACCATTTGATCATAACTTGAGGAACTCAAACAACTACTGCTACAATTCATTAGCTGAGAAGTATTTCAACAAAAACCAGTGAATCAAAAAATAAAAAATGTGGTAAGAATTCATTTGGATGCCTGTAAATAAAATGTGCTTCATATGTAAATTGCAGCACTTCGCCATCAATTTGGAAATAATAAGGTTTCAATTAGTAACCCACAAAAACCCAAACTTAAGGACTAGTTTTCATAAGCAACGTAAGAATTCACTACAAAATAATCTCTGAAGTAAAAACAACAAAAGGCACCATGACAACTGGTATTACATGGCAAACTCGAAAGGGACTCCAAAAATCACCCAGATTCAACAGGCTGTGTGCATGTGACAAAATTACATCAGATCAAGTCAATCTAATTACCACCATAACCCTTGGATAACAGTCAAAATAAGACATTTCTATTAAAAATTAAGCTATCCAATTATTACCCAAGACAACAGAAGATAAAGTTTTAGACCATGCATTTACTTCAGTATCACGAGTAACTTTTGTAAATAAATCTCTTAATTGTTGCTGCAAATCCCATAATAATCATGTATATAATGTTCAAAACAAACTCTCTGCATAGCTCTGGTAAGAATGGAAAAACTAAGACATTGCATTATTTTCTAAGTCAGTGGAAAACAAAATTTTGCATAGTAACCTTACTTTAGGATCCTGAGTTACTTTTTTAAGTAAATTTCTTAATTATTTCTAAAAAATCCTTACGAGTCCTTTAGATAATGTCCAGAACCAACTATTTCCACCCTACCAAGCCCTGTTAACTTCCACCGAGATCACATTATGCTGGAGAGGCAATGAAGACCTCCAGCAAGAGCTGGGCGAACTCTAGTAAATAACTATTAATCGCAAGAAAGCTTCACCCCACAATGGAAAACAAAGAGCTTCAATTATGAAAAATCACTGAAATCTAAAACAATGCAAGGCATATGTCCTCCAAACAATTGGTATGAGCTACACAAATAAAATCAAATCTAAACCCCACCCAAAAAAAAAATTATTTTTCCAAAATCATAATTTCAAATTTAGGCTTCGTTTGGCGTAGCATTTGGAGCTCTCCGTTTAGGGCAAACGCCGCTGCACAGCGGGTAACCAAATGGCCGGCGGCGGCGTTTGCTCCGTTTGCACCCGCCGCGCCATGAGAAATGGAGGAAAACGGAGGGATTCCAACCGCGGCCTCCCCCCTCCGGTTCCAAAAGCTCTCCTTCTCCTCCCGCCGCCTAAGCAAAACGCCAAACCAAACGAAGCCTTAGGTTATGCATTTCAAGCGAAAAACCTTAAGTTAAATTACAACTTCAACAAACAAAAAGAAAACGACAAGTGAAACCATAAATAACATAAAATTCAGAAAATAAAATAATACCGGGAAGTAGGTAAGATATCATGGTTGCATACAAAAATAAAAAAATGAAACACGGTACTAAAGAGTAACATGCAAAATATGAGCAAATGGCATTTCCACTGATGCTTATTTTAGTCCATAATGTAGTTATCTATCAGATAGAGCACACAATATGCAAAATTCCTTAAAAAAAGATTCAGGACAACCAAAACTAGTGCTCTTGCATAAACCAGATTTAAAGCCTTATGATTTTCATAAGAAAGTACACGGAAGCAATCACTTTTTGGAAATCAAAAAGATATTTTTCAGGTCTAGTTAGTCCTTATATTTGTTATCCGACTAAATCTTCCATATTTCAGAGAGCATTGTCTGAACAGTCTACAAGACTACAGGAGATATGACAATATAAACAAACCTAAAGAACAAATAGTTTAAACCACAGCTCTTACAAAAGGCGAATAATGATTTCCAGAACTTAAAAAACAGGTGTTTTTTGAAAACAGGTCATATGAATCAATGAAATAAGATCCAGCTAATACGTGAAATTAGGAATTAAGGATCCAATACAAAGATTACCAACCTTATTGTGTTGAGGAAATGATGGAACATTTCCAAAATCAAATCATCACATTCAAGATCTAACATCAAGACACAGGACCGGACCTTGGCAACTGTCTCAAGTATTGAAACTCTTTTAGAAAATGAACGGCTCGACATCTCATCCAAATCCTTGAAAGCTCCAACAATAAGTCCAAATATCTCCTGAATAATAGTTGCAAAGCATAAAGTCAGTGATGCCCGACCTTTATAATAAATTCCTTGTTTACAATAAAGAAGGAAAAAAACCTTCATTAGATCATCATCATAGGGAGCATCTGGAGCTGTTATTCTTGTTATTTCACTGAGACAAGATGCAATGGCAACTCTCACATCTAGATCTGAATGTCTGAGCAGATCTCTAGAAACTAACGCCTTCATTGAAGGGCGGAGAGCGTCATGCATTGATAGAGGTGGACATTGTTCCACTCCAGACAAGAAGTTCTCAGTATTCTGCAAATTAGAAAATGTAAAAATCAAATGACAAAGTGGGAAAGGAATCTATAGATAAATAGTTAATAAGAAAAGAGAGAGAAAGGGGAAAACTCAAAAATATAATATTTTATTGTTTGCAACAGAGAACTTCATCATTAAAGTTGAATAAGGGCACCATAAGTCACTTCAGAGATGTGGAAGAAAGAGCTAAGGTGCCAAAAATTGCCTATATAAAAACATGTGCCAACACCTCCAGGCCAAAGCATAACCAATAAGGATATGAAGGAAGGAAGGAGGAAGCAATATCAATTACTCTCATACAGATAATTAAAAATCAGCATAACTGAGTAACAGGATGGTTTGAATGCTCGTTTACAGAGCAAGATTGATCAGGCCCATGGAATCTACAAGTAGATATTGCAACTAATGTTATAATAATATTGATATATAGATTGATATATTTGAAACTATAATCACATTTGAACCTTATAGCTTGTGGAAGGAACAAAGAATACTAACCATTGAAGGATAGGACAATAAAGTATCTCCCAAGAACAACAGAAGCAAAATTGGATATATCGGCAATTTACGATGTTATTGTTTGACAAATTCTTCTCTAGGATGATCACTATGCATATATTAAGATAACATTACATGAAATGTTGTCAAGTAACAGCAATGCAATCAAAAAGAAAATCACTTCAAAACTGGATAAGTAATTCAATATAAGATCACAACTTGCTCCAACAAGAATTTCTTTTTTGTTAATCAAATTAGAACCAAATAACCAACTGAAAACATGTAAACATGCTTTGACCTCAGCTCTTTGCTTTACCAGAGAACGCCAGAACCTAACATGACCAAACTGGGATCAAACCAAAATTTAATCCAATAATTACACTGAATCATCCATAAAATGATT
This sequence comes from Platanthera zijinensis, assembly GCA_039513925.1. Taxonomy (NCBI): domain Eukaryota; kingdom Viridiplantae; phylum Streptophyta; class Magnoliopsida; order Asparagales; family Orchidaceae; genus Platanthera; species Platanthera zijinensis. Next base: position 1,531,063 of record CM077093.1, read on the forward strand.
TGGGCACTCTACTCTTCAAGAGATTCCATTAAAACATTAAAAACTCGCAAATACTGTTTACAAAATAAGATATTCAACTGTCCTTCATAATATTCCCCAAGCAGAAAACCACAGCTGAAGTTCTATTACTAGTGAAAGCTCCAACCTTTCTCGTATTACAGCAAAACGCAAAAGCCCTCAACCTTCTTTCCCCAACCGATTCCTTGCAAATTCCTCCTCACTAGCATATCAAATACTAGGCCTCACAAAATAAAAAAACTTAAAGATGTTTGATATGATACTGTGTGCAAAAAGGAAGTGCTCGGAAAACAAATCGGAAACCAAAATCAGCTAGCAGACATCAGAACCTAACAAAATAGAACAACAACTAACTCCTCCATAAGTAAAACCGATTTAGTCACGCGTAAATTCAACAACAAATTTTAGGAGGGGGAAAGACGATGAAAGACAAAACAAAAGGGCTTACATCAAGAAGCGACAACAACTGCTGCACATCTGTAGGAGGATTCGCAAGCTTATTGCCAACCTCCTCGATCTGGTGCTCCTGCTCATTATCCTTGGGCGTCATTGGCACGCAAATTGTCTTGAAATCCCGAGGCTCCAGAACCTTACACCATCCGAAGCGAAGGGAGAAAAAACCCTAGAAACAGACGTCACGCGCAGATCAAAAAGTACGACGTACCAACGAGAACGGGGATCGAAGCTATGGTTCCCTAGGGTTAGAAGAAGCGGATGAGAGAATAGCTAGGGTTTGCATTCGACCAAAAATTTATTATTTCGTCTTCGGCGCACCAAAAATTTGGGATTTCTTTTCTAAATTTCTCTCCGATGAAAAATATTTGAAGCAATTCTAATAAAAGGTGAACTCCACCAAGCCCGGACTCACATCGGCTTATGAAATGACTTGAATGTTGTGCGACGAATCCGTAACGGGACTCTGGGCTCTCCTCTCAAAAAGCCCGACAGTTACAATTGGGCCTACATTAAAGACTGTGTGGTTTCACTCTTAAGGTCCAGATGCAGGGGCACACACCAGAGGTGGCTTTTCTAAGACTTTCTTTGGGGCGAAATTTTTGGAATCGGGCTATGTTTTCAAATATAGGTCCTGGTGAAATTACAGTGCGACAGGTGTCAAAATCTCTTCTTCTCTTAAACGTGCGATTGAGAAATTTTTGATCTCCCGGGAGATCAACTGATGTAGACTGGGCTTTGCGAAATTTTTGATATCTTAGGAGATCCGAAATGATATCCTGATGTAGATTGGTCTTTGAGAAATTTTTTATCTTCTGGGAGATTAGAGCGTGCACTTAAGAGAAGAAAAGTCAAAAAAATATCAGTTTTATGACATTTTGACATGCGTCGTGCTTTGATGTCACTTGTACCTGGATTGGGAAACAGCTGTTGGTTCAAAAAACTTGCATGTTTGAGATATCGGTGTCCTTTTATAGGAGATTAGTTTGAAAGAGAGATAATAAACTATATTTTCAAAACTAAGATACTGTTCAGATAATCTTAATTCAGGTGACGGTTTAAACTATATTCAAATTTATCGCAACAAAAATATTATTTAATATATATGTGTATGTGAATCTTCTTACAAATTTATAAACATAATTTAATTCTTTATACAACTATTGATTAAAAAAAATTAAAAAAGCGGTGAAAGGAGTTTTCCGGGCCCATTCCAAAAAGGAGAAAAAAGTCAATTTTAAACCGTACGTTTTAAAATAGTGGCAAATTGGTTGTCGACGAACACTCTAGATCCAGCCCGATGGATATGATGAAATCAGACGTCTTAAAAACTGTCTCAACTCTCAACACTTTTAAAATGTAGTTTGTTCACATGAAGCACATAACCAAATCTCCCGAGTTCACTCATGGACCCCGTCTACTCCCGCCCAAAAGCACTCCTCCCTCTATTTTGGCTCTCATTCTGCATTATGATTGACTTCTTTGTCCCATTTCGAGATAAATCTTTCAACCCTAGCTCTCGTCCAAGAGTTTCGAGCTTTCTCGCATCTCTAATAAATTTTTTAGATCTATAAATAACAATAAATTATATATAATTGTCGCGAGTCGCTTGAGACACCTGCTAGATCAGACTAAATTTGGTCATCTTAGCCCGTAGAGCGATCGAGTGCGCAAACATTCACGGAGTAAGCAGAGAGGTACACAAGCAGAATTTTAACATGAAAAAACCATAAACAGGGTTAAAAAGGAATGTGACCAATTCGGTGTTGGTCAAATTTCACTATTTTCAACGGTTTATAAGACTTTAAAAGAATTCGAGGGCGATCGACTGCTCCTCGTTTGATCTGTTTGCGGGCAAGAGAGTGTAAATTGTTTGGAGGGTAACAGACCACCTCTCACGAAACTCAATATTTGTCTCTTGTTGATGGTGTAGAATGTTCTTTGTCGTTGTTCGCCTTGTTCGGACGCAAAGCTTGAGGGTAGCTCATAGGAGAATAGAGGAGGAAGGTTGGCGGTACACCTTGCACGTAGGAGAAATTTTGGAGAGGTCGGCAGAACAACTTGCACGCTGTGCTCGCACGCAGAGGGTGCATTTGCACGTTGTGCCCTCTGAGGTTGCTCCCGCGCATTGTGCGTGCGGGCCGCGCCAGGCATGCTCACGAGGCAACCCTCTTTGCTACGCGTGTGCGTGCTCATCCTTCCTGCTCGAATGCTTTTTTACCCTTTTTGGCGTCCTTTTGCACAATTTTGACCTATTTTTCTTGCCAGGTTCTAAGGTGTGATGCGCAGGGTCGGCCCGTGCGACTGCGCTCCATGCTTATCATCGAGTAGATTGTACCTTGGAGAAAAGGGTTAAGGTTACCTGTCGAGTTAGAGATAAGGATGTCACGGGTTGAGGAGCGAGTTCTGAACCTACCAAGGGGTCGGCTGATGTTGTGTGTGACAACTCTAAGATCTGAATTTTGTTTACCTCCATACAAGGATGTGGTCAAGATTTTAAAGTTCTGTGGTATTCCAGTGTCTCAATTCACTCCTCTTGGGATGATGTGCCTTATAAGGCTGGTTTATTCTTTAGAAAGCACGACTTTAGGTTCTCATTGGACCTGTTCAGAGAATGGTGCGAGATTCGAGTTGATGGTGATGAGCATATTGAGATCCACATCAATAAGTGATGGCTTGATTTTGAGATTTAGACGGATCGTCTGTTCGACTATGTTCAGAATTCTTGGGGTTTGTCGAAGCTTTGGACATCGCTCCCTGATCATTGCTATTGCATGAAGGGGCGTAAGCGGGAATTTACTTTGATGGTGGGTTCATAGAGGCTCATGAGCTGGCAAATCGTCTCTTTAGTATCTCCTTATTCGTGGAGGAGAAACATTTGCTGCTCTTCAGACTTTCTGTTGATCCTAAGCGCGAACTCGATGTTCTACTGGTTCACAATATAAAGAGGAAGTTGGTACTCAAAGGTGATGGAGATGCAGACTTGAATCCTCGATATTCTCCACATTCGATAGATTGTCATGTAGAAGAAGCTCCCATCAACTCCATGGGCGAGTGCTAATCTGGAAAGCATACAAGAGTGATTGTTGGAGTATGACGGCATAGTAAGAATCTGCTTGAATGACGGTGAAACACACATCATAGGTCATCTGCATAAGTGTCTCTCCTAGAGTGACTGAGAGGATGGTGGTTCCGGGGACCGATCCTGGGGAATTGCCTGGTATGTGTGCGTTGGCTGATTGCAGCTAGACGTTTCCTCTTGCTAATTTGAGTTGCAGTAATGTTGACAAGGATAGCACGTTATCAGTGATTTTATTATCGATCAGGATTCGACTTATCCTGGTCGGTGGCTCTTCGGTATCCGCACTGATACTCATTGGGCTCTAGTGTGGGGTTGATCCTTCACTCGAGTTTGTAGGATCAATCAATTGTCCCAAGGTGAGCGAGTCGTTCGTTTTCTTCTTTTAGGAGCTTGCATCCTTCTGTGTCATGGTCGGGTCCTTAGTGATATTCACAATATTTTGGGAGATCTCCTTGATAATGAGTGTGTCGTCTAGACCTTCGCAGAGCAGGATGATTGTGAATGGCGAGGAAAACCTTTTCTTGAGAAGCGTTGAGGGGGATAAAGCTCTGGCGTCAACGTCGCTCTCTTGGCTGGTAGACATTAGCGCAATGTCCACATCTTATTTTGTGTTCAGATTGGAGGTTATTTTCTTACTTCCTCTTCCTAGTCTTTTGCAGGCTTGGTTCTTTAGGGGTGACCTTTTTATCAATGTTGGTGATGAACTGATTGATGAAAAGTCGGGATAATTTTGCAAAACTGTTGATCCCTCGTTCCTTTAAAGAGTAAAACCAAGTTCAGGCTTGACCTTTTAAAGTGATCGAAAATGCCTGGCGCAGGAGCTGATTTGTGGCGTTGAAGATGTGCATGATAGTGGCATAGTGTCTAACACGCGTCAACGTGTCATCCATTTCGTCAAACTTTTCAATATCTGGAAGCTCGAAGTCACGTGGTATGGGGTGCATCAAAACCTCAGGTGCTAATGGAAAACAGTCATAGAATGGTCGAGGACATGGCGGAACGTGATGCTTCTCTTTCTCTTGTCTTCTTGCGGTCGTGCCATTAATCATTTTGCGAGTAAGCTTTTTAACTATACCCCTGCGTTTTCAATGCTTAGATGATAAAGGAGGTGTCGGGCCTCCAACTCTTGGGTTAAGCATGACGGGGTTGACGAACTGCTTGCACTAAAGAATTCTTTCTCTGGATCGTAGAACTAGCTTGTGGGAGAGACGACCAGTCGAAGCAAAATACATCCTTGGAGGGGGTGATCTATCTTGCTCGGGAACGGTATCGTGAGCTTGAGGCGCCTCTTCATTTGTCAGGAATTCTTCTATCTAGCGCAAGCATTCTTTCAGTGTCGTGTGAGATGATCCTGTGGTCCCTTCCAAGCGATATGTACTGATGTGAGAGCGAGAGGGAGGCGTGTTAACTTGCCCCCATGGGTTAACCTTTCAACATTGCAAGTAACTCTTCTCGTCATGCTCTTTAGTCACAAATATTGTTGTGTGGAGGATACTATTTTTTAAGTCCTCTTCAAGCGTTGGGGAACTCCTTCCCCACAGACAACAACAAACTATTGCAAGTCCATCGAGGCTCCTAGTAGATTAGACTAAATTTGGCTGTCTTAGCTCGTACAACGGTCGGACACGTAAATAGTCATGAAGTAGAGAGGCGGACAAAAAGATTTTTAACGTGAAAAACTTGTAAACCGGGTAAAATACCACTGATTGGTTCGATGTTAATCAAACTTCATTATTTTCAGCGGTTTATAAGACTTTAAAAGAATTCGAGGGAGACAGTCGCTCCTTATTACAGCTTGGGGGCGAGAGAGAGCGTAGATTGCTTTGAGGATGACATGACACCTCTCACAAAGCTCAATATTTATCTCTTGTTCATGGTGTAAAATGTTCTTTGTCATTGTCCGGACGCAAAGCTTTGGAGGTTAGCTCGTAGGAGAATTGAGGAGGAAGGCTGGCGATATGCCTTGCACGTAAGAGAAATCTTAGGGAGGTCGGCAGAACACCTTCTACGCGGGAGCGTCATGGGCTTAGGCAAATTTTTGAAGCGCTTGAAGGAAGGCGGCTCATGCCTATAGGAGGAGAAGACTAGGAGATGAAAGTTAGAAATGAGCGGGGGTCTAAGGTCCTATTTATAGGCCCTAGAGATGGTTATAGTGGTTACACGGTTATTCCCAGACTATAATCATCTAAATTACAAATTGTAGACCATATTTAATATAGTTCAAGACACGTATTATTTTTATAATTTTACTATGCGCAAACCATGATTATTTTCGGTATTGGCACCCACCTATAATGGTGGTTACGTTGGTGCTTACGCAGGTCGTTACCCCTAAATCGAACGACGGTGATCGAAGAGGGACGATCGGACAGCGGAGAGGGGCCACCATTGGCAGTTTCTAGGCGGCGAGTCCCCCGGAGACGGGTGGCCGCTAAAGGAGGCCAGAGGGAGAGGCGCGACCGGCCAGGGAGACCGGGCGCGACGCTGGCTGTACCAAACGGTTGCGGGGCGCGACCGCGACCAACCTCCCCTTACAATCGCGACCTCGCTAGTCACAGTCACACCGGCCTAGAAGCGCCGGTCAATGGGCGTCAGTCGCAGGTGGTCAGTGATGCGCGTGATGGAGGATCGGGTGCGCGAATCACATGCGAGGTTACTCTCATAACCCCTCATTAGGTTAGTGGGGGGTTATGTGATTTCGGCTAATCACAACCCAATTTTCCTATAAATTATATATACGGGACCCATCGATAATTAAAAAAGAGTGACAGACACTGGACTCCGCTCTATGGCCAATCACAATAGAACCTTGACCCTGACATGTATGGGGTTCCGCCACTACCAATTAATTAATGCATCTTAAAATAAACATGCTATCAATTAATAATGCAAAAATTTCTTATACATCAATTTCAATTTTTATTGTAAAATTTTCACCTTAATACATATATTATGATGCATGTTAAATCAGTTCTAATAAAGTTGATGAGTTTAATGGTAGTTTCTCAAAAATATCAATAACATGTCTAATGACAGCCTTTCTCGAAAAGATTGTTAGCATGTCTAATGATATCCTATCATAGTAGGTCTAGAGCTCTACTAAAAACAGTTTTGATTATATGAATTTCCATCATTATTTTTAATTTGAAAATATAATGTAATACATAAATGAGTATTGTGCTTTATTTTGAAAGAAATATATTATAGTATAAGTTACGTTGTTAAAGTAAAAAAAAAGAGAATTGTTAAAGGCGCCACACTTTTGATTAGTGACACCGCTTTGTTAAAGACACATAAAATTGTTAATTATATCACAATAGTGTTAAAGGTATCTCAACTTAAATTTCAATAAAGAAGAAAAATCATGAAACTACATTCATAAATTAAAGCTCAAAAGGAAAGTCATTGATTTTATCCTCCTTATCATCATTATCTTCATGCTCTTATAAAAATAAAAAACAAATCAACATCAAGTAAAAAAATAAAACAATTAAAAATAATGATTTCTAACTATTATAAAAAATCATGAATAAAATTGATGTAACATTCCAACCTAGTTTAACACCAAATCAGTAGTCTGGTCGGGCCCCGGGATAAAAAGTAAACAATGGAACGTTTTTTAAAATGATATTTAGAATGCATAATAAATATGTACTAAAAGTAAGTTTATAACGGAAGTAAGAAAGACTGAAAAGAGGGTAAATATGTGTACCTTAAAAGTTGATATATAGAGCCAAGTAATATTAAAAAGAGCCTTACAGTTTGCATTTACTGAAACAACATAGGCTACGACTCCTGTCAAAAAAAGTTAAACATTGTCTGATGCAACAAAACTATTAAATCATCACGTTACAAGCATAAAATAAAAGTACAACAACTGAACTGGATAATCAAATGAAATGAAAGACAAACAAGTACGATTGTACAAATAGACCATGTTGCTTATCCTGTGCAGAACTCCCCACCGGTGAACCCTATAAAAACAATTTTCAAATTAGGTCAAGGCCACTGGAGAGTAAGAAGACTACTCCTCACAGTAACACTAGAAAAATGGATAATTAATTTTTAAATGAAAATATGTATTTAGCTTATTATTGCATGCTTTTAAATACAAAATTTAAAGTTGTCTTCGAAAGTTATGCATAATGATTTCTATCTGGTTACCTAAGTTCTTACTTGTACTGATTTGTAGATACCATGATTTCTTTTCTAAAAATTTGTTATTCTAATTTTATTATTTATGGTTTGTAGGTTATGGCTGATTTTGGTGTCCAAATGGTGACCTGAAGACGAGTGAAACACGACTTGCAATTGAAAAACTCCTAGTCTGGAACTACGGGTGACAACCCTTCGTCTGAGGCTCATACCAACTGCATGGTATATGAGAAAGCGGTCGCTGATCTATAATTTATTGCTTATTTAAAAATTTCATTCATCAACTTTTATTTGTATTTACTCTTACTGTAGGTGTATGCAATGGAATTACACATTGTAAATTTTATGATACTTAATGATTGACTTTATCATGTATTAATAAGCTATGTGTTAATTGTTTTTTTTTGCATTGTCAGGAGTAATTTAATTATTTATACTGGCTCATATAATTAAAATACAAAAACATTCTTAAATAAATTAGTAAGTGCAGTTATATGTAGTGATATGTCTAGGAAAAAAGAATCGAATTCTTACTTTAGGGTTACGACGCTCGTAAACATGGTGCATATGCATGTTTTCCTTTAATCACGAGCTCCACTCACCCCACTTCCCCACTGCGGAACCTAAATAGGAAAAACATTAAACATCCAAACAAAGCACCCCATAAAATTAAGGACGCCATTTCAAGAAGCGGAAAAAATGGCTTACCACTTAATAACGTAGACTAAAGATTTCTGAAACAGAGAAGTCTACGCCTAAAACTGTAAATGTCAATTCTGATGCTCACTTTGAAGATCCATTATTTAAGATAGGATTTAACGCAAAATTATGAAAGATAACCACGTTAACACATAATTTGAAATTTCTAAGAAAAAGCGACATTACCTGAGCAGGTCGCTGGACGAGATCGATTTATCCAGGAAAATCGGCCTCAATTAGGGTTATTGAGGAAGGTAAGAAAGAAAACTTTGATCCTAAATCCTGAAAGTGGAGGAAAACATAAAACACGACATTTGTTACTGAGAGCAGGAGAAATAAACTACAAGGAACCCAAAGAGGAAGTCGATTATCACCTGAAAGGGTAGCAAAACACATGAAGAGGTTGATATTGTCGCCCTTTGGTCCTCATGAATAAACAATCGGAGGCTGGAAACAAGTTATTGAGGTCTGGACGGGCAGTCGTCGAGGTTCCCAGCAAAAGAGGGATCGACGATGCTTTCTGAGAAGGAGGAAGGGGAGATCGAATTTGCACCTCCCAGCATCAATGAACTGGAGCGGTTAACCCCTGACACCATCGACTGGAAGGATTGAAGGGAGGGAGAAGTCGGCGGTTTCGAAACCGAGAGCTCGGCTGAGAAGGGAGAACATGTAGGGTTTCACATGAAGCACGAGAGGAGAAGAATAAGGCGCGGCTAAATCCTTATGCCGACCGGTTACAAGAGGAATTTGCGCGTGTGGTGCGGCTATTACCGAAGGAAACAACGCATCATAACACTTCTTAGTGGGGAGGATAGGGAAGCAACCGATAATGCCTTCCAAATTGCCACTGCCTCCCATGATTTAATAAGAGTGTATATACTCTCGCGATCCTCCAAATTTTGTTACACACAAATTTTAAGCTTCATTTGGTAATTTTCACATGATTTATTAATTAATGCGAGTAAGAGACCAAAATAAAAAAGAACATACCTCATCAAGAAGATGGTCTGATTAATTATGTTCGCGATCGAACCATGAGATTAACAAAGTGTGATGCATAAATAATTGGGTGTTACAATTGAGCTTAAAATACTAGCAAACGCCCAATTTATAACAATCACATATTTCATAACAATCTAAAACTTAAAAAAAATGGATCCAAAAATTGCAACTTGGAGAGGAAGTACCAAACATGAAACTTTTGCTTGGTTGCAGTTCAGAAACAACCGGTGATGATGGATATGTAGGAGGTCGACATCCGTCTAATCCATGCCCTCAATGACATGCTATAAGGCAGTGCAACACGAGAATTATACATTAGTAGATGTCCTGTAGAGCATATCTCCAGACGCGGAGGCGATATTTTGCCGAGTCTCCCGCCAACATTCTTGCCGGCCTCGAACCCTACATGCTCAGTCGCTTTCTCCCGTGAACTATTGGTCCGGTGAGCTTGAGGTCATTGCAATAAACTCAGTTTTCAAACTAGTGTGGTGCGAGTTAGTGCGGTGCCATTAGTATTTTTGAGGGAGTAAATTTTAGATTAAATTAGAAAAAATAAGGATGTTTTGTTTCTTATATCTAAAATTGCGGTGCCTTTTAACAACTCCCAAAAAAATAAAGGAGATGTCCGGCTCCTCCTCCTCCTCTTTATAACGCCCCCGATTTTTCTGCGATTATTTAATTCTCGTTTGGCGTTACGTCGACGCGTTCTCTTGGTTTGTGCCATCTGTGGAGTGTGGTCTTAACTCTTTAGAACTGAGTGGCCTATTTTGTAGTTTATTGGCAAGATCTCCCTAGCAAGCCGGGTCATTTTGGGTGACCCGGTGTGACCTCTCGGGAGATGCTTGTGTTTTGACTTCGGGTGGGCATAACTCGAGTTCTATTCGTCGAAAGTTAATTTCGACTTCGTCGTTGTGTTCGTAGCGTGGATATTTAGCTACGGTGCGAATTTCGTCGAATTCCGAGGATGTTCGATTTTCGCGTCGTTTTGTATTTTATGAAAAATAATATTATTTATTAAGTATTTTATTACCTAATACTTTAAAAGAGTGACGGGTGCTTGAAGGTTTTGTTATGTCTTATTATACATTATTTAATTAATTAGCTATTAAGTTAATAGGGCTCTATATATAGGATAGTTTAGACTTAAGAGGAAACCGCTCCTGTTCATCTTCACGAAAACCGAACCCGTCTGCGGCTGTTCGCGAAAAGAAGCGGAGGAACCGCCGAACCTGCTCCCCTTCGGACGCCAATTCCGGGAGCATTTGTGGACGGAATTCGATTCCGAAAGCGTATTTGGATTGCTCTCGCCTAGACCTTCGTTCCTACGGTAAGAAATTCATTTTTCGTGGTGTTTCTAGGAGTCTCGAAATTTCTTGGTTTAACCGTTTCCGCCATTAAAGCTCTAGATTTCTGGTCTATGTGTTGTTGCTGCTGATGCCGAGTGAGAGTAAGGGAGGCCGACCAAGCTTCGCTGGAAATTTGAGGCAAGTGGTATTCTTGTCCTTGCCGTGTAGTTCTTTTTTTTGTCTATCTCCTTGTTGCCCTGTTAGCCCTAGGATAGAAACCATTGTTCAATTTCTCGGCTTCGGTTTGTGTTCAGCATACATGATATGAGTTTCCTGTTCAGTGGTACTCCTAGCAGCCGCCCTTTCTTTTTATTTTATTCTCCTCCAACTGTTAGTAGAGAAGGCCTTGTTCTCGGGCTGAGTAAGGGTTGAGGGTTGAGTCGATTTTCCTGTGCAGTAGGTGTAGCCGGGTAGAGGAGAAAAGCTATAGTTTAATTTTATGCAAAATTTGTCTTGCTTAGCCTCGGGTTTGGATGAATTTGTGCTTGCCTGCGTAGTGGCTGTAGCAGAAGCATTTCCTTTCCTTAGTCTAGATGATTAGAATATTTCAGGATTTGGCGTTGAGTGTGGTGCACACACTCAACGTAGGGTCTGCTTGGATTTGGGGTCTGCTTGGGCTTAGCGTTGAGTGTGGTGCACACACTCAACGCCGTAGCCTTTTTGGTCTGTTCTTTTGCGGCTAAGTATTGTGGCGTTGAGTGAGTTGACCTCACTCAACGCCATGACTGTCTAGGCGTTGAGTGAGGCGGACTCACTCAACGCCGCAGCCAATCCGCGCGGTTATGCTGGTTGGCATTGAGTGAGGCGGACTCACTCAACGCCGCCGCCAAACCGGGCGGTTATGATGGATGGCGTTGAGTGAGTGGGCCTCACTCAACGCCATGACGGTTTAGGTGTTGAGTGAGGCGGACTCACTCAACGCCGCAGCCCATTCTCGCGGTTAAGTATTTTGGCGTTGAGTGAGTCGACCTCACTCAACGTCAAAACTGTTTTGGTGTTGAGAGAGGTGGACTCACTCAACGTCACAGGCGGCTAAGTGCTAAGGCGTTGAGTGAGTGAACCTCACTCAACGCCGTAGCTATTTTGGCGTTGAGTGAAGTTAGCTCACTCAACGCCACAGCCAGTGTTGCAGAAGGCGTTGAGTGAGTGAACCTCACTCAACGCCGTAGCTGTTTTGGCGTTGAGTGAGGTTAGCTCACTCAACGCCACAGCCAGTGTTACAGAAGGCGTTGAGTGAGTGAACCTCACTCAACGCCGTAGTTATTTTGGCGTTGAGTGAGGTTAGCTCACTCAACGCCACAACCAGTGTTGCAGAAGGCGTTGAGTGAGTGAACCTCACTCAACGCCGTAGCTGTTTTGACGTTGAGTGAGGTTAGCTCACTCAATGCCACAGCCAGTGTTGTAGAAGGCGTTGAGTGAGTGAACCTCACTCAACGCCATGGCTGTTTTGGCGTTGAGTGAGGTTAACTCACTCAACGCCACCGTCTGTTTAGGCGTTGAGTGAGTGGGGCTCACTCAACGTCATGCCGTGTTGAGCCATCTCAACGCTTTTCTCTTACCTTGATTTTCTCTCCCGAGTGAATTTTCTTTGGTTTTGAGGTTCCTTGTCGGCTATGTTTTTCCAAAGGCCGAATCGTGGGTTGTGGTTAGTAGTGGTGGTTTGAAGCTCTTAATAGGGGTGAAGTTGTGTGACTTAGCCGTGACCACACTTTTATCTTGTTCCAGGTATGAGCTGGGCAAGTTGGTGGGAGGTCCCTAGTGCTTTCACATATAGACCCTTGAGCTTTGTTTCTTGAAAATGGTGGTTGGGGGACTGAGTTTGCCTCCAACCCGGATCCGCGTTATTTTTGCTACTGCCATCTCTCACAATTTAGGGTGTTAGACGTCTCTTCCTTTGTAGAGTGCAATGTTTTGGGCTCATGGTAGCCTTGTAAACTCTACAAGATCTTTGGGCAAGGTTGTTGCTGTTTCCTCGCACATGGTGTTTTTTTTACCTTTTGTCTTGCCTTGGACAGTGGTGCTTGTTACGGTTTACTTACTCTTCTTGCTTATCATATAGATTAACATTTCCGTTAAGCCTATTTGTTTTTTTTTGCTTGCTGAGGTATTCTTTTATTCTTTGAATGCCTCAAGTTCTGGTTAGTAGCCGATTAGGCGGCTAGTTGTGCTGTGCTGTTGCTGGTGGTCTCTCGTACTGTGGAGATCAGTTCCTTGGTCTTGTGAGGTAGTTTTGTACTTCTTTCTTACAGACATACATACTTGTCAGTGGGTTTGTGTCAGGTTGTTGGCGCCCACTAGTAGTTTTACCTTGATACTAAATATGTTATCTTTTTGTTGCTACCTTTGTGGAGATTAGTCTACTTGCTCTTGAGATGTTTTATGCTAGGTTGTTAGTTACTTTAAAAACCTAACAGACACTATTATGTATATGTTGAAACCGAAAAACCGGTCTCTGTGGAGTTCGACCCTTGGGGAAGGGGTGACCTCACACCTACTGCACTCAGAAGAATGTCACGGACCAGAGACTTGGGAAACTAGGAACAGACCCTCGGCTCTAGCGCGGAGGTCCCACCACACACCCGGAAGGTTACAAGAACTCTTCCCCTCCCTTACCAAGGAGCTAGGCTTGGGCGCCTTGGAGAGCTCTCTCTACTCTACCAAGAAGATGCTAAGGGAGGAGGAGGCAAGAAAACTCATCCTCTCCAAAGGCACCCATGGGGGTCTATTTATAGTTTTTCCAAGTCCTGAGGGTAAAAGGACCAAAATGCCCCCGGATTGGTCTGCCAACAGCCAAATCCCGCTATTCTAAATAGCTAAAAGCAGTCCACTAGGGGCAGCCCCTCAAGCCGGGCGAGCAGGCGACAAGGCGAGACGCCGACTTGGCGAGCTGGCGACCTGGCCTGACGAGCCGGGAGGGCTGGCCTGACGAGCCGGGAGGGCTGGCCTGACGAGCCGGGAGGGCTGGCCTGACGAGCCGGGAGGGCTGGCCTGACGAGCCGGGAGGGCTGGCCTGACGAGCCGGGAGGGCTGGCCTGACGAGCCGGGGAGGGCTGGCCTGACGAGCCGGGAGGCCTGGCCTGACGAGCCGGGAGGGCTGGCCTGACGAGCCGGATGGCTGGCCTGACGAGCCGGGAGGGCTGGCCTGACGAGCCGGGAGGGCTGGCCTGACGGGAGGGCTGGCCTGACGAGCCGGGAGGGCTGGCCTGACGGGAGGGCTGGCCTGACGAGCCGGGAGGGCTGGCCTGACGAGCCGGGAGGGCTGGCCTGACGAGCCGGGGAGGGCTGGCCTGACGAGCCGGGAGGGCTGGCCTGACGAGCCGGGAGGGCTGGCCTGACGAGCCGGGAGGGCTGGCCTGACGAGCCGGGAGGGCTGGCCTGACGAGCCGGGAGGGCTGGCCTGACGAGCCGGGGAGGGCTGGCCTGACGAGCCGGGAGGGCTGGCCTGACGAGCCGGGAGGGCTGGCCTGACGAGCCGGGAGGGCTGGCCTGACGAGCCGGGAGGGCTGGCCTGACGAGCCGGGAGGGCTGGCCTAACGAGCCGGGGAGGGCTGGCCTGACGAGCCGGGAGGGCTGGCCTGACGAGCCGGGAGGGCTGGCCTGACGAGCCGGGAGGGCTGGCCTGACGAGCCGGGAGGGCTGGCCTGACGAGCCGGGTGGGCTGGCCTGACGAGCCGGGAGGGCTGGCCTGACGAGCCGGGAGGGCTGGCCTGACGAGCCGGGGAGGGCTGGCCTGACGAGCCGGGGAGGGCTGGCCTGACGAGCCGGGGAGGGCTGGCCTGACGAGCCGGGGAGGGCTGGCCTGACGAGCCGGGAGGGCTGGCCTGACGAGCCGGGAGGGCTGGCCTGACGAGTCGGGAGGGAGGCAAATACTTCATCCCCCTTGCGCCTGATGGAGGACCCCCACTCTGCGAATACGGGGTTGTACACAATCCCCGCTCTTTTCGAGGTTGGCACAAGCTCGGAAAGAAACATCCAACCCATGCAACGTATTCGCTGAGTGGACCTTTCTTGCGCGGTCGAAAAAATACTTAGCCTCTCTGAGAGGTCAACCTGTCACGCCAGCTGATGGGAGTCTAGGTGACGAGACAGCCTCGGGGTGAAAATTCTTGGGTATCCACGAGAGGTACGCCCTACCTACCAGCTAGTGGGAGCCTGACAGCGGGACCGTCATCGGAGCAAAGGAACTTGGCTTTCACGAGAGGTACGCCTGACCTGCCAGCTAGTGGGAGCCTGACAGCGGGACCGTCATCGGAGCAAAGGAACTTGGGCTTCCACGAGAGGTACGCCTGACCTGCCAGCTAGTGGGAGCCTGACAGCGGGACCGTCATCGGAGCAAAGGAACTTGGCTTCCACGAGAGGTACGCCTGACCTGCCAGCTAGTGGGAGCCTGACAGCAGGACCGTCATCGGAGCAAAGGAACTTGGGCTTCCACGAGAGGTACGCCTGACCTGCCAGCTAGTGGGAGCCTGACAGCGGGACCGTCATCGGAGCAAAGGAACTTGGCTTCCACGAGAGGTACGCCTGACCTGCCAGCTAGTGGGAGCCTGAAAGCGGGACCGTCATCGGAGCAAAGGAACTTGGGCTTCCACGAGAGGTACGCCTGACCTGCCAGCTAGTGGGAGCCTGACAGCGGGACCGTCATCGGAGCAAAGGAACTTGGGCTTCCACGAGAGGTACGCCTGACCTGCCAACTAGTGGGAGCCTGACAGCGGGACCGTCATCGGAGCAAAGGAACTTGGCTTCCACGAGAGGTACGCCTGACCTGCCAGCTAGTGGGATCCTGACAGCGGGACTGTCATCGGAGCAAAGGAACTTGGGCTTCCACGAGAGGTACGCCTGACCTGCCAGCTAGTGGGAGCCTGACAGCGGGACCGTCATCGGAGCAAAGGAACTTGGCTTCCACGAGAGGTACGCCTGACCTGCCAGCTAGTGGGAGCCTGACAGCGGGACCGTCATCGGAGCAAAGGAACTTGGCTTCCACGAGAGGTACGCCTGACCTGCCAGCTAGTGGGATCCTGACAGCGGGACCGTCATCGGAGCAAAGGAACTTGGGCTTCCACGAGAGGTACGCCTGACCTGCCAGCTAGTGGGAGCCTGACAGCGGGACCGTCATCGGAGCAAAGGAACTTGGCTTCCACGAGAGGTACGCCTGACCTGCCAGCTAGTGGGAGCCTGACAGCGGGACCGTCATCGGAGCAAAGGAACTTGGGCTTCCACGAGAGGTACGCCTGACCTGCCATCTAGTGGGAGCCTGACAGCGGGACCATCATCAGAGCTAAGGACTTGGGGCTTCCACGAGAGGTACGCCTGACCTGTCAGCTAGTGGGATCCTGACAGCGGGACTGTCATCGGAGCAAAGGAACTTGGGCTTCCACGAGAGGTACGCCTGACCTGCCAGCTAGTGGGAGCCTGACAGCGGGACCGTCATCGGAGCAAAGGAACTTGGCTTCCACGAGAGGTACGCCTGACCTGCCAGCTAGTGGGAGCCTGACAGCGGGACCGTCATCGGAGCAAAGGAACTTGGCTTCCACGAGAGGTACGCCTGACTTGCCAGCTAGTGGGATCCTGACAGCGGGACCGTCATCGGAGCAAAGGAACTTGGGCTTCTACGAGAGGTACGCCTGACCTGCCAGCTAGTGGGAGCCTGACAGCGGGACCGTCATCGGAGCAAAGGAACTTGGCTTCCACGAGAGGTACGCCTGACCTGCCAGCTAGTGGGAGCCTGACAGCGGGACCGTCATTGGAACTTGGGCTTCCACGAGAGGTACGCCTGACCTGCCATCTAGTGGGAGCCTGACAGCGGGACCATCATCAGAGCTAAGGACTTGGGGCTTCCACGAGAGGTACGCCTGACCTGTCAGCTAGTGATATCCTGACAGCGGGACCATCATCGGAGCTAAGGACTTAGGGCTTCCACGAGAGGTACGTCTGACCTGTCAGCTAGTGAGAGCCTGACAGCGGGACCATCATCGGAGCTAAGGACTTGGGGCTTCCACGAGAGGTACGCCTGACCTGTCAGCTAGTGAGAGTCTGACAGCGGGACCATCATCAGAGCTAAGGACTTGGGGCTTCCACGAGAGGTACGCCTGACCCGCCAGCTAGTGAGAGCCTGACAGCGGGACCATCATCGGGAGGTAGGACTAGGCGTCTCAACAAAAACCTTGCCAAATTCAACATCCTCAAATGGGGAAGAAAGATGGGTTACATGACCTCTCCCGACTCAGTGGGTCGGGGGCTAGACTCAGTACAACATAATAAAAAATTCAAGATCCTATTGAGGCGAGGCTCCTTCGCCTCTTGCATCAACCGATCCTTCCCCGGGTGCCCACGTCGACCCGATCCTCACATCTGTCTTCCTCCCTGGCTTAGGGCGGGGCTTCGATCTGCCTCGGGGGTGGTTGCTGGGCTTGACCTCTCGCTCCTCTCACCTCCAGGAATTCGGGGCAGGTAGCCGTCGCGTGCCCCTCCACCTGGTGGTAGTCACAGTACGGCAATGCTTCTTCTACCAGCCTCCTTCGGCGGACTCGGCGATCTCTCCCGTTGCCTCTTCTTCCTTCGCCTATTGCCAAGGCTTGCTGCGGTGGGGGTAGGAGTTGCCTTGGGGCTTGCCTTTGGTAGTTGAACCTCCCTTGACCCCCATGAAAGTTCCCCCCATCCTGGATGAGAGCTCTTCCTGGACCATGGGCGGGTCCTCCCTGCTGCCTCCAGCCTGGCTCCGGACCCTCCTGTCGCTGGAACCCCTGGGCTCTCTGCTCCTCTCTCCGCCTTCCTTCCTGGTGCCTTGAGCCACCTTGCTCTTTCGACTCCACCTCCGTCAACTTAGCTAACTTTTTTACAAAGGCCGGGTTGGCTGCCTCCATGGCTATCTCCTCTGCCGCCCTTTCCATCAGCTCCTCGAAGGAAAGAGGGGTCTTCCGGGTCAAGCTCATCTTGAAGAACCCTTCACGCAACCCCACCGTGAATGCCATCTGGAGGGCATACCCTGGCACCTCTTGGATGTCAAGGACCTCCTCCTGGAACCTGTCAACGTAATGGGCCAGCGACTCCTCGGCCCTTTGCTTTATCAGGAAGAGGGACTCAGGACCTTTCTTCCTCTTCTTGGAGGTGGAGAAGCGAAGCTGAAAGCTCCGGCTCAAGTCTTCGAACCCGAAGATGGACCTTGGAGGGAGTTGATGGAACCAGTCCCTTGCCTTCTCCTTCAACGTGATCGCAAAGAGGCGACACTTGAAGGCATCCGTCATTGGTATGATGGAGACGGCATCCTCGAACCACTGTAAGTGCTGGATGGGGTCGTCCTTCCCAGTGTAGTATGCCTTGTCAAGTTCCCTGAACCCCTCGGGAACGGGAGCTGAGATGATCAGCTCGCTGAAGGGTGACCCCCTAAGGGGAGCTCTCGCCACCGCCACTCGCGCGACCTGCTCGCATGGGGGGCTAGCTCTCGCCGGGCTGGGGAACAGCTCCCGGCCTGAGAGGTCCCGCTCAACCCCTTCTACCATCCTCTCCTTCCCAGGCCTCCTATCCGGCATACTCACTTCTCCCCCTGCTGGGGTGATCTCGCCTTGCCCCCTGGGAGACAGCTCGCCGAGACCACTCTGGGTTGGCTCGCCGAGACCCCTGGGAGCTAGTCCCTGGGGGGTGGGGGTTGAGCTGTCAGCCCGAGGGGCAATGCTTCTAAGCATCCCCATGATGCCTTCGATGGAAGCCATGAACTCCTCCCTTCCTACAAAGGGTCCTAGGTGGGGGAGACCACCGAGGTCATCACTACCTCCCTGATCCCCAGCCATGACACTCTCCCGAGATCTTCTGTGCTGGTCACTTTCCACGCTCACCGCACCAAAATGTTGAAACCGAAAAACCGGTCTCTGTGGAGTTCGACCCTTGGGGAAGGGGTGACCTCACACCTACTGCACTCAGAAGAATGTCACGGACCAGAGACTTGGGAAACTAGGAACAGACCCTCGGCTCTAGCGCGGAGGTCCCACCACATACCCGGAAGGTTACAAGAACTCTTCCCCTCCCTTACCAAGAAGCTAGGCTTGGGCGCCTTGGAGAGCTCTCTCTACTCTACCAAGAAGATGCTAAGGGAGGAGGAGGCAAGAAAACTCATCCTCTCCAAAGGCACCCATGGGGGTCTATTTATAGTTTTTCCAAGTCCTGAGGGTAAAAGGACCAAAATGCCCCCGGATTGGTCTGCGAACAGCCAAATCCCGCTATTCTAAATAGCTAAAAGCAGTCCACTAGGGGCAGCCCCTCAAGCCGGGCGAGCAGGCGACAAGGCGAGACGCCGACTTGGCGAGCTGGCGACCTGGCCTGACGAGCCGGGAGGGCTGGCCTGACGAGCCGGGAGGGCTGGCCTGACGAGCCGGGAGGGCTGGCCTGACGAGCCGGGAGGGCTGGCCTGACGAGCCGGGAGGGCTGGCCTGACGAGCCGGGAGGGCTGGCCTGACGAGCCGGGGAGGGCTGGCCTGACGAGCCGGGGAGGGCTGGCCTGACGAGCCGGGAGGGCTGGCCTGACGAGCCGGGAGGGCTGGCCTGACGAGCCGGATGGCTGGCCTGACGAGCCGGGAGGGCTGGCCTGACGAGCCGGGAGGGCTGGCCTGACGAGCCGGGGAGGGCTGGCCTGACGAGCCGGGAGGGCTGGCCTGACGAGCCGGGAGGGCTGGCCTGACGAGACGGGAGGGCTGTGTTGGGTATTGTATCCACACTCACCTAGATTTGCATGAAGTCACCCATGAACTAAGTTGAATCCAGTTGTATTTGATATTTCTCTTTAGTCATATGCTTGCAGGTGTACACTTTAAGTATAGACCAATGTCAGTCTGCAATGGGTCATCAAACACAGGACTTCACAGTGTAATCCCTCACTGTGTAATCCAAGGTGTTGACTCATGTGTAGCCTCTCTATTGGAATATACTTAACCTCAAATCACTTGGAGAAAAGGACAAAAGCTGAAGCTGAAGAAGTTTTATTTGAAAATATTTTTCTGTAACTTAGAATTTTTGCTAAGTCATTTTTGCTCGAGAAGTACAATAATGCTCGAGTAAATTACAACTCTAGGTCTCGAGAAGTTTTTAAAGTGCTCGAGAAAAAGCTCAGCTTGCTCGAGAAACTTTTTCTTTCAAATCTGGCTGTCATTAATGCTCGAGAGAAAGTTTTCCTTTCTCGAGAAAATGACTTTGCTGCTCGAGAACTAGAATGCTGTGCAAAAATATTTCTAAGGAAAAGTACTCGAGAAATATAACTCTTCTTTTCAAGAAAAAAGTCTACCTTTCTCGAGATCTATTTCTCTGTTGTTATTTTTCTAAGTTCCTGTGCTCGAGAACAGCTTTAGCTTCTCGAGTACTTTCCTCCAGATTTTCCTCTATGTTCAAGTGCTCGAGAAATAATCCATTTGCTCGAGTACTCTAGTCTTCAGGATTTTGATTAAGTCTTTATGCTCGAGAAGTTTCAAGTTCTCGAATACTTTCTTTCCAGTACTCGAGCAAGTTTACTGTGTGCTCGAGTAATCCAGATATACTTTTTCTTCTAAGTATAAGTGCTCGAGTAGTACAATTAGTGCTCGAGAAAGTTATTTTTGACAGTATATTTTTCTAAGTCTCAGATCTCGAGACAATCATTTCTATTCTCGAGAACTCCTTGATTCAGTGCTCGAGAACAACCTTCAGTTCTCGAGTACTTCTGACTTATCTTTTTCTAATTCTGAAATTGTCAAAATCGTTGACCCACTATTTGTTCTATTTTTCCAATCCTTAATCTGTCATCATCTAATTGGCCCACGTGGCATTACTTTCAATATGATTTGATTTCTGACCGATTAGGCTCCCTATAAAAGGTCTAATCAGTCTCTCTTTTCATTAAGAACTTTTTATCATCGTTTATCTTTTCTCTCTCTTCAAAAACGTGAAACGAAAAAGGGCCGAAAAACCCTAAGTTCTCGATTCGTCTTCCCGGTCGCCGCCGCTCACTGTTTCCATCTGGAAGGCCGCCGACGAAGAAAGATTGACGAAGTGACACATAGAATCGAGATCGACCTCGACTTTTTTTTCGAATCTCTTGATTCCGTGTGTTCCGAAGAACCAGATCTCAAGATCGACGACAGTATCTTCTCCGACTGATTCCTGACAGAGCCGCCATTGTTGAAGGAAGAAGAGACGTCAAGATTTTCTAGATCTGTCACAGTTTTATCATTTTCTGTAAATCTTTATTCTGTAGGAGATTCTTCTCCGAGTTGTAGGAGTTTTCACTCCGAGTATTTGTTGTAGGAAGATTGTGCTTCCGAGTGTAGATCCGGGTTGGATCGAGTTGTAAGATTTCTTAAATCTGAGATAAGTGGAGTAGCCGAGTCTAGTGCGTTACTAGATCGGTGAGAGGGAAAGTGGAGTACCCAAGATCGGGGAACCACTATAAATCTTGTGTCGTCTGTGCTTGTGTTCTTTTTGTGTGTGCTGCGATTAGTTTTATTTTATTCCGCAAAAGACGTCGCAATCACCTATTCACCCCCCTCTAGGTGATAATTTAGACAACTAGTCAACTTTCAATTGGTATCAGAGGGTCGTTGATCATATAAAGGTTAACACCTTGATCAGATCTGCCCTAAGTTGTCTAAGAAGTTAGCCAAGCATGGATAAGGCAAAAGATTTTGCAAAGCTTCCACTGTGCACCAAGACAAACTTTCCCATGTGGAAAGAAAGAATTAAATTCTTTATGGAAGCTGTGGATCCAAGGATCTTTATGATAGTTGAAGAAGGTCCCTATGTTCCCATGACAACCTCCACAATAGATCCTACTCTAAAGGTACCAAAGAAACTGATGGATCTTGACAAAGATGAGATTGCACTTGTCTCGTTGGACAAGAAAGCTAAAAACATCATAGCAAGTGCAGTTGATGACTCTATGCTACTGAATCTGATACATTGCCAAAGTGCTAAGGAAATGTGGCAGTGTCTGTTAGTCCTGATGGAAGGCACTGAAGAAGAAGGGATGACAGAAGATCCCTTCTGAATCAAAAATATGAAGCCTTCAGACAAGGACCAAAGGATTCAATCACAGATACTTTTGAGAACTTCAGCAAAATTGTTAATGGTCTGAAGGGGTATGGCAGGAAGTTCACTAATGGTGACCTGAATGACAAATTCCTCAGATCCCTGACGAAAGAGTGGGATACCAAAGTATGTGCCATTCGGGAGTTTGGCAGACTAGCAGAGACTGACCCACAGAATCTCTTCGGAAAGCTGATGTCTTATGAGATGCAAATAAATACAAGAAAAGCCGAAGAAGAGAAGAGCAGATCCTCTTCAAAGGATAAGACTGTTGCCTTGAAGGCAGAAAGCACAAAAAAGGTCAAAGCTCAATCATCTACTCCTGCTCAGGAAACAATTGAGAGTGAAGAAAGTTCAGAGCCCAGTTCATCAGGCTCAGAGTTGTCTGAAGGAGAGTTCTCTCTCTTATCAAGACAGTTCAAGAAGTTTCTGAACAAAAAGAAGAATTGGAGAGGCAAGGATGCCTCACATAAACGATCACATTATGAAAGTGATCGAAGAAAGAAAGGCTCAAGCAGCCATGACAGGTATGTTTCTAAACAGAACAAACATGTTTCATCTGACATAGTTTGCTATTGTTGCAACAAGCCAGATCATATGATTGCTGAATGCCCTCATAAGAAAAGAGAAGGAGGAAAGAAGGAAAGCAAGAAACCCTTTCACCAAAAGAAGAATGAAAGGAGCCTCGTGGCTAAGAAAACAAAGACCCTCAGCGACTCAGACTCCTCGGAGTCAAGTGAGGAAGAAGAAGCATATTTTGGGCTGATGGCTCAAACTGATGAGGAGACAGAACCCCAGTACACTGGGAAGGTAAACTCTCACACACCTCTTTCTGAATCTGAGAGTTCTGAACATGAGAATGAGGACAGCTCTTATGACGATGAGTCTGAACTCATGGTTCAGTACAGAGAGCTGATCAAGGCCTACGACAAATGTCGAAAGGTCGTGAAAGCTCAAGCCAAAGAGATTAAGTCTCTTAAGGCAAGTGAAAGCTCTTTGAGAGAAGAAGTTCTTGAGATGGAATCACTCAAAGGTAAGCTTAATTCTGCCATAAAAGAATTGAATGAGACACTTAGTCTCGTCAGTCTGAAAGAAAAAGTCATTGAGAAACTGGAAGAGCAGTTTGAGGCTGAGAAGAAGCTTGTTGAGAGCTTCTCCAAGCCTAAGACAGTTCTTCCACTGATTGCTGAATTTTCAGCACAGACTGATGGTGCTGGACTAGGCCATGTAGCCTCTTCTAGTAAGACTTCTAGAAGGAATAAGACTCAACGAAAGAATAAGGCAGCCAAGAAAGCCTTAGCCAAAGAAAAAGGGAAAGCCCCTCAAGAACATACTACCTTTAATAAGGTAATCTACCCGACAAACAAGTTTGATCTTGAGTCCTCCTATGGACACTGGTCTAGGCCTACTTATGTAGAGCCAAAGTCTAGATACCAAGGATGGGCACGCCCTAGAAACTTTGGCGAAAGTGTTTTTAAAGCACCTTATGAAGAAATCAGTCTTCAGAGCTATGGTCCATATAATCATGGTCATAACTTTAAGAGAGCACCGAAAGTGAAAGAAGTTGAAGTCTTGTCCACCAAAGAGAGGAAAGCATGTTCATGTCATCAACATGAAGCATCCACCTCCAGTGCAGCTCCTCCTGCTAGACCTCATGTCAAGATGGTCAAGCAAGAGAAGAATGGACAAAGATACAATAGATTTCATTGTTGGTGTTGTGGCAAGATTGGTCACTTCGCCATCGATTGTTGGTTCAACAAAAGTGTTTATGCTGCCCCAAGAGTTATCAATGTGAGAAAGACCGCTCACGATGCTAACATCGGTAGGGGGAGCAATCTAACAAGAGACCAAGGACCCAAACAAATTTGGGTTCCTAAGGAAAAATGATTTTGTGTTTGCAGGTATGTCCAAAGGCCAATAGAACGCCAATATGGTACTTGGACAGTGGATGTTCTCGGCACATGACCGGAACAAAAAGTTTACTTCAAAATTACTCTCCAATCGAGAACGGACCAAAGGTCATCTTTGGAGGCTCCGACCGGGGAGTTACAAAAGGATATGGTACAATTTCTAATGGTAGCGTATCCTTCTCGGATGTTGCTTATGTTGAGGGATTAGAACATAATCTCATAAGCATAAGTCAATTATGCGACAAAGGATACGTTGTTGAGTTTCATGCCAACAAGTGTTTGATAAAAGCGGTTGATAAACAAGAAACCATTTTATCCGGCACTCGTAGCAGAAACATATTTTGTCTTAATTTTATTTGCTTGGATTCCTCTACCCCAGTATGTCTTCTTGCTAAAGATAGTGCATCTCTTAGTGACCAATGGCACAAGAGATTAGCACATATTAATTTCAAAACCATTCATAAATTGTTTTCGAAGAATTTGGTGCGTGATGCTCCAAATGTTAAGTGCGAAAAGGAAAGACCTTGTCACGCATGCATTAAAGGCAAGCAAACAAGGGCTACTTTTAAAAGCATTATTGGCAAAGATTCGGACAGGTGTTTACACCTTCTTCATATGGACTTGTTTGGTCCACTGCAAGTTAGAAGTTTAGGAGGTAAGGATTATACGTTGGTTATTGTTGATGATTACTCGCGCTTTGCATGGGTGTTCTTTTTGAAACACAAGTCGGATACCTTTGATATTTTCACTAATTTTGTCAGGCAAATACAGAATGAGTACAACTGCTCCATTGTCAAAATCAGAAGTGACAATGGAACGGAATTCAAATCTGGGGCCATGACGGAATTTTGTGAAAGCCTTGGTATCCTTCATGAGTTTTCCTCTCCTCGGACTCCACAACAAAATGGAGTAGCTGAGAGAAGAAACAGAACACTCATAGAGGCTTGCAGGACTATGTTGAGTGATGCTTCACTACCGGAATATTTCTGGGCTGAAGCCGTCAACACTGTATGCCACGTGCAAAATCGAGCACTCATAAACAAGAACCATGATAAGACTCCTTATGAACTTTTAAAAGGCAGGAAGCCAACAATATCTTACTTTAGAATCTTTGGTTGTAAGTGCTTTGTACTTAACAACGGCAAGTATCATACCACTAAGTTTAGCGAAAAGAGTTTTGAAGGCATTTTCGTAGGCTATAGTAGCCAAAGTAAAGCATATAGGATCTTTAACAAGAAATCCTTGGTGGTAGAAGAATCAATTCATGTTATTTTTGATGAGACGAGTTTGTTGCAAAGCAACTCGTCTAGTGTGTTACTTGAAGCTGCAGGTTCCAAGATAAATGAAATAAAGTTGGAGGAACCAAGTGAAGAGAAGGGTGATACCTTCATCGAGATCACTTCTCCAACTACAATTGAGAATGAAGATCAGGATATTGAAGCAGTTCAAAGAAATGAAGTCACTCCAGATGCTGAAGATGTTCCAGATGCTAGGACATTAGAGCTCAGACACTTGAAGGATCATCCAATAGAACAGATTATTGGAAATCCTCGAGACGGTGTCAGAACTCGTAGAGGTACCACTAATGAAAATTTATATTTAAGTTTTCTATCTCAGGTGGAACCAAAGAAGTTTGAGGAAGCAAACTGCGACGCATCATGGATACTAGCCATGGAAGAGGAGCTGAACCAATTCAAACGGTGTGAAGTTTGGAAGCTTGTACCAAGACCCAAAGATAAGAACGTTATAGGAACCAAGTGGGTGTATCGGAACAAGCTAGATGAAGATGGTACAATAATAAAGAACAAGGCGCGTCTCGTCGCCAAAGGATACCGACAAGAAGAAGGAATAGACTTCGATCAAACATATGCTCCAGTGGCAAGATTGGAGGCAATAAGGTTATTTCTAGCATATGCTGCATTAAAAGGTTTCACCGTCTATCAAATGGACGTGAAGTCTGCCTTCCTTAATGGAAACATAAAGGAAGAAGTATATGTAGAACAACCTCCAGGTTTTGTTGATCCAAACTCTCCTAACCATATCTACTTTCTATTTAAAGCACTGTATGGTCTCAAGCAAGCTCCCCGAGCTTGGTATGAGACATTGTCTACTTTTCTTCTTGAGAACAAGTTCACAAGAGGAAAGATAGACAAGACATTATTTCTTAGGGAAATAAAAGGCAAGATTTTGCTAGTGCAAATCTATGTCGATGACATTATTTTTGGCTCAACTGACGACAACCTTTGCAAAAAGTTTTCTAAACTAATGCAAGGGAAGTTTGAAATGAGCAGTATGGGTGAGTTGAAGTATTTCTTGGGACTCCAAGTGAAACAATCTGAGGATGGAATTTTCATATCTCAGACGAAGTTCACAAAGGAGTTGATTAAGAAATTTGGATTGGAGAACGCATCTACAATGAAAACTCCAATGACCTCAGCTATGTCTCTGGATAAGGATGAGAAAGGGAAACCTTTTGATGAAACCAAATACAGAAGCATAATTGGGTCACTACTCTACCTTACTGCTAGTAGGCCAGACATAATGTTCTCAACATGTGTATGTGCTAGATTTCAGGTGAACAGTAAGGAATCTCATTACGCTGCTGCAAAGCGAATTTTGAGATACCTTAAAGGTACACCAAATCTTGGCTTATGGTACCCAAGAAGTAATGACAATGAACTGATTGGCTATTCAGATGCAGATTTTGCAGGTAGCAAGGATGATAGGAAGAGCACCTCAGGAACATGTCAATTCCTAGGAAGAAGGCTTATTTCCTGGAGTAGTAAGAAGCAGAATTGTGTCGCAATCTCAACAGCCGAGTCAGAGTACATCTCTGCAGGCAGTTGTTGTGCACAACTGCTTTGGATCAAAAATCAGCTTGAAGATTACAACCTGAAGTTTGAAGACATTCCTCTGATGTGTGATTCATCAAGTGCAATTGCCATTGCCAACAATCCAGTGTCACACAGCAGAACAAAACATATAGAGTTGAGATATCATTTTATACGGGAGCATGTGGAGCGAGGAGATATCAACCTTCAATATGTTCCAACAGATAGACAAGTTACAGACATTTTCACAAAGCCACTGGATGAGGCCAAGTTCTCTTTCTTCAAGACAGAACTTGGGATGCTCAACAAAGAGGACTAAGGAACTAGTCAACTTTTCAGAATTTCAAAAAAAAATAAAGCCAAGTAATTCTTTCTCGGGAACTTTACTTTTGCTCGAGAACGATGCTCGAGAACTGTCTACTTCTCGAGCAAGCTTCTCGAGAACTCTTTATTCTGCTCGAGAAAACTTCTCGAGAACTTTCGGTTACGAAAATTTCCTAAGTTCTTTTGTCTCGAGAACTTCACTCGGGGTACTCGAGAACTTAATAAAGTACTCGAGCCTACTTCTCGAGCACTTGATACTTACGAAAATTCTTAACCCTAATTTCCCGAGTACAGTTTTTGTTAGCTTTTATTATTTTTCGAAATGCCTAGTAGCAGTCCAGATCATTTCTGCCGCTCTTTTACAATATGTATATAAATAGTCAGATTAAAATCGTTAAATCCACTAATCCCAAAATCCCCAAATTTCTTGTGACCCTTCGCCTCCCGCCGGTGCCGTGAAAACCAGGAAAACCCCACAGTTTTTCTCCGTTTTTCTTCAATGGCTTCATCTTCTTCCATCGCCAAGCTCGGAATCGGCAGTGAACTCCTTCGAGATGGCATTGCAGACATATCCCCAGACTTTCAGAACCTCTTGAACCTCCTGGATATAGTCGGCCTCACTTTTGTCCTAGAACAGAAGTGTCGTCTCCTTCTTCCTCAGGTTCATGAATTCTACCAGAATTTGACAGTCAACACCAGTGGTCATGTTCTCCGATCTACCGTTTCTGGCATCAAGGTCAAACTCACCGCCTCCATCATCAATCAGTTGCTTCATCTACCTCCAGTCACAGAACCAGAAGACCTAACCCATGCAGACTATGACCGTGCCTATTCCTTCTGTGGAATCGCCGGCATACCCTCTGGTATTCGACGCCCCCAGCTGAACCCAGAGAGCAAATTCCTTCTGGACATCGTCGGCAAATGCCTTCTCTGTGCTACTGGATCAATCAAACATGCTACAGGAGAGATGTTTGATGTGATGACCTCCATAATCTGCAGGAAGCAATATCCTTTTGGCAGACTGATTCTTGATCACATCAGGTCCAGTCTCAAGAAGCCTGGATTTGCCAGAATTATAACCCTTCTACTCAGTAAACTTGACCCAGCAGTGTTCTCAATGTCCAAAGGCAGTGTTCTGCACTACATGAAGAGGCTCACAGTGGACTCCA
Source organism: Platanthera zijinensis (assembly GCA_039513925.1). Taxonomy (NCBI): domain Eukaryota; kingdom Viridiplantae; phylum Streptophyta; class Magnoliopsida; order Asparagales; family Orchidaceae; genus Platanthera; species Platanthera zijinensis. The sequence goes on from CM077093.1 coordinate 1,559,092, forward strand.
TTAACAGATGGGAGTTGAAATTGCAGAATACCACCCAGGCCACCAGGGCTCAAGAACAAGTTCAGGAAGAGGTTGTCAGGACTCCACCTCCCTCTCCTCATCCAGCAATTGAGGGGGAGCCTGCACAACCTTCCCCAGCTCCAAAAATTCCCCCAGTTCCTGCTACAACAGTTGTGGTAAAGGATGTTCCAGAGTACAGGATTCCATCCCCCCCTCCAAACCCAGAGATTGTCATCCAGGATGCTTCTCTTGAGGGGGAGCCTGCCTCCATGGATATAGACACTGAACTCACTTCAGAACAAATTGATGCAATGATCACTGAACTCACTTCTGAGCACCCCAGTTTAGCATCAACAGCTCCAGACTCAGTTCCAGATTCTGCTCCAGCCACTGCTCAGGACCCAGCTCCACTTGAACCAGTTCCAGAACTGCCTAAGAAACATGCTTCTCCAGAACCAGATCAGCCCTCCAGTTCACTTCCCCCATCACCTTCTCACCCAGCTGATACCCAAGGACAGCAAGCTGCTGCTTCCTCCACAACCACTCCCTCTTCTTTTGAGCCAATGACTGACATCCAAGAAACTGATGAGGATGTTCAGGAGGCAGAGTCCAGGATTCCTCAAAGGCCACACTACTCCATCCCAACTTTCCTTCCTTCAGGAAATGAAGAAGATGACAACATCCCTCTGAGAAGACAGCCATCCACTTCTACTGTTGTAATTGAAGAGATCACCCCCAACCCCTCCAATGCACCTTCTCCACCTGCTGCTGCTCAACCAACTCCATCCAGTCTTCCTCCTGCAAGTGCTCCTGCTGCTACTGATTCCATCATAACACTGTTAACACAGTTGTTTGCTGAACAGAAAACCTACATAGACACTGCTGTCAAGAAGGTTCAAGACCAGGTGACTGCACTTGAGAAGGCCATGCACAAAGGCTTTGCTGAAATCCAGGTGAACACAGATACCCTGAAAGAAGCATTTCACAAAGGAGGATTGGCCTTGGATCATACTATAACAAGTATTGGCCACCTCATGGATCAATCAGTTGTGTTGGCTAATAATCAGATTCAGTTGGATAAAAGGACAGATGCCAAGTTCTTTCAGCTGACAGGTGAGGTTGGCACCTTTAAGGAAGATGCTATTGCAACCCTTACTGCAGAAGTCAGAAAGGGGGAGGAGATTTTCAAGACTATCTCAGCTAAACATTCTGAATCCATCATGACCAGAATTACCAATGCCAGCCTTGAAACCCAAGCTGACATAGAAGCCAAAGTCATCAAGGCTCAGGATGCATTCCACACCTCCCTGAAAGAAAATGTGCTGAAACATATTGACTCTGTCAAGTTTCATGCCTTTGATACCTCTGTCTGGATGCACAACAATATATTCCCTGACCATCAGATTGACCCCAACTCAATTCCCTATCATCTGAACCCAGTTGCAGTCAGAGCAGCCCTTGCTGAAAGCACTCAAGCCTCTGCTGCCCAAGCTGCTGCTGATGCACTGGCTGCTGTCCAAGCTGAAGAAGATGCTGCTGCTGCTGCTGCCCTTGCTCAGAAGGCCTTCTCTCCATACATTGAACTTCAAGAAACTTTCATGCCAACTGGAGAGGTGTGGGAAGATCTACCTAACCAGCCACCTAATATCCAAACAAAGAAAAGAAAATATGGGGAAGGGCCCTCTGCAAGGAGATCTGCACCTGAACATGATCAAGGCTACAGAAGACATCAGGATGAACCAAGGCAGTATCCAGTACACTCTGAAGTCTGGAGCCCCACCTCCAGGACTTTAATCCTTGAAACTCTGAAGCTGATAACTCAATTCAGTGAGAGACAACAAGAATTCTACAGCCATGAGGAATGGAGAAAGTATGACAAGAACTGCATTCAGAGGAGGCTGCATGAGTCTAAGTATGGATTTAACAATGCTGCAGCTCCTCCTAAACCTGAAAAGTACTTTCCCAAGCCCTACAGCTACTTTGAGAGACAAGAGCAGAAGAGATGGCAAGAGGGTGAAAGACAAAAGAAACAGGCTGATGGCAAGAAGAAGTAACCTGCACTCTATTTCATAACAGCCTTTTGTAACTTTGGGAATAGTGGGATTTAAAAACATTAATCTAAAAAATCTGATTACTTATATACCTATATGTTTCTGATTGTGCTGTGATTCATTTCTGTTATTCCTGCTCTAGGTTATTTTGATTATGTCACATATGTCTTGCTTACTTGTTGTTATGTATTATTTGTTAAGGGATTCAGCTTAGTGTATAGGGTTCTGACTTCTGCAAATAGGGGGAGATTGTTGGGTATTGTATCCACACTCACCTAGATTTGCATGAAGTCACCCATGAAGTAAGTTGAATCCAGTTGTATTTGATATTTCTCTTTAGCCATATGCTTGCAGGTGTACACTTTAAGTATAGACCAATGTCAGTCTGCAATGGGTCATCAAACACAGGACTTCACAGTGTAATCCCTCACTGTGTAATCCAAGGTGTTGACTCATGTGTAGCCTCTCTATTGGAATATACTTAACCTCAAATCACTTGGAGAAAAGGACAAAAGCTGAAGCTGAAGAAGTTTTATTTGAAAATATTTTTCTGTAACTTAGAATTTTTGCTAAGTCATTTTTGCTCGAGAAGTACAATAATGCTCGAGTAAATTACAACTCTAGGTCTCGAGAAGTTTTTAAAGTGCTCGAGAAAAAGCTCAGCTTGCTCGAGAAACTTTTTCTTTCAAATCTGGCTGTCATTAATGCTCGAGAGAAAGTTTTCCTTTCTCGAGAAAATGACTTTGCTGCTCGAGAACTAGAATGCTGTGCAAAAATATTTCTAAGGAAAAGTACTCGAGAAATATAACTCTTCTTTTCGAGAAAAAAGTCTACCTTTCTCGAGATCTATTTCTCTGTTGTTATTTTTCTAAGTTCCTGTGCTCGAGAACAGCTTTAGCTTCTCGAGTACTTTCCTCCAGATTTTCCTCTATGTTCAAGTGCTCGAGAAATAATCCATTTGCTCGAGTACTCTAGTCTTCAGGATTTTGATTAAGTCTTTGTGCTCGAGAAGTTTCAAGTTCTCGAATACTTTCTTTCCAGTACTCGAGCAAGTTTACTGTGTGCTCGAGTAATCCAGATATACTTTTTCTTCTAAGTATAAGTGCTCGAGTAGTACAATTAGTGCTCGAGAAAGTTATTTTTGACAGTATATTTTTCTAAGTCTCAGATCTCGAGACAATCATTTCTATTCTCGAGAACTCCTTGATTCAGTGCTCGAGAACAACCTTCAGTTCTCGAGTACTTCTGACTTATCTTTTTCTAATTCTGAAATTGTCAAAATCGTTGACCCACTATTTGTTCTATTTTTCCAATCCTTAATCTGTCATCATCTAATTGGCCCACGTGGCATTACTTTCAATACGATTTGATTTCTGACCGATTAGGCTCCCTATAAAAGGTCTAATCAGTCTCTCTTTTCATTAAGAACTTTTTATCATCGTTTATCTTTTCTCTCTCTTCAAAAACGTGAAACGAAAAAGGGCCGAAAAACCCTAAGTTCTCGATTCGTCTTCCCGGTCGCCGCCGCTCACTGTTTCCATCTGGAAGGCCGCCGACGAAGAAAGATTGACGAAGTGACACATAGAATCGAGATCGACCTCGACTTTTTTTTCGAATCTCTTGATTCCGTGTGTTCCGAAGAACCAGATCTCAAGATCGACGACAGTATCTTCTCCGACTGATTCCTGACAGAGCCACCATTGTTGAAGGAAGAAGAGACGTCAAGATTTTCTAGATCTGTCACAGTTTTATCATTTTCTGTAAATCTTTATTCTGTAGGAGATTCTTCTCCGAGTTGTAGGAGTTTTCACTCCGAGTATTTGTTGTAGGAAGATTGTGCTTCCGAGTGTAGATCCGGGTTGGATCGAGTTGTAAGATTTCTTAAATCTGAGATAAGTGGAGTAGCCGAGTCTAGTGCGTTACTAGATCGGTGAGAGGGAAAGTGGAGTACCCAAGATCGGGGAACCACTATAAATCTTGTGTCGTCTGTGCTTGTGTTCTTTTTGTGTGTGCTGCGATTAGTTTTATTTTATTCTGCAAAAGACGTCGCAATCACCTATTCACCCCCCTCTAGGTGATAATTTAGACAACTAGTCAACTTTCAGGCTGGCCTGACGAGCCGGGAGGGCTGGCCTGACGAGCCGGGGAGGGCTGGCCTGACGAGCCGGGAGGGCTGGCCTGACGAGCCGGGAGGGCTGGCCTGACGAGCCGGGAGGGCTGGCCTGACGAGCCGGGAGGGCTGGCCTGACGAGCCGGGAGGGCTGGCCTGACGAGCCGGGGAGGGCTGGCCTGACGAGCCGGGAGGGCTGGCCTGACGAGCCGGGAGGGCTGGCCTGACGAGCCGGGAGGGCTGGCCTGACGAGCCGGGAGGGCTGGCCTGACGAGCCGGGGAGGGCTGGCCTGACGAGCCGGGAGGGCTGGCCTGACGAGCCGGGAGGGCTGGCCTGACGAGCCGGGAGGGCTGGCCTGACGAGCCGGGAGGGCTGGCCTGACGAGCCGGGAGGGCTGGCCTGACGAGCCGGGAGGGCTGGCCTGACGAGCCGGGAGGGCTGGCCTGACGAGCCGGGAGGGCTGGCCTGACGAGCCGGGAGGGCTGGCCCGACGAGCCGGGGAGGGCTGGCCTGACGAGCCGGGAGGGCTGGCCTGACGAGCCGGGAGGGCTGGCCTGACGAGCCGGGAGGGAGGCAAATACTTCATCCCCCTTGCGCCTGATGGAGGACCCCCACTCTGCCAATACGGGGTTGTACAGTATATATATCTCATGATCAGCATATTTTATAAAACTCAAACACTATTTTCCAAATAACGTAAAAAAATCGTTTTCCTATATATAGTATAAATTAAATGTAGGGTCCTTCATAGTATAAGTTGTCCTCTGGGGACACTTATGCACTCTTTTAGGATGTTAAACTTGAATAAAGTATTTTTCATTGTGTATAAGTATAGTTTTTAAACTGTAGGCTAGTTGATCCACTGAGCCGAGGGATACGGCCTTTAAAAATATAACTGTTTATTTCTAATCATATAACTCATGAATTTTCATAAAGTAAAGTAGATAGTTTTGCCTGAGCGTCAGCAGTTATCCCCTGCTCGATGTGGCATCACGACGCGTTTTTCCCCATACTCTGATAACTCTTAATTCGCAGAAAATGCGGGTTGTGACAGTTGGTATTAGAGGGAGGTTGCTTGACAAGTTAGTCGGGTATCTTTCCTTTTGATTGCATTAGAAGTTTAGCATCATGTCATTCACACACTGATATGTCATCAACACGTCTTGGCAAAAGCACGAACACTACACTCATACCATAACATGAAGTATACGGGGCATATTATGTAGTATGGGATGCATAATATGTGTTCGTATATGGATCCACTATAAGGGCAACATGTGAGAGTTATGTAGTATGAGATGCATAACCTCACCACATGGCTGTGACTAGCTCGTTTTCTTTTCGTTGCATGAGAATGTTATGTAGTATGAGATGCATAACATTTTCATGTGTACGCCGATCATAACATGCATTAGGGCCTTTTTAGAATGCATAAGCACAAACATGCATAGCATAACATTGCATAAGCACAACGTGACAAGCTAAAGACTGACAGGATGACATATGTACACACATAAATTTTCGAGTCAAAAATGATATAAAGACATGCATTCCCAATCTAGGCACAAGAGTTAGTATGATGGTGGTTAACCATCCTAGGTTAGACATAACATCAATTCTTGTAAAAATAAACTCCCAGAGCAAGTTTAGCAGCTTTAAATTCATATTTATGTATGCATTGTCTTTACTTATAGTTAGTTGTAGCGGTTGTACTAGGATCTGGCTAATGTTATTATGATTTTAGGATGGCGAGACGTCCTTCGACTAGATCGACTCCTCTATCTGAGGGTGAGTCATCTGAAGTGTAGAATGATGCGGTGATCGAGAGCCTGCGACAGAGTAGCGTTTCCTTGAGCAGACAGATGGTGGAGATGCAGGCCCAGATCCAGTCTCTGGTGGCAGTTGTGGCAGGATAGACTCAGGGAGTGCAAGGCCCTGCAGGGGGGTTAGCTGTTCCTCCTCCTCCTGCACCCCTGAGACCTCTAGTGGTGGTCCCAGCAGAGATGACATTTATCTCGCAGTTTTAGAGACTTAGTCCTCCTACTTATGATAAGAAGGCAGATTTCATGGTCATAGATGATTGGCTGATCTCCATGGATGAGATGTTCTCGTACTCCGGTATTACAGATGATCAGAGAGTGATGATAGTCGTCTATCAGCTTAATGGTTTGGCTAAGAGTTGGTGGCTTAGAGAAAAGGAGAGCTTGGTGGCTGGTTGCTCTTGGGAAGTATTCAAGGAAATGTTGTTGAGGAAGTTCTTGCCTTCGGTCGAGCGTGACCGTCTTATGAACGACTTCCTCCACCTGAAGCAAAGACAACTCACGGTCGGTGAGTATGAGATAGAGTTCAGCAAGTTGAGCCGGTTTGCTTCTGGGTTGGTGAGTGTTGAGGCTGATCGAGTCAAACGGTTTCTTGGTGGCTTGAGGAGCGAGGTTCAGCAGTTGATCAGTGCTTATGGATCAGAGACTTATGCAGGGGTAGTGGAGGCTGCTCTGAAAGTGGAGGCAATCGAGACCGCAAAGAGCAGAGGCCAGCAAATGAGGAAGGACAAGAGGAAGTCTGTTGAGGATAAGAAACCCCAAGTACCCGGTGCTGCTTCGGGAGAGAAGAGCAAGGTGGTGTATAGCTTCTGTGGTCGGTCAGGCAACCCTGTTGAGAGGTGTTTCAAGAAGGCAACAGCTCAGAAGAAGGAGCAAGTATATGCTATTCAAGGTGCTCCTAGGAGGGATGTTTCCTGTTCTGTTTGCAAGCGACCTGGGCATGATGCTGCCCAGTGCTGGTCCAAGGATAAAGTCTGCTATCAGTGTGGGCAGAAGGGTCATATCAAGACAAGGTGTCATCAGGTCAAGCCTGTTCTTCATACAGTTCCACTTCAGGCATTACCTCCGCCTCAGCGTGTGGACAAGGGTAAGGGTAAGCTGAACGTGATCTCTTCCGAGGAGGCTCAAGCTTCGACTCAGGTCATCTTAGGTTAGTTGTTTTTCCAGCATGAAAGTTTTATTTACTAGAATGGTTATAATTTTGTTTGGTAGTTCCTTAGTTGTATATACTCCTATAGGGAAATTTAAGGTGAAGAACCGCTGGGCGCGTGTTCTGTTCGACTCCGGCGCTACTCACTCATTTGTGGCTAGAGACTTTGTGGAGCGACATCGGTTGACTCTAGATCAAGTTCGTGATACCTTCCGCGTCAAGTTCCCTTCTGGTGAATCTGTGTTATCAGATTTGGGCATTCTAGATTGCCCTGTTTTGTTGGGAGACTTTCTTGCGAAGGCAGACTTGAAGATGATTGATCTGGAGGAAGAGATGCATCTAGCGAGAAGTTAGTCAAACTGTGACTTCGATGTTATTCTGGGCATGGACTGGCTGTCTAAGTATGATGCTGTTATTCAGTGCAAAGGGAAGCGCCTGGACTTCATCAACGACAACGGTCAGCCCGGAACCGTGTATGCTGATCCGTGCCAGGATTCTCCTGTCATTTCTGCGGTATGTGCTCAGAAGCTGTTTCATTCTGATTATTTTACTTATTTAGTCTCGGTGGTTGGGACTGCTGTTAGTGTACCGCGTTTGGAGGAGATTCCTGTTGTTTGTGGTTTCGCTGATGTTTTTTCGGATGACCTTCCTGGTCTTCCTCTCAATCGGGATGTTGAGTTTGTGATTGATTTGGAACCGGGTACGCGTTCTATTGCTAAGGCGCCGTACCGGATGACCCCTCGTGAGTTAGAGGAGTTGCGAGTCCAGTTGGATGAGTTGTTGGAAAAAGGATTTATCAGGCAGAGTTCGTCGCCTTGGGGTGCTCCTGTTTTGTTGTAAAGAAGAAAGATGGGTCGATGCGGCTTTGCATCGACTATAGGGAGTTGAACAAAGTCACTATTAAGAACAGGTACCCTCTGCCGAGGATCGATGACTTATTTGATCAGTTGCGTAGAAGCATGGTGTTCTCCAAGATCGATCTTCATTCTGGCTATCATCAACTCAGGATCCGTGAGGCAGATATTCCACGGACTGCGTGTAGATCGAGGCATGGACATTTTGAGTTCTTGGTGATGTCGTTTGGTTTGACCAACGCACCATCAGCTTCATGGATATGATGAACCGGGTGTTCAAGGATTTTCTAGACAAGTTCGTTGTGGTTTTTATCGATGATGTGTTGGTCTATTCTCGCAGTGCTGAGGAGCATGAGCAATATCTGCGCTTGGTTCTATCGGAGTTGAGGAATCACAAGTTATTCGCCAAGCTGAGCAAGTGCGAATTTTGGTTGCCTCAGGTCTCATTTCTAGGCCACGTGGTGAACAAGGATGGGATCTCGGTCGACCCGAAAAAGATCGCAGCAGTGATGGATTGGAGCAGGCCGGGCACGCCCAAGGAGATCAGAAGCTTCCTAAGGTTGGTCGGCTACTACAGGAGGTTCGTGGAGGGTTTGTCTATCCTGGCTGCACCTTTGACCAGGCTGACTCAGAAGAACGCGGCCTTTGTTTGGAACGAGAAGTGCGAAGAAGCCTTCCTAGAGCTAAATAACAGATTGTGCACTACTTTCGTTCTGACCCTACCTACTGAGGGTGTGGAGTATGATGTGTACGTGGATGCTTCGCATGTTGGTCTGGGTTCCATGTTGATGCAGGCTGGAAAAGTGATTGCGTATGGGTCAAGGCAATTAAAGACTCATGAGAGAAATTACCCTATGCATGACCTTGAGTTTGCAGCGATGATTTATGCGTTGAAGCCGTGGAAGCATCTACTTTATGAGGCTCAGTGCAAGATCTTCACTGATCATAAGAGCCTGAAATATGTGTTCACGCAGAAGGAGTTGAATCTGCGCCAGCGATGGTGGCTAGAGTATGTCGCCGATTATGATGTGGAGATCTAGTATCATCCAGGCAAGGCCAATGTGGTGGCCGACGCCCTGAGCCGGAAGATGGGAAAGATCTTTAATCTCTCCGCCGATCGTTTAGTGGAAGAGTTCCTCCTTATGGATATCTCAGTGGGATGCTGTGACATGCAGAGCAATTTGGCAGTGGCAGAGCCGTCTTGGATTTCTCTTACTAGGTTGCACCAGAAGGATGATCCGGACCTGCTGCACTTATACCTCAGGACTGAGAGAGGGGAGTTGCCGGATTTTTCTATCGATGATGCAGGTACTTTGAAGTACCGCGACAGATTTTGCATCCCCGCTGTTGGAGACATCAGGGGTATGATATGCAGAGAGGCTCATGGATCCAGTGTTGCCTACCATCCAGGACTTATAAAGATATATCGTGATATGAAGCAGATTGCCTGGTGGTATGGGATGAAGAGTAATATAGCCCGATTTGTTGCTGAGTGTCACACTTGCAAGCGTGTGAAGGCCGATCACGGATTTTTCTATCGATGATGCAGGTACTTTGAAGTACCGCGACAGATTTTGCATCCCCGCTGTTGGAGACATCAGGGGTATGATATGCAGAGAGGCTCATGGATCCAGTGTTGCCTACCATCCAGGACTTATAAAGATATATCGTGATATGAAGCAGATTGCCTGGTGGTATGGGATATAGAGTAATATAGCCCGATTTGTTGCTGAGTGTCACACTTGCAAGCGTGTGAAGGCCGATCACGGAAGGCCTGGTGGCAAGTTGACTCCGTTAGAGATCCCGACTTGGAAGTGAGAAAGTATTTCTATGAACTTCATTACGGGCTTACCGAGATCTCCAAGGGGATTTGATTTTGTTTGGGTTATAGTGGATAGACTGACGAAGTGTGCTCACTTCGTGCCGTATAAGATTGATTATCCGATGAAGAAGATAGTAGAGCTGTACTTGAATGAGGTCCTCAGATTGCACGGTGGCCTGTTAGCATTATTTCTGATCGAGACTCCTGTTTTACTTCTCGTTTTTGGCAGAGTCTGCAGGAGGGTTTGAGTACAGATCTGAGGTATTTTACTGCTTACCACCCACAGACTAATGGGCAGACGGAGCGTGTGAACCAGATAGTTGAGGATATGATCAGATGCTACATTCTAGACTACGGTGGAGCGTGGGATGAGCGGTTGCGACTTATGGAGTTTGCATACAATAACAGTTATCAAGAAAGTTTGCAAATGGCTCCGTTTGAAGCTTTGTATGGGAGGCGCTACAGAACTCCCCTGTTTTGGGTTGAGGCAGGTGAGAGACCCCTGTTGGGTCCGGATGCGCTTGAGGAGATGGAAGTCGCAATGAAGCTTATTCGAGAAAAACTTTGTATAGCTCAGGAGAGATATGAGAAGAACGCCAATCGGCGTAGGTCTGACTTGGAGTTTTCTGTAGAGGACCTGGTGTTTCTTAAGGTTTCCCCGATGGTTGGTGTTAAGAGGTTCGGTAAGAACCGGAAATTGGACCCGAGGTATGTGGGCCCGTTTAAGATTGTTGAACGGATTGGCGTGTCAGCATATAGGTTGAATTTGCCAGCGAACTTCTTAGGTGTTCATAACGTATTTCATGTAAGCCAATTGCGGAAGTGTGTGCGTAGCAGTGGGCAAGTCTTGGATGTTGTGCCCCAGTTGGAGCCTAATCTCTCTTTTGTTGAAGTGCCGGTCCGCATTTTGGATACTCAAGATCGGGTGCTGCGGAGGAAGTACATCCCGATGGTCAAAGTTCTATGGAAGAATCAGGATTTGGAAAGCGCGACTTGGGAGTTAGAGTCGGCTATGAGGGAGGCTCACCCTCAATTGTTCCCCTAATTTGCTTGGTACGTTTTCTTTCTAGTAGCTCTTGTTTGCTACTTTCCTTCTATAAGTAGAAGTAGTGTATGTGAAGTTTCGGGACGAAATTTTCTTTTAGAGGGAGTGACTGTAACGCCCCCGATTTTTCTGTGATTATTTAATTCTCGTTTGGCATTACGTCGACGCGTTCTCTTGGCTTGTGTCATCTGTGTAGTGTGGTCTTAACTCCTTAGAACTGAGTGACCTATTTTGTAGTCTATTGACAAGATCTCCCTACCAAGCCGGGTCATTTTGGGTGACCGGTGTGGCCTCTCGGGGATGCTTGTGTTTTGACTTCGGGTGGGCATAACTCGAGTTCTATTCGTCGAAAGTTAATTTCGACTTCGTCGTTGTGTTCGTAGCGTGGATATTTAGCTACGGTGCGAATTTCGTCGAATTCCTAAGATGTTCGGTTTTCGCGTCGTTTTGTATTTTATGAAAAATAATATTATTTATTAAGTATTTTATTACCTAATACTTTAGAAGAGTGACGAGTGCTTGGCGGTTTTGTTATGTCTTATTATACATTATTTAATTAATTAGCTATTAAGTTAATATGGCTCTATATATAGGATAGCTTAGACTTAAGAGGAAACCGCTCCTGTTCATCTTCCCGAAAACCGAACCCGTCTGCGGCTGTTCGCGAAAAGAAGCGGAGGAACCGCCGAACCTGCTCCCCTTCGGACGCCGATTCCGGGAGCGTTTGTGGACGGAATTCGATTCCGAAAGCGTATTTGAATTGCTCTCGCCTAGACCTTCGTTCCTACGGTAAGAAATTCATTTTTCGTGGTGTTTCTAGGAGTCTCGAAATTTCTTAGTTTAACCGTTTCCGCCATTAAAGCTCTAGATTTCTAGTCTAGGTGTTGCTGCTGCTGGTGCCGAGTGAGAGTAAGGGAGGCCGACCAAGCTTCGCTGGAAATTTTAGGCAAGTGGTATTCTTGGCTTGCCGTGTAGTTCTTTTTTTTGTCTATCTCCTTGTTGCCCTGTTAGCCCTAGGATAGAAACCATTATTCAATTTCTCGACTTCGATTTGTGTTCAGCATACCTGATATGAGTTTCCTGTTAGGTGATACTCCTAGCAGCCGCCCTTTCTTTTTATTTTATTCTCCTCCAACTGTTAGTAGAGAAGGCCTTGTTCTCGGGCTGAGTAAGGGTTGAGGGTTGAGTCGATTTTCCTGTGCAGTAGTTGTAGCCGGATAGAGGAGAAAAGCTATAGTTTAATTTTATGCAAAATCTGTCTTGCTTAGGCTCGAGTTTGGATGAATTTGTGCTTGCCTGTGTAGTGGCTGTAGCAGAAGCCTTTCCTTTTCTTAGTCTAGATGATTAGAATATTTCAGGATTTGGCGTTGAGTGTGGTGCACACACTCAATGCCGGGTCTGCTTGGATTTGCCGTTGAGTGTGGTGCACACACTAAATGCCGGGTCTGCTTGTGTTTAGCGTTGAGTGTGGTGCACACACTCAACGTCGTAGCCTTTTTGGTCTGTTCTTTTGCGGCTAAGTATTGTGGCGTTGAGTGAGTTGACCTCACTCAACGCCATGGTTGTCTAGGCGTTGAGTGAGGCGAGCTCACTAAACGCCGCAGCCAATCCGCGCGGTTATGCTGGTTGGTGTTGAGTGAGGCGGACTAGCTCACTCAACGCCGCCGCCAAACCGAGCGATTATGACGGATGGCGTTGAGTGAGTGGGCCTCACTCAACGCTATGGCGGTTTAGGTGTTGAGTGAGGCGGACTTACTCAACGCCGCAGCCCATTCTTGCGGTTAAGTATTTTGGCGTTGAGTGAGTCGACCTCACTCAATGCCAAAACTGTTTTGGCGTTGAGAGAGGTGGACTCACTCAACGCCACAGTTAGTTTTTGCGGCTAAGTGCTAAGGCGTTGAGTGAGTGAACCTCACTCAATGTCGTAGCTGTTTTGGCGTTGAATGAGGTTAGCTCACTCAACGCCACAGCCAGTGTTGCAGAAGGCGTTGAGTGAGTGAACTTCACTCAACGCTATAGCTGTTTTGGCATTGAGTGAGGTTATCTCACTCAACGCCACAACTAGTGTTGTAGAAGGCGTTGAGTGAGTGAACTTCACTCAACGCCGTAGCTGTTTTGGCGTTGAGTGAGGTTAGCTCACTCAACGCCACAGCCAGTGTTTCAGAAGGCGTTGAGTGAGTGAACCTCACTCAACGTCGTAGCCGTTTTGGCGTTGAGTGAGGTTAGCTCACTCAACGCCACAACCAGTGTTGCAGAAGGCGTTGAGTGAGTGAACCTCACTCAACGCCATAGCTGTTTTGGCGTTGAGTGAGGTTAACTCACTCAACGCCACCGTCTGTTTAGGCGTTGAGTGAGCCTCAGTTGAGTGAGTGGGGCTCACTCAACGCCATGCCGTGTTGAGCCATCTCAACGCTTTTCCCTTACCTTGATTTTCTCTTCCGAGTGAATTTCCTTTGGTTTTGAGGTTCCTTGTCGGGTATGTTTTTCCAAAGGCCGAATCGTGGGTTGTGATTAGTAGTGGTGGTTTTAAACTCTTAATATGGGCGAAGTTGTGTGACTTAGCCGTGACCACACTTTTATCTTGTACCAGGTACGGGCTGGGCAAGTTGGTGGGAGGTCCCTAGTGCTTTCACATGTAGACCCTTGAGCTTTTTTTCTTGGAAATGGTGTTTGGGGTACTGAGTTTGCCTCCAACCCGGATCCGCGTTGTTTTTGCTACTGCCATCTCTCACAATTTAGGGTGTTAGACGTCTCTTCCTTTGTAGAGTGCAACGTTTTGGGCTCATGGTAGCCTTGTAAACTCTGCAAGATTTTTGGACAGGGTTGTTGCTGTTTCCTCGCACATAGTGTTTTTTTTCCTTTTGTCTTGCCTTGGACAGTGGTACTTGTTACGATTTACTTACTCTTCTTGCTTATCATATAGATTAACATTTCTGTTCAGCCTATTTATTTTTTTTTACTTGCTGAGGTATTCTTTTCTTTTTTAAATGCCTCAGGTTCTGGTTAGTAGTCGATTAGGCGGCTAGTTGTGCTGTGCTGTTGCTGGTGGTCTCTCGTACTGTGGAGATCAGTTCCTTGGTCTTGTGAGGTAGTTTTGTGCTTCTTTCTTACAGACATACATACTTTCCAGTGGGTTTGTGTCAGGTTGTTGGCGCCCACTGGTAGTTTTACCTTGATAATTAATATGTTATCTTTTTGCTGTTACATTTCTGGAGATTAGTCTACTTGCTCTTGGGATGTTTTATGCTAGGTTGCTAGTTACTTTAAAAACCTAACAAACACTATTATGTATATATATCTCATGATCAACATGTTTTATAAAACTCAAACACTATTTTCCAAATAACATAAAAAGATCGTTTTTCTATATATAGTATAAATTAAATGTAGGGTCATGCATAGTATAAGTTGTCCTTTGGGGACACTTATGCACTCTTTTAGGATGTCAAACTTGAATAAAGTATTTTCCGTTACGTATAAGTATAGTTTTTAAACTGTGGGCTAGTTGATCCATTGAGCCGAGGGATACGACCTTTAAAAATATAACTGTTTATTTCTAATCATATAACTCATGAATTTTCATAAAGTAAAGTAGATAGTTTTGCCTGAGCGTCAGCAGTTATCCCCTGCTCGACGTGGCATCACGACGAGTGTTTTCCCATACTCTGATAACTCTTAATTCGGAGAAAATGCGGGTTGTGACACTCTTCCTCCTCGAAAACCCTAATAAATAGTCATGCTGCCCTATTTTATCTGGATTCCCCGATTGTATATGCAAAGCTGTGACAAATTTCCGGACTAGCCCCCATAATAATCATAAGTATCAAAATAGCCCTCTTTTAAAACGCCTTATCATTATAACCCCTTTTTACTGATATGACAGCATAGTGGGTCCGACATCAGGTTATGTCCGCAGTTTTTTACATTCATTTGGAGAAATTCAAAATTAATTTAATTCTATTCTCAATAGTGGTTAGGAGATTAAAGATTGTACAAAATTAAAACAAGACCCAAAAATAATAAAATTAGCTAATCAAGACTCAGTGCATTCCCAATCAATCTCCGACGGGCCCAACCTATTTAATTATATCATCATGAAAATTCACTCATTATAATTGCGAAAACTCCTCCAAAGTAACATAAAGGTTCCGAGTAAGAAAACAACAGATACAGACTGAACAAAATTAAAACAAAACTACTGAGAAGAACTCTTCCAAAACGTAATAAAAGAGCCGAGGATTTCTTTCTTGCTGCAGCTAGTGCATTCCTCAGTAACGTCTGAAAAAATTAGACGAAAAAATATTACAAATTTCTAATTAGATTGTTTGTTCAAAAACAAATTTAAAAAATAAATAAATTATTACCTTCGATTTTCTAGATTTCTAGGACATGTTGATCGATTGTGTCCCAATTCTTTACAAATGCCACATTTTTTATTACCGCGATCAATGCGCTCATCCATTGTATTATGATGTCGA
Source organism: Platanthera zijinensis (assembly GCA_039513925.1). NCBI lineage: Eukaryota > Viridiplantae > Streptophyta > Magnoliopsida > Asparagales > Orchidaceae > Platanthera > Platanthera zijinensis. The sequence continues at coordinate 1,574,423 of CM077093.1, forward strand.
CGAGTTTGCGGGCGTCCAGTCCTTCGTATTAAAGTGGGTGGTTCAAGCTCAATAATACCTCGTGTTGCATCTAATGATTGTCACCCAGTAATATCTGGAATTCCATGAAAACTTCCACTGTATGTATTTTTGTAACTTAATATTGTATAAAAGTCTGATACAAACCCCTCATGTGAAACTCGTTTAGATGCAAGTTAAACAATCATATGAGTACAAAAGACATGATATAAGATCATACTATGACAACTGCATGAGCATCCATCATCAGAAAGCAATACACGATGCGCTATATTTTTATCATCGTAGCATGAAAATTCAGTGCGATTTATCTGGACTGGCCTACATAATTTTTTTGCAGCAGCTTCTCGGTTACCTAGCATTGTCAATACTTTAGGCACAAATCTAGACACTCAGTCGCTTTCCCATTTTAGTGCATCTTCACCTCTTTTAAGAAATAATGCAATACAGTGATAGAATGTAGCTGATACTAATGCTTGTATGGGTAACCCTCTCGCTCGTTTATGTACTCAATTGAAACTTTCGCTCGCATTTGTCGTCATGGTGTCATATCTAGCGCCACCATCATATAATAAAGTCCATTTTTCAACATCTCTAGCCACCAACCAATCATATGCTCTCTGATCAACAATTTTAATATGCTCCATATTTTCTGTAAATGTTACAAAATTTGATGCATTTCACGCCCAGTACATTTTATCGCACAATATATCAATTCCATTTAACCCAAACCCTCTAACGGCCTTTTTAAAATTTTCACGCAAATGTCGCAAACAGTGCCTATGTTTTGCGTATGGAAGCTCAGATGCAACTCCTCGAATTTAGCATGCGTGTTTGTCACTGATAATACAAAGATTTGGATGACTAACAATAACTGGAAGCAACACTTTTAGCAGATTTAAAAACCATTCCTACGATTCATTACACTCTGATTCAACAACAACAAATGCTAACGGAAAAAGTCCATTATTAGCATCTATATCGATGGCTATCAGCAAAGTACCCCGGAAACGACCCAATAAAAATGTACCATCAAGGCTAAGAACAGGTCGCCAACTACCCCATCCCTCAATTGAGGGGCCGAAAACCCAAAATAATCTTTGAAATTTATTGTTTGCAGAAGTACAAACACCATAAATTGTACCGAGATTATACATGCATACTGTATCTAAATATCGAAGTAGAATTTTATAGGATTCAGACCAGCCCCAAAAAACAGATTTAATAGCTTTTCATCTGGCATCCCATGCTTTTTTATAGCTCGTCAAGATATTAAATTTTGCATTTATCCGACCTCTTATCTCGGTTGGTTTAATGTCTATTTGTGTTCGGAGTACATGAGTTATAAATCTTCCAATAAACCTTGCAGTGCATTGTCTGTGATCATTTTGTATGCTCGCATTTGTACATATATGCGAGTCAGAAATTTTTGAAATCAACCAAGCACCTCCGTTTTTTTTGGAAACAATAGCCCTTAGTTTTCATGAACATGGTCGACTAGGATGCATGTTCTCGAAACATACTAAGACTAATCTACTCTTGACTAAAAGGTGTTAATTGTACATGATTCTGGATAGACCAAGCGCTGATAGTGCAGTGCATCTCCCATTTTGTTATAAAATAGGTTTCGACTTGTAAATAGTGAGATATTACAAAGTCCATGATTTGGTTATTTTGTGAAAGTTCTCCATCAAAATCTTCTTCTACCACTCATTCTTTTATTGTTCTCGCAAATTGAATAAATGAATTATCAACAATTATGCGATCAACCCAATTACGATCAACTGAAATTAATTGTTCAAAGATTTCTTTAACTCTATTTTGGGTTTCAAAAAAAATTTCATCATCATCGTTATCAGACGAGTCGTCACTGCTGTTATCGTCCATTTCATTTAGATCAAAATCCAATCTTTGTTGCTGATATACGTCACATTCATCAAGTTCAAGTTCAACGACATCAGACATGATTATAACAGCTCAAAATCACTGAATATTAAAAAACATTTATTAAAAACTAAATATTTAAATTATTATAAAAACAATTAAAATATTAATGAAATAAAATATTTATTAATAACTAAGCATTTAAAATATTAAATTACTAACCTGCAGGCTGCAGGCTGTAGTGAGAGCAAATCCGTGTGAAAAGATATGCAAGCCTTGATTGATGTGGTTAGATATGAGGGCATAAGTTTTCTTTTATAGACTCTCGAGCTTGCTGAAAAAAGTTTCAAAACAGTGCGAGACTAAAAATTACACACATTTTCAATATATTAAAACCAGCTGCGAGCACATGGGTATAGATAAAATTAAAACCTACAAACAGTGGCGGATGAGGATGTTGAATTCTAATCATTTAAATTAATATTGAATTTCTCCGACCTATAACAAACTGCGGACACAACAAAACGCCGGGCCCATTATGCTGCCATATCAGTAAAAAGAGGTTATAATGAGAAGGCTTTTTAGAAGAGGACTATTTTGATAAATTTTTTGATTATTATGGGGGTATAGTCCGGAAATTTCTCCGCAAACCTGCTTAGGTCTATCCTCCGCAACTCTTTCAGAATCCCGAGTAGTATTTTCGATTTGGTGGGCAAGCCCTTGATCTGTTATTATGTATCCCTAGATAGATAGGTGATGGCCGCCATGCCGAACAGCGACAACATCCAGATCCGTGAGGTCTGGGACGACAACCTCGACGAGGAGTTCGCTTTAATAGCCGACATCGTAGACGACTTCCCCTTCGTCGCCATGGACACCGAGTTCCCCGGAATCGTCTGCCGCCCCGTCGGCTGCTTCAAATCAACCTCCGATTACCACTACGAAACCCTAAAGTCCAACGTCAGCATTCTCAAGCTCATCCAGCTCGGCCTCACCTTCTCCGACGAGGACGGAAACCTCCCCACCTGCAACACCGGCCTCGGCTGCGTCTGGCAGTTCAACTTCCGCGAGTTCGACGTCCAGCGCGACGTCTACGCCGCCGATTCCATCGAGCTCCTCCGAGAGAGCGGCATCGATTTCGCCAAGAGCCGAGAGCGCGGTATCCACGCCCAGCGATTTGGTGAGCTGCTCATGTCCTCCGGCGTCGTCCTCAACGATGGCGTCCACTGGGTAACCTTCCACAGCGGCTACGACTTTGGATATCTTCTCAAGGTGCTCACCTGCGAGAATCTCCCGCCCACGCAGGTTGGTTTTTTTAACCTCATCAGACTCTACTTCCCGACTCTGTACGACATTAAGCACCTCATGAAGTTCTGCAACAGTCTTCATGGCGGGCTTAACAAGCTCGCCGAGTTGATCGACGTGCCTAGGGTTGGGATCTGCCATCAGGCTGGATCTGATAGCCTTCTCACGTCCTGCGCTTTCAGGAAGCTCAAAAAATCTTACTTCAATGGTTCCACTGAGAGATATGCCGGTGTGTTGTATGGTCTTGGCGTCGACTTTGGAATAAATATTTGAATGTTGCAAACATGAACATATAATCATCTTTTTTTATATATAGAATAAGATCGAAATTTGAAAAGGAAACACCTTGATATGACTACTGTGTTTATGATTCTTTCTTCTTTGCTGCTGCTGCTTCTTCTTCCCTTTATTATGCTTGTGGATCAAAGTTAGTGCTTTGAGTTAAAGCATGGTGCTTTATATATTTATGCTCTTAACACTGATGACGAAGTTTTTCATTTTTGTGAAAACACTGTCATTAAGGGCATATGGAGGATCATATAATAAAGATTAATTCTGAAATTTTTATTATAGACATGATGATCTTAACTTATTTTTTATGTTTCTGCCACATAATTTTTGTTCCTGTTCATATTGTTTTGATATGACTATTGTGTTTTAAAAAACCGTGCTCTCATAGTGGCGAAATTTTTGGAACCGGAGCCCGTATGGAAATCTAGGTCCGGGTTAAATGTGGGAACGACACGTGGACAAATCACGGCGGTCCGTCAAATTCACGTAAAATCCCGCTAATTCTTCTTCTTCTTTCACTTTTCCTGGTGCGTAATTGGCGATTCCCTCCAAAACATTTCTTCTGCTAAGCTATTTTCTCTTTTTCCATTAACAGCAACTTAGTATGACCCAGAAAAATTTCTCCATCCGCTCGCCTGTTCTTCACCGTTCTTCACCGTTCTGAACCTTAAACCGACATTAAAGATTCGTCTTCCTGTGCGCCTGTGCTGCCCGAGACATCTGTTAAATTTCGCGCCAGAAAGAAGGCATTCTCGACACTTTGGACAGGAATGACGAAGATACAGGTATGGGCCCAAACTTTTTCCCATCTATTTCCTCTTCCTCCCTTAACACCAACAAATCTAATTAAGGTGATCTCCAGCCAGGAGATCATAACTAACCTCCAGGAGATCATAACTAACCTCCAGGAGATCACATTTATTCTCCAGACAAGAGATCATTGTTGATCTCCATGGAGATCAATAATGATCTCCTAGCCAGGAGATCAATAATGATCTCCTAGCCAGGAGATCAATAATGATCTCCTAGCCAGGAGATCAATGGAGATCAAAACTGATCTCCATGGAGATCAAAACTGATCTCCTAGCTTGAGAATAAAATGTGATCTCCAGAAGATCATCCATGATCTCCTGGAGTTCATTCATGAATGTTAAATATTAGCATACTGAGAGAGGAAGCATATGAATGTTAACGATTCTTTAATTTTCGTTAAATTTTTTGACGTTATCATGTTTGTAGGATATTTTTTCAATAGTGTATAGTGAAGAAGAAGCTTATGAATTATATTGTCAGTATTCTACTAGTATTGGATTTAGTGTGCGTAAAGAGCACAGATTATTTTGGCCCGGTACTAGAATTTTAAAGTTACGTGAATATTGTTGCTGTAAGAGCGGATCAAAAAGAGTTACAAGTGTTCCAGATTCAGAGTTTAAATTTCGTCGGCTAGATGCTAAGACAAATTGTCCGGCTGTTATTGTATTTAATGCGAACAAAGAAGCTAAACAGTTGACTGTTGGAAAATTTGTGGAAGAACATAATCATCCGCTTGCAAGTGAAAATGAAAGACACTTACTTCCATCACAACGAAGTGTAAGTAAGGAAAATGGTAGTGTTCTACAGTCAATGACTGAAGCAGGCATAAGAACATCTGATGCATACTCCTACCTAGCTGATGAAGTAGAGGGATCTCAGAATTTGGGCTTCACCAAACGTGATGCATATAACTTTATTGACAAGAGAAGAAGATCTAAGTTAGATGGTGACGATGCTACTAATCTTTTAGAATTACTTAAGGAACGACAATTACAGGATAATATGTTTTCCTTTGATGTACAAGTTGATGACATGAATAGGTTGACCAATTTTTTATGGATTGATGGTCAAGGAAAAATTGATTATGATTGCTTTGGCGATGTCATTACATTTGACACTACATATAGAATGAACAGGTATAATCTTGCACGTGCTCCGTTTGTGACAGTTAATCATCATTGGCAAAATCTAGTTATTGCAATAGCGTTTATATCGGAGGAAACCATAGAAACATTCATTTGCTTATTTGAAACTTTTCTAAAATTTGTTTCCGGCAAGCAACCTTTGACAATATACACAGATCAAGATCAAGCGATGACTGTTCCAATTGGGAGAGTGTTGAGCCAAAGCCGACATCGTTTATTCCAATGGCATATTACTAAGAAGACACCTTCCAAAGTTCACTCATTCAATACAGATAGTAATATATGTTCTTTATTTTATTCTTGTCTTCACAAATGTGATACCGTTGAAGAATTTGAAGAATGTTGGAGTCGAATGATTGTTCTTGGGAACCTTCAAGATAACATATGGTTGAATGATCTCTATAAAATAAAAGAGAGGGTGTCTACGACATTTAATAAGAATGTTCTTGATCATAGTATTTTGTCTACTCAGAGGAGCGAGTCCATGAATAATATATGTCATGCAATTACAAAGACTTCTTCTTCGTTGGTTGGTTGTTTTCTTCAAATGGAGAAAATGATAATTAATTTTTTTGAAAGCTTCCAATTCCGACAAGTTCTCAAACAACTATGGAATATATTCTAAACTAGAGGGAAAGAATAGGTTGCATACTATATGTAAAAGAAGGGAATTCAAGGTAACCACACAACTTCCACTATCCATTTCAGCAATTTCTTTCCTTAAAATGGCTTTGGTCCTAACAGCAAAAGGTTTGAGCTCAATGACTATGTTCTCCCCATTATTTGGTAGCTCCATAATTAGTGCTATATCATTAGGGGTAAATGACAGCTCCCTTGAACCAATAGAAAATGTGTCCTTGCTTGTATCATAGACAGAAACCAAGTAATACAATAGAGGAATATTTTGTGGTACCCTTGGAGCAGTGAAAATAGATAAAACATTTGATTCTTTCAACTTTTTCCTTCTCCTCCACAAGCAATCGATCAATTATTTTCTCTACTTGGCCTACAAAGTTGGAGAAATAACACCTTGAACTTAAAATATGTCGGCTTCCACCTTTCTCTATCTATATCTGTCAAACAAGGAGGAATAGACTTGTGATCAATGTTTTGATCTTTTTAAATTTCAGATTAGAAATGATCACCTAACTGGAGAGCAAATGTGGTCTCCAGGAGATCACCCAGGAGATCAGAAATGATCTCCATGGAGATTAGTTTTGATCTCCAGGATGATCTCCTGACTGGAGAACAATTTTGATGTCCAGGAGATCACCCAGGAGATCAAAAATGATCTCCAGGATGATCTCCTGACTGGGGAACAATTGTGATCTCCAGGAGATCACCCAGGAGATCAGAAATGATCTCCATGGAGATCAGTTTTGATCTCCAGGATGATCTCCTGATTGGGAAACAATTGTGATCTTCAGGAGATCACCCAGGAGATCAGAAATAATCTCTATGGAGATCAGTTTTGATCTCCTGGGTGATCTCCTGACTGGAGAACAATTGTGATCTCCAGGAGATCACCCAAGAGATCAAAAATGATCTCCATGAAGATCAGTTTTGATCTCCAGGATGATCTCCTGACTGGAGAATAATTTTGATCTCCATGAGATCACCTAGGAGATCAGAAATGATCTCCATGGAGATCAGTTTTGATCTCCAGGATGATCTCCTGATTGACTCTCCACTTGGTATGTCGATTTCCGAATGACTCTCATGGATGCTCCTTATGAAGGCTATAGAAAAATTATCAGGAGAACTAGCCCCAGAATCAATGGTTGGTCGGGTATCAAGTGATGCCCCAAAAAGCTCCTCATAAGGATCTATGGTTCTATCCAGCACTCAGAATTGCCCAACTCCTACTGCCTTCCTATGAAAACATCGTCTTGGCCATCTTAATTTCTCCTTAAACTCGTCCAAGATGTGAAACATGTTGGAGGAATGCTAAGTCTCGCCGTCACCACTCAAAAGTGTGAGACGTGCGCAGGAGGAAAAACTCATCTCCTGCCCTTCCCCTAAACTGCCTACTCTAGGTCCACTAGATTTAGTTCATGCTGATCTATGGGGACCTGCTAGCACACCCCCACTGGGAGGAAAATGATATTATCTCCTTCTGGCTCTTTAAAGCACGAACAGGGAAAACATTTGGGATGAAATATCGAGACCGTTAGGAGTGACCCTGAGGGGTGGGAGGGGACTTCTTTCATCACATGACCCTGGTCGTCACCTAGTTCCTCTTCTATAGCCATGACGTTCGCATGAGTTTTTCTGTGCTGGCCACTCTCCACGCTCACCGCACCATAACTGTTGAAGCCAAAAATGACCGAAGCCAAAATTGATTTCTGTGGAGTTCGAGGTCCCAAAAGAGGGGTGACCGCACACCTACTACACTCAAATGAACAATCTAGGCTCTAGACTAGGAACGTAAGAGACAGACCCAAGGTCTCAGCGTGGAGGTCCCACCACGTACCCGGAAGACTAACAAACTCTTCCTCTCCCAAGCTAAAGACTGAGCTAAGACACCTTCGGAGGGCGCTCTTGGCCGACCGGAACATCTAAGGAGGGTCTCAAGACCAACTCTCTCCTATCCAGATGTGTCTCCTTGGGTCCATACTAAATGCTCCTCACCCGCCCTACTAAAGGCGCAACATCGCCGAGCAATTCTATGACACGCTGCCCAACTGGGCTGCAGACAGCGCGACTCCGCTGTCCTAAAAAGGCTGTCAACATGCCATCAGGGGCTTCCCGGCAACTAAACCTCGGGGCTCCCACGGGACGAGCGGTTCACGAGCACACCACTCGCCCAAGACGAAAGGAGTTAACCATACATTCACAGAGCATCACAGATTATAAATTTACAGGAATATAAATTCCATACATCGGCACGCAGGCCGGTACTATAAGCAAAAATAGGCCTTCGAGGGCCGGCGCAAGTTTGGGCTTAAGCCCGCTACTCCCCACTTGGTACTGCAACACCTGTACGCCAACGTCTCGACGAACGACTGCCAGCTGAACAACAGTCGGCTAACATAAGCTGACCAAATATATTCCGTACACCCCTTTTTCGGGGCTACGGTGCGCATTCCCTGCAAGTAGATAATATCCAACTTCCTCGGAGTCTTCTCCGGGAACCCCAGAACATCACCAATCCGGCTCATACGTCCGGACGGGCTTCACACAGAGCATCACCAATTCGGCTCATACGTCCGAATGGGCTTCACACAACACATCACCAATTCGGCTCATACGTCCGAATGAGCTTCACACAGCATGCCTAAATCCGTACTCACACTTCCGGATACTAAATGCAATTAACAGCGGGGACGTACACGTCAACCCGTCGGAGAGCTCCCTCCCCCTACGCGTTGGTGGAGAAGGGCTTCCATGCAAATATGCAAATTGAGGGCTTCACCTGCCCGAGTAGAAACTTCGTTACCCTTGACGCGTGTTTTGACGAAGCCGCAATCGCGCATATCGCCCGAGTCTCGACGTCTAGCGTCCGTAGCGGTTGTCCATGCTCGGATCCGACCTCCGTGGGAGAGTTGAAGGCTCCAAGTGATTTTTTCCTCCATGGCCGAGCCTCTCCAAGGCCGATCGTACTCCAAATGGTACTGAGGAAGTCGATCCCGACCTCCACAACTTCAAGCGGCGTCGGGGAAGCTGATCCCGACCGGCCTAGCTCCAAGTGGCGCTGGGAGAGGAGCTCCCGGCCGACCTAGTTGCAGGCGGCGGCGAGGAAGGAGAGCCGAGAGAGAAATGAGCTTTCGCTCCTTGCTTAGGTCGGCGACGGGAAGAGGGGCCGAGAGAAGCTCGGCCCCGCTGGAGGCGGCTTGGACGGGAAGTGGGGGGCCGAGAGGAGCTCGGCCCCGCTGGAGGCGGCCTGGAAGAGGGGGCCGAGAGGAGCTCGACCCCGCTGGAGGCGGCCTGGAAGAGGGGGCCGAGAGGAGCTCGGCCCCGCTGGAGGCGGCCTCGAAGAGGGGGCCGAGAGGAGCTCGGCCCCACTGGAGGCGGCCTGGATGGGAAGAGGGAGAGGGAGGGGCGCGGGCGGCCTGCTCCAGGCCGAGAGAGGAAGAGGAGGAGCGGCGGGCGGCCTGCTCCAGGCCGAGAGAGAGTGAGAGAGAGAGAGGGGGCGGGGGTTGTGTGCTGCTCCTTGCGACAGCCTGGACGGGAAGCGGAGGGGAGGAGCCCTGGAGCCGGCGGCGGCCTGGATCGAGGGAAGGAGGGAGGAGCGGCTGTGGCGCTTTGGGCTTTTTTTTCCTCCTTCTTCCTCTGTCCCGAGCTCTGCTCTCTCCCTTTTTCTTTTTTGCTTTTTTGTTTTTCTTTTTTTTTGTTCTCTACCGCCTGCCCCTCCCCCTCTTCCTTCTCATATATATATATATATATATAATATATATATATATATAATACAATACATATAATATATAATATAATATAATATATATATATAACATTATATATACAAAATAATATATATGTTATATTAAAGCCTACGCACACGAAACCTTCGCGCGCACGCACGAGCACCCGCACGTCCCCGAACGGGGCTACATCAAAATGTCGCTCGTAGCATGTCCCGAGTCCGTCACTTGGGGAGGATCCCGCTCGGCCGGATACGGGGTTGTACATCAAGAATATACGCGCCATGCAGACGATGCTCCTTCCTCTAGGACACCCTCCTCCGTGCTCGTAACAATAGCCTCATCCGGAAAATTTGTCCTCATGACAATACTCCGAAAACTTGCTTCAAAAGTCGTCACGATCCAACCATCTCGCCTCGAAGTGGGGTCGTTGGCACATGTGACCAGAACCTGATCTTGGACCCGACTTTCTAGAGTGATGGGTTTGCGGTCCAAGATCGCCTCAGGAAGGTAAACGGTGGAGCCGTCAGATGCCATGTCCGGTGAAAGGGTCTCCTCGACCAAATGGTCTCCTACCACCCGCTTGAGCTGGGACACGTGGAATACTGGATGAATGCGACTATGGGCGGGCAGACGGAGGCGGTAGGTCACCTCGCCGATGCGGGCAATCACCTTGAACGAGCTGTAAAAATGAGCAAATAGCTTGGGATGAGAGCGGATCTCCACTGAAGTCTGGCAGTAAGGTCGAAGCTTGACGAATACCGCGTCCCCCACTTGAAACTAAATATCCCTTTGATGTTTGTTCGTATGGTGGATCATCTTCCGCTATACGCGGTGGAGGTGAGTCTTCAAGATCCGAAGAATCATGTCACGGTCCAAAAGCTTAGTGCGCACTACCCTGACGAGACAATCTCCCGGAAGGTGCTGGATCACGGTGGGCGGCGATCAACCGTAGACAAACTGGAAGGGGTTCATGCCGGCCGAGTACTGAAAGGAGGTGTTGTAAGAGAACTCGGCCCACCCCAACCATCTTGCATCCGCTTTATCCACACATGCTTGCATTGTGCTCCCCTCTAAGGCAGAACACTCCCTTACCGATGCACTTTTACATCCCACAGTTGCGGTAGATCTCATATCCACGTTCATCTTAAGTGCAAGAGAGCTCGAATAATGAGTTATTATACCCTCTTTCAAGGGAGGATGCTTCTAGGCAAACCTCCTGGCTGACTCAACACCCCTACCTCCTTTACCATTGAGCGGTCTCTTAGAGGCCTTGGCTGTTTCCCCTTGATGATTAAGCTTATCCCACATCGTCTCATTGGCCGACCTTGACCCATGTTTAGGGTCATATCTAATATATAAGATTTGTCTTGATCTGGTATCATACTTGCGGCCCACTCAAATATCATGTTTTGCCCGCATATGTCCAATCAACTACTGCGCCTCAACGCATTTCGGGGAGAACCAACTATCCCTGGGTTCGAGTAGGGTTTCACGCCTAACCACAATTCATCTGTTGTTTCTTCAACAAATGCAGTTCAGACCTCCATTTAGTTTCACTCTAGCTTCCTCCTGGTCATAGATATATCACAAAAATTTGGGACCATAAACAATGACAATTGTGCTACAAAAACCCGCCTGGCTACAGTGAATTCCTTTAATTAAGTCACTGCCTAAAAGTCGCCGACTCATTCTTCAGCATGCATGCGATATGATATCAAATTCTCCTCTCGCTGCTTTAGCTCATGGTTTCATGTTCTATTTCACTCCTCAATGGAAGTTCTTTTCACCTTTCCCTCATAGTATTTATTACGTCTCTATCGGTCACCACCTGTGAGTATTTAGCCTTGCAAATGGTCCTTGCTTAATCATGCAAGATTCCATGTGCCCCATGATACTCGGGTTTGAGTGCAAGCTAGTTATGTTTTGAGCTACTAGACTCTCGCCATCCAAGGTGGAACACTCCATCTCTTCGACTAGTAGCACGAAGTTTGTATTGCTCTCCCACAACATTGTTTCATGGTTAATAAAGCTGAATCTTTTTTTTTCCTTTCTTTTCCTCTTAATTACTAAGATGTTTTAGTTCGCCAAGTTATCTCTTACCAGCCCATGGATTCAATAGCAGTTTCAAAGGGATCGAGAGTGAGTCGGCGGCAAATCTGTAAGAGAGAAGGTGTAAAGACAAAATAGTAAAGACACGACATAAGTTGTTATTTCACTGCTCACCCCAACTTTTTTTTACATTTGTGTCTCCTTTATACTAGCATCAACTATGCATTGTATTAAACTACCCATACATATAATTAAACAAAGGAGAAAAAGAAGTTGTTCCTTCCTCAAACTTTTCTGGTATCTGTAATGTATTTATTTCACCACTTCATCCTTATTATTTCCTAGCAAGCATTAAGAACTGAAAAATAAAAATCAAATTTAGGGGATGGAATACCCTTGTCAACTTATTAATTGCAACAGTCAACATACAGAAAAAATATTGATGCAAATCCAAAATCACTCCTTCCACATTATTTCCGAAAAATTGACTAGTATTAAGGCTCTGTTTGGAGGGACTTATTTTTACCGGTCAAGCGGTCACGACCGCAAGAATCGGACCTTAATTAAGGACCGATTCATGCGGTCGTGACCGCTTGACCGGTGAAAATAAGTCCTCCCAAACGGAGCCTAACTCACAACCCCAACGCTGCGATCATGTGGTCCCTCGAAGCACCCAGTTCACTTCCACCGTCCCTCCCTTTAAATCTCAAAAAATTCTCAAAATGTAAAAATGAAACCCTAGGAAATGAATTTGGAAGCAAAAAAGATGAGGAAACCGATAGGGGATAGTAGAAAGGAGTGAGATCGGAAACAAATAGGAGGGGTTTAGAGAATAATTAGATTGCTTCAATCGGCGAAGAAGTTATACAAATCTAAGGTTTTGTTGGCACTTTGCACGCCCTAAAAATCTTGGAGCACTCCCAAAAATGATTTTATTGACACTTTATAACCAAATAGTTTAGTTTGGTACATTACATCCCAAAAATAATTTTATTTTGGCCCGAAGCACAATGTAGTCCTTTCTTGCAGCTTGATGTATTCTCATATAATCTACTTTGGGCTAGAGGAGATAATAATACAACATGCATAGTTGAAAAAGGTGATTATTATGGACAAGTTTATTTTGGATAGGCGCAAATTAATTTTTGGCCGCCAGACCAACAAAAATAAATGAATTGTTAAGTGCAAATCAAAATAAAATCATTTTACATTTTTTAACAAAATATGAACTAATAGTTGGGCTCAATATTACAAAATTTAACGTATAACAAAAACTTTTAATTCATCATGGAAATCCTCTTTTAGTGATATAATTGTTTGTTCCAATTAGTGCACCTGTAAAAAAAAGAGAGAGTATCATACCCATAATCTCTATAATCACCTACAAAACAATGTTTACATAATGTATGTTTTACTATGAAAACGTATTATCATTTAAACAATTTCTTCATTGTTTTATTTTTCATCTATTCTAAAAAAAAAAATTGAGAATAAGAACCATGTGAAGAAAACAAAACAATCTGAAGTACCCACTTGGACATTGAGCTATCAAGTTATAGTCAACTTTTAGTCTCTATCAAATTAGCAGCACATATCCATTTAAGTAAAGTGCTAAGAAATTCTATTCTTCTTATCAATTCTCCATAGAAACAAGAATGCCCAGAAAATCAAAACCAAAATCAACCAAGCAGATCAACAATCAGTTCAAATAAACTACAAAAAAAAAAAACAAATTCTAGCAAAATATGAAAACGGTTTGCTCTTAAATCCAATTCAATTGGAGACGCAAAAAATTACTCAATAATAAAATTTCTGAAATCAAATTTAAGTGGGGTTGTTTGCTCTTAACTGGAAATTTCTAAAATTCGGAAAAAGGACTATCCAAAGCCTTAAATCAAATTTATAGAACAATGCCATTACCTGAAACTGGCGAGCTCTGAAGACTGGATATCGACGGACAGGGAAGACCATTCGGCGACCCTAATTGACGGAATTTAACTCGTTAGCGGACAAGGACGAAGCTTCAGAGATGACTGGAGGCTCGCCGACGATGAACAACACTCAAGACTGGAGGCAGGCGGACGAATTCATACCCATTTGGGAGGGCTTTTTCCTCCTTTTCGTTTTCTGAAAAACGTCACCGTTCATGATATTATGTTTGTTTTAGGGATGAATGACTTTCTAAAAATATAAAATAATTCTTTTTGCATGAGTTGTGTTCCATTGATAGAGAAACCAAGCATAATATCATGAACGGTGACGTTTTTTAGAAAATGAAAAGGAGGAAAAAACCTCTCCCAAACGGGACAGAAGAAACGCGACTTTCGGGTTTTGCACGAGACGACTTTGCTCCTCCGGAGAATGGTTTGCCACTATCCAAAATACTAAATAATCATGTAATGATTTTATTTGACTAATTTTAAGTGAAAATCAATTTTGAGTATGCACAAACTAATATTACATGCAAATCAATAATTTTAAGTGCAAATCAGGTACAAGCTTATGTGCAAATCAAGCACTAAATTAGAGGCTGGCTAGGGCAAAAGCAATGTGAATGACTACATATCTGCAAGTTTCGATGAAGAAGGAAGCCAATCCGCAAGAAGACGAGCAACAGCAGGATAAGCACTTTCGTCGTAGGAGGCTTTGGCTTCTTCCTCACTCCAACAATGAAGGCCATTTTGCAGGAGATTCTTGAAGCAGTGCCTGGAAGCCAGGTATTTGGATTTGGTGAATGAGAGTTTCAATTTAAGAGGAAGAGAATCAGCATTTAAAAAAAACCTCATGCTTTGCACCAGCTGGGGAGGGGGAGAGAGTGAGGGTTGCATCATACTAAAATAATGGTTTGTACGTAGCTAAAATACAACTGCACTTAATCACTCTTACATAATTGAATTTGATTTGAACATAGCTGAAATTGATTTGCACTTAAAATCGCTCTGTTATTTTAAAAGTTGATTTGCACCTATTCAAAATAGATCTGCTCATAATAATAACCTTGAAAAAAAAGGCCTTGCAAGTTTAATAGTTACAAATATATCCACTTCTTTTAGCTGATGGACAGGTTTCCTTTTCACGATGTTCAATGTCAAGGCAACCAGTAATGAAGAGGGGCTAAACCATTATGAAATTGTGCGGCCTGCACATGGCTGAAATCAGCCTGCATATAATAATTTAGATTGTAAATGCCAAAAACATAATTTCATAAGTACAAAATGCCAATTAACCTTTTGCTTAGTTTACTTCTTTTTCAATTTAATTTAGATTGTAAATGTTAATATTAAATATAATAATGTATTCTGAATTTTAATTCTAATCATCCATCATCTCATGCAATTAAGCGAGATGTTTTTAGGACCATCCTTTGAAAGAAAAAAAATTTAGGTGGATTATTCTCACTTAGAAATAAGTGCTCAATTAAATACTAATCGTTGATCTGATATCCTATGGCCCATGTGATATTAAATACTGACCGTTGATCAGCATTTTGATCAATCATGTTATTTCTGCAGAAAATCAACGACCAATATTTAAAGTATTCACCTAAAAATTTTCCCTTTGAAAGGGTGCATTTATGTTGCACAGGGCCACAAGAAATCCCGTTTTTTTAGAAGTGAGCATTCGTGATGCTTCTATAGTTAGATTAGAGAAAAACTTATAAATGCTCTCTGGCGGGATTTTCATGGAAGTGATTCTGAGAGAGTTGTCTTTCAAGACAACCTAAATAGCTCTGATGGTTGGAATAGAACTTTTTCAACCGCCAAAACTGTGCCAAATAGAGCCTTGTAGATGCGCTCAAGTTGTCGGATTCGATGGCCTTTCTACGTCAAACACTTGGAGTAGTTGGTAAGGATTTATTGAAAAGAAATTCCTGCTTCCTCCTTTTTTTTCTCCATTGATGGAGAGACAAGCATAAAACAATACATTAAGTATACTAATTAATTCTCCCAGGCCCCTGCTTGGTCAAAAACTACACAAGTTCTTAGGTTATTTCTATTAGAACACCTGCACTCAACCTATAACCAATTGATTGTAGGTAGAAAATCTTAGGATCTATATCGTGTAGAAAACTCTGTAAGTTTCTCGATGCAGGACTATATTCTTAGCACACCCCTTCAAATGTAGGGGTTTTTTTTTTTGTTTCTAAGGCACTTATTTTAATAATTAGATAAATGTGAGACAGAATCATTGAGCACAGCCTGTTCTGATTTTTATTCAAGACTCCAAACATTACAAATACTTGGAAGATTGGAAAGCTCTCCAGTAAAAGCCTCTGACTTTTTCAGTCCACACCAAGCATTTCTACCTGTAGAACATTAAGTTTCTGCTGAGCTGAATATAGAAATAAACAAGCAAACGAATACCATAGCTCCATAATTCAACAGAAATCAATGAAGTTATTGGGACTCGAAATTTGCTCATCCTGACAAATTCATGCCTACCTCTAATCCAGTCTGTGGCATCAAAAGGTCTCCGAAAATACGAATTTTTCTAGCTGGGTTACTTCTTTTCTGGAATCTTTTCTAACAACTCGGGTATTACATCGAATAAGTCGGCGACAATTCCATAATCTGCAACCTGCAAAACCAAAAGGTGAGACCTCATTAGCACTTCTGGTGAATTGACAGGGAGTGATGTGTATTCATGTAGTTCTTCTACTCTGTTAGATACAAAGTGCTGTTAGACTAAACAGAGGTTTGATTATTCTGGTTTGATTGGGTCTAAGTGATGTTTTCATTGCCATATTCTGCCCCCTTTATGCCTTATGGGGTTCAACCCTTGCTTCAGTTGGGTGCACAGAATCGTTTATCGGGATCTCCCATATAAAGACAACAACACTCGAGCCTTTATCCCACTATAGTTGGGTCGGCTATATGAATCCTTTGTTGCCATTGTGCCCTATATTTTGTCATAATCTCACTAATGCCTAAGTACATCATGTCTTAATTTCCTTATAGTTTCATTCCAAGTCTTTATTGGTCTATTCCTCCCTTGTTTAACATGCCTAGTGACTAGACTCTCACAATGCCTAACGGGTGCCTCTAATGGTTTCCTTTATACGTGTCCAAACAATCTTAGTCGAGCTTCTTGCATCTTCTCTGCAATTGGTGCTACTCCTGTCTTTTCCCTGATGCATTCATTCCTAATTCTACCCAGTCTCGTGTGTCCACACATCCACCTAAGCATTCAGGTTGCACAACTAACTTTGGAAGTTGCATGTAAATTAGTAATTTTAAAAGATAGAGGAGTGCAACTTGTAATTAAGCAAACTCACAAGGGAAGTTTGGGTAATTAATAGTTGCTAGTAATAAGGGGAGCTCTCTCATCATCAGAATAATCAAGAGCGTCCAATTAAATCCTAGAATAAAGTAAATAGAATAACGTAAACAAAACTAAAAAAAGCATAACATAGACTAAAATCTTAAATATAGATATAAAAGAATATATATTTTTATATATATATATTTCTATACCATATTATAAAGAAATATGGTGGTCTGCAGATATCATGAGTTCAAAATTAAAGGGTAATTAGGTGGCCGACGGATTTCAGAATTTTGATCATGAACCGTTGGATCAAACCAACCCTCTCTCCACACTTTTTTATAGATATCCTAAACCTACTCTAGGAGAGTCCTAAACCTATGTGAATTAATTTTAAAATTGGATTAGCAAAACCAACCGGCGGATCCGCAAGCCGGCCAACCCGCGAAAAACCCGCAAGCCGGCCAGCCCGCGAAAAACTGCAAGCCAGCCAGCCCGCGAAAAACTGCAAGCCAGCCAGCTCGCTAACCAGAAATTCCGCAAGCCCGACCGCAAGTCAGCCAGCCCACATTACTTCAAACAATAAATGCGGAATTTTCAATATATACCCGAAAATTAACTTTGAACGGGCGGTGTGGGACTAAAACAGACGGGTGCACTGTTCACCCGCCTGTTTTAGTCCCACACCGCCCGTTCAATGTGATTTTTCGGGTATATATTGAATATTCCACAGTTATTGCTTGAAGCAATTTGGGCTGGCAGGCTTGCGGTCGGGCTTGCGGAATTTCTGTTTGGCGGGCTGGCTGACTTGTAGGTTTTGGCGGGCTGGCCGGCGTGCGGGTCCGCCGGTTGTTTTAATATTTATATAAATTTTTTTATTATATATTTTATATATTTAAATTTATTAAATGTTTTATTATAAATAACAGGCGGGTGAACAGTGATCGCGCCACTGTTCACCCGCCTGTTTTTTTATGTTTTTTTTATAATTAATTATTTTATTTTTCAATTTATTATTATAAATATCACTTTTATTTTTTAATTAATTATAAAAAACAAGCGGTTGGGTACTGTGGCGAAGCCCGCTAGCCGGGTACTGTGTCGCGTAGCCATCAAGGGCGGTCAGGTGAAGCCCGTCGCCAGCCGGGTACTGTGGCGCGTAGCCATCGGGCCGGAGGCCCGTGCCCGTCACTCGTGTATATATATATATATATATATATATATATATATATATATATATATATATATATATATACGAGTAGGTTCACCCGCTTGGCACCAAGGCGGGCTGCGCCAGTTCTTGAAGCGGCGTTGCGGGCTTTGCCCGCATCAAGGCGGGTTGCGCCCGCATCCAGGCGTGCTGCGCCAGCCTATGAGCAGGTTCAAATCACGATAAACGACGCTCGTGGAAAACCCTAAGGCTCAAATCATGCTCCGCCCTACGGCCATGCACGATAATACCCGACCGGCGACGGCGGGCTTCGCCCGCCCCCGGCGGGCTTTGCTCGTAACATATACATATGAGTACTCAAAATGACCGTAAAATATATAAATTAAGATTATAATTTTATTTTGTAAAAAAAATGTACGGTTTGACTTAAATTTTTTTATTTATTTACCTCTCTCTCCACATTCCTCTCTCTCTCTTCCTATTTCTCTCCTTTCCGACATCTTTTCTTCCACCATTTACATCTACTTCTCTCCCCTCTCTCTTCTCTCTCTTTCCCCTCTCTCCAACTTTTTTCAACGGATGATATTAATTTTCAAAATATGATGTGCTTTCAAATATCTATATTGTTTTATATAGATAAGATATATATATATATATATATATATATAAAAAGAAATAATGTGGTCTTCGAATAACGTGAGTTCAAAATTCCAACAACCGTCAGATCTGTCTTAATAAATCATCTACCGTCCGATCTTATCTGCTGGAGAAACAAAAAAACATAGATCTCCAAGAGCTATAGACGGTGAGGGATCGGAGAGAAAGAAAGGGAGAGAGAGGGAGAGAAAGAAAGAGAGAGGAGAGAGGACGGTAGAGAGGCTGGCGCCAGGCGGGTAAGTTATTATATTAAAAGTTGGGAGAGAGAGAGTGGGAGAGAGGTCAGTGAGAGAGAGGGAGAGAGAGGAGTGGATATATTTAATATGAATAATAAATATAGAGGGAGAGAGAGGGGGCAACGGTAGATTCAGGGGGTGAGAGTGGAGAGAGAATGAGAGAGGAGAGAGATGGGAGAGCAATTAATATTAACAAATAAAAAATTAAAAGGGACGAGGTTGGGGGGGGGGGGAGGAGAGAGGAAAAGAAGGGAGACCAATAATTAAGCAACAACAACATCAACACTCAGGCCACTATAGTGGGGTCGGCTATATGGATCCTTTGTCGCCATTGTGCCCTATCTTTTGTCATAATCTCACTAATGCCTAAGTATATCATGTCTTGCCTTATAGTTTTATTTCAAGTCTTTAATGGTCTCCTTTGCACGTGTCCAAACCATCTTAGACGAGCTTCTTGCATTTTCTCTACAATTGGTGCTACTCCTGTCTTCTCCCCAGTACATTCATTCCTAATTTTATCCAATCTCGTGTGTCCACACATCCACCTAAGCATTCTCATTTCCACAACTCCCATTTTTTGCTTATGTACACAATTCACTGCCCAACACTCATAACCATAAAGCATCACGAGTCTAATTACAGTACAGTAAAACTTTCCCTTAAGTTTTAGTGGTACTTTACGATCACATAAGATCTCTGACGCACCTCTCCACTTCAACCAACCCGCTTGGATTCTATGTGTCACATCCCTATCAATACCTCCGTCTTTTTGAACTATCGATCCAAGATATTTAAAACACTCAATAGGGGAAATATCTTGATCACCTAACTTAATAACAAAGCAATCTGTCATTCTTGTACTGCTAAATTTAAGCTCCATATATTCCGTTTTTGCCCTGCTCAACCTAAAACCTTTCTTTTCTAAAGTATCTCGCCATGATTCAAGTTTTGCGTTTACACCCTCGCGCGTCCCATCAACCAAAATGATATCATCCGTAAACAATAAACACCAAAGTATTGTTTGTTGGATATGTTTGGTGAGCTCATCTAAGATAAAGATAAAGAGATATAGGCTTAAAGCCGAACCTTGATGTAAGCCAACAGTGATAGGGAATTCCTGTGTTAATCATCCAGATGTCCTCACCCTTTCACTGAATTTGTATAGATATCTTTGATTATGTCAATATATGAAACATTTACACTTTTTTTTTACTCTCCATAAGATCTCTCTTGGAACTCTATCATAAGCCTTCTCAAGATCAATAAACAACATACATAAATCTTGTTTTCTTTCTCAATAGTTGCCAATGAGTTTCCTCAAGAGATGTATAGCTTTCGTGGTCGACCTCCCTGACATGAATCCAAATTGATTCTCCGAGATAGTCTCACGTCTTACTTTTCTTTCTATTACTCGTTCTCATAGTTTCATGGTATGACTCATCAATTTAATTCCTCTGTAATTAACAAAATTTTGTATATCTCCTTTATTCTGATACAAAGGTACCAAGATAATTTATCCTCATTGGTCTGACATTCTCTTTGACTTCAGTATATTATTGAAAAAACATGTAAGGCACAAAATTCCTTCATTTTCTAGACATTTCCATACTTTGATGAGTATATCGTTTTGCCCAATCGCCTTTCCATTTTTCATCTTATTTAGAACATCTTTTACCCTTGATACTTGGATTTTATGATAAAATGTCATGTTCCTATACTTCTCTGATTTACTTAACCCTTCTAAGTTCAATTCATTGTCCTTTGTTTTATTATAGAGTTGATAAAAGTATCTTTTCCATCGCTATTTAATATTCACATCATTCGTCAAAACTATATCCGTCTCATCTTTTATGCATTTTACTTGACTTAAATCTCTTATCTTCCTTTCTCTAGCTCGAGCAATTTTATATATGTCACACTCTCCATCTTTGGTATCTAGTCGATTATAAAAATTTTCATAAGCTTGATTTCTTACTTTACTTAATGTCTATTTAACTTCTTTTTTGACGACTTTATACTTGACTAACTTTCCATCATTCCTACAAGCGTAAAGTGATTTATAGCTTACCATCTTTGCTCTCACTTTTTCTTGCAATTCATTTTTCCACCACCAAGATTCTTTATTTGAGGGCACACGATCTTTTGATACTTCAAGTACGTTCTTTTCACTTACCCTTAAATGTGAAGACAACTTCCCATGAGACATTAGGATCAACATAAGAGTCATCAACTAGTTGTTTCATAACTACCGTCTTCAAAACAACCTGTTTTTCCATCTTCAAGTTTCACCACCGAATTTTTTGCAAAAATTTAATTCTTGTCTTAAATTTATTATATTTAATTTGTACATCTAACACCACTAACCTATGTTGTGTTGTCAAACTTTCTTCTTGTATGACTTTGCAATCCTTATAAATCATTTTATTTATTTTGCGAGTAATAAAATAATTAATTTGTGACTTATTTGACCCGCTTTTAAACGTAATTAAATGTTTTTCCCTCTTTATAAAAAACGTATTTCACACAATTAGCTCATGTGGTACGACAAAGTCTAAAATAATTCTTCCTTTATTCTTTTCTCATATCCATATCCTCAATGAACGATTGTGTAATCTACATTTTCTTTCCCTATATGTCCATTTAAGTCTCCTCCTATGAAAATCTTCTCTCTTTGTGAGATTTAACTTACTAAATCATCTAAGTCTTCCCAAAATTATACTTTAATAGCTTCATTTAATCCTACTTATGGCGCATAAGCACTGATCACATTAATAATTTTTTTTTCATATGATCAATTTAAGAGCTAAGATTTTATCACCTTTTCTATTTACCCAAACAACTTCATCCTTCCAATTAGTATTCACAATAATACCTACTTCACTACTTATTTTATTTTTTCATGTGTATCATAATTTAAAACCTGAATTATCTAAAAATTTAGTTTTCTCACCCACCTATCTAGTCTTTTGCAAACATAAAATATTTATCCTTCTCCTAATCATCGTATCCAATACTTTCACCACTTTCCTCGTTAGCATACCCATATTCCAACTTTCAAATCTAAGTCGATCACAATTCCTACGACATACTTCCCTAGGACGTCTAATATGTGAGAATTTTTCCCTATTTAACGCTACACCCAAGTCCTCTTGGAGGTGCAACGGTCCTTGCCAAAACGCCGCATTCGGACCATACGACGAGAACTTTTGCATATTTAACACTACACCCAAGTCCTGAAGATGTAGCGGTCCTTGCCAAGACGCCGCATTCGGACCATGTGACGCGTTCCTTAAGGGGAACCTAGCTTTTGCACAATTTCTCAAAAGATCCATATTTATAAGGGTGACTAAATGGGCGAAAATTCAATATATCACCGCCATCAAACTCGAGGCAATCCTCCGACTGCTTTATCATATTATTGTGAGATATATATATATATATATATATATATATATATATATATATATATATATATAAGTGACAGTGCACGGGGCGGTCGGGGCCCCCCCGTTCCCCGCGCGACGACTCCCGAGCTGTGGTGGCGTGCTTCGCCCTCCCCCGACGATTCTTAATATTTTATTATTATTATAAATATTTTATATTTTTTAAAATTATTAATTTTTTTATATTATTTTTTTTAAAAAAATCAATAATTAATATATATATCTACATGTACGTTTATGAGATTGTATGTTTTCAATAATATATATTATTATAACAAAATGAAAATTGTTGATGGTTTTATGGATATGGCTCTGTACTTTTAAGTAAAGCATACAGGTTCGAGTCCTACCATTGGCCCTTTTCTTTCAATTTATTTTTAATTTTTTTTCCCTTATAAACTTAGTCCCACATCATGTGTTCTACCAGATTCTTTGGGTTTAAATAATAGGAGAGGAAAGCTTCAATAGAAATTTGACAGAGCGGGTTGTGGTGGCTAGAGTGTATGCGGGCATATCTTGACCGTTCGGGCTACATGCAGAGCCCCGCCTGTTTGGATTTTTTTCAAAATCTGGCGAGTAAAACGGTAATTTCTCATTATAGGATAGTGACTAGAATTTTAGGTTTAGGACCCCCTACAATCCTAGGTGTAGGAGCCCAATACAAAAGTACACGGACGGTCCTGATTGATCTGATGGTATGTCGGTGATTGGATGACAGAGATGTTATGATCTAACCAGATCGGATAGTCCATATTGATTTGATGGTATGACGAGTTACATGGTATGCAGCCTAAAATATTTCTTTATATATAGTATATATATATATAGAGAGAGAGAGAGAGGGGTGTTCAGGTGCGTATAATCCAAGGTGCGAATATGCGATACAGGATCTGGACCGTTGAAATCAAATCCAATGGCGACGACGATTTCCAGCAGCGGATGACGACGACATCTATGGCATCTGAGGGCCGACAGAGATCGCCCTCTCGGCGGTGATCACACCCGTAGTCGCCGCCGGCTCTTCCGTTCGCCCCCGGCTCTTCCGTGAGCCGTCGGCTGCCAGCAAGTTCAAAAATCATCTCGCTGATGCTCTATGAACATCTTCGCACCTTCAGCGGACGGTGGCTGTGGGCTCGCCGGCCACCGACCGCCCTGGGCTCATTGGGTGCAAAAAGTATGTTTATAGCAGTGGCGGCCGGTGGTTGTGGTGTGTGGGCTCACCGTCCTAAGGCCGCCCTGGGTTCGTCAGCGGACCCGTGCTCGCTGACTCTTAGCGGGCTTCGCATGGGCTTTGTCCGTGCTCGCTGACTCTAAGCGGGCTTCGTCCGCATTCGAGCGGGGTTCGTCCGCATTCGAGCGGGGTTCGTCCCCTCGATTCGAGCGGGTTGCGTCCCCTTGATTCGAGCGGGTTGCGTCCCCACGATTCGAGCGGGCTGCGCCCGCACCCTAAACCCTTACTTTTATTCAAAACATATACATATAAGCACTTAAAATGACCGTAAAAAATATAAAGTAATATTCCTATTTTTATTTTATAAAACATTACACATTTTTACCTAAAAAAATAAATTTATCTCTACCTCTCTCTCCCCGTCTCTCTCACCCCGTCTCTCTCTCCTTATCCCTCCGGCTCTCTCCCTCTCCCTCCCACCCCTTCTCTCTCTCTCCCTCCCTCTTTCTTCATTAAATCTCTCCCTCTCCCTCCTAATCCCCTCCGCTCTCTCCCTCTCCCTCCCGCTCCCGACCCCTCTCTATTTCTTCATTAAATCCCTCCCTCTCTCTCCCCCTCTCTCCTTATCCAGTCCGCTCTCACTCCCTCCCCCTCCCGCTCTTCTCTCCCCGCTCCCTCCCGCTCTCTCTCTCCCCGCTCCCTCCCGCTCTCTCTCCCCGCTCCCCCTTGCTCTCTCTCTCATGTAGGTATAGGAGGCCTATTAATATTCCCTCTATCTCTCTACCTCTTTCTCCTCAATCTTTCTTTCTCTCTCTCCATCTAAAGGATGAGATTAAATCTGCATTTTGATCAAACGGTTGTGATCGAAAGATTGGTGTGCTTGAACATATCTATATGGCTATATATAGTAAAGATATATATATATACATAAAAGGTTTGCACACAATAAAAACATGCGGTAATTCTAGGAATTTTCCCAAGAATACGGGACATTTTGACACCGAGAAAAAATGAAGTATGTCATTGCCATTTAGATTCTGTTCACGGGGACCATGCATCTGTTCCGCTAATTAACTGAAAGGCGGCCGGTAGATTTTCAAAAGTACCTCATGGTTCACCAAATGGATTGTTAAAAGTAGCGAACAAATAACAAGAGTAGCGAACAAACGACTAGAAAACAAACCAGAGCTTTGAATAATTGAAATTTTTATTATCCAAAAAGATATCATTTACAAAGGTATGGCCTCCCTTTTATAGAATGGAGGAGAGAAGATAGAATACAAACTAACAATGTGGGACTAAAGCTATACAACAGTTCCGAGCGGCTAGAACAACAGACCGGAACAAGCCGCGCGGTTAGACAATATTCTAACCGCCCGGCAATACCAAAAACAGGAGAGAGATGCGGTTAGAGACCGCTAGACCGCCCGGTTTCCAAGCCGCCGGAGATGAACCGTCAGACCGCTAGACACCACAGCAACAGTCTGGATATCAACCCGCCGGACACAAACCGCCAGACCGCCCGGTCTACAACCCGCCAGGCTCAAACCGCTAGACCGCCCGGTCTCATACTTCGACACTCCCCCTCAAGCTGGAGCATAGATATCAATCATGCCCAGGTTGTCACAGATATGGAAGAAGGAAGTAGAAACCGGCTTGGTGAAGATATCTGCCAACTCTTTGTCGGAGGTGACGAACGGAGTGCAAATCTGTCTCTTCAAGACCTCTTCTCGGATGAAATGGCAGTCGACCTC
Source organism: Platanthera zijinensis (assembly GCA_039513925.1). Taxonomy (NCBI): domain Eukaryota; kingdom Viridiplantae; phylum Streptophyta; class Magnoliopsida; order Asparagales; family Orchidaceae; genus Platanthera; species Platanthera zijinensis. The sequence continues at coordinate 1,599,989 of CM077093.1, forward strand.
TATATGTTTCGTTCTCTCATGGAAGACCGGATTTTTGGATATGTATATAGCGGGCTTGTTGTCACAGAACATAGGCAGAGGATAGTCGTAGACCTCTCCTAGGTCAAGCATGAGAGCCCGCAACCATTTTAACTCACACGTGGTTGACGCCATACTCCGGTATTCGGCTTCTGCACTGGACCTTGAGACAACAGACTGCTTCTTGCTCTTCCAACTCACAAGATTACCTCCAACAAATGTGCAAAAACCCGATGTAGATTTACGGTCACATTTATCATCCGCATAGCTTGAGTCTGAGTATGCTTCAACTCTCAGATGTCCACGCTTCTGAAAGAGTAGCCCTTTTCCTGGTGCTGCTTTGACATACTCTAGTATCTTCAAGGCAGACTGAAGATGACATTCCCTGGGAGCTTGCATGAACTGACTGACCTTGCCTACAGCATAGGCGATGTCAGGTCTGGTCACCGTGAGATAAATGAGTTTGCCCACCAGACGTCTATACCTGGTGGCATCGGATATAAGAGGTGAGTCATCTGTCCATGTTTTGTCCTCTCTAGTGGCCATGGGATACCTGGCCGGTTTGGCACCGGTCAATCCTGCCTCTTGTAGAAGATCAAGAGCATACTTCCGTTGGGAGAGAACCAACGAGTCAGGCTTCCGAGAGATTTCTATCCCCAAAAAATATTTCGGGGAGCCCATATCCTTCGTGACTAAGTGTTGACGGAGATGTTTCTTTGTCAAGTCCACCCCAGCCTGGTCATCGCAGGTAAGAAGAATATCATCCACATACACCGCCAAAACTACAAGGCCCGATGCGGTTTTGCGAATAAACAATGAGTGATCGGCTGAACTTCTTGTAAAGCCAATGGCAGCCACAATGCCACTAAACTTGTCGAACCATGCCCGAGGGCTTTGTTTTAGGCCGTAGATGGCCTTCTTCAACTGGCATACTCGTGTCTCCCCCTGAGCAACATACCCAGGAGGTTGCTCCATATAGACATCCTCCTGAAGATCCCCATACAGAAAAGCATTCTTGACATCAAGCTGGGAAATAGCTCACTCCCTGTTGACGGCCACTGAAAGAAGAACCCGGATGGTGTTGAGGCGAGCAACCGGGGAGAAAGTGTCAAAGTAGTCAACTCCATAAGTCTGAGTAAAGCCTTTGGCCACCAGCCGGGCTTTGTAACGATCCACAGTGCCGTCGGGGCGAAACTTCACAACGAACACCCAGCGGCAGCCAACCACATCAGTACCGATCGGAGGAGGAACAAGGGTCCAGGTACCCCTTTCATTAAGAGTGGCGATTTCCTCATCCATGGTAGATTTCCAATGAGGAATAACAAGAGCCTCTTGGTAAGTGCGGGGAGTTGTAGTAGCCGAGATAGCCAAAGCAAAACACCTGCGAGAGGGAGTAAGCCGATCATAGGAAACAACAGCCGCAAGCGGGTGTTGGGTACACGCCCGCACCCCTTTGCGAAGAGCAATGGGAAGATCCAGGTCGTCTCGTGCTTCAGGGACCGGAGCGTCCGTGGCGGAGAAAGCTGGCCCGGGACTAGAGAGAGACGGCTGCGGAGAAGAAGGTGGGGGTATAATAGAGAGAGAAGGAGACGGAGGAGGAGAGGACATAGGAGGGGAGACGTCGAGTTGCGTGGAAGGATCACTGAGAGATGGTGGAGAGTAAGAGACCGCAGGAGGAAGCGGGGATGGAGAAGAAAAATAGGATGCATTTTCAAAGAAGGTGACGTCCGCGGAAACAAACTGTTTTCGCAGAACGGGGTCAAAGCAACAATAGCCTTTTTGAGTGGTCGAATATCCCAAAAAGACACATTTTGTGGAACGAGGGGAAAGCTTGTCACGGGTAGCCGACGGGGCATGCACAAAGGCCGTACACCCAAAGATACGGAGAGGAAGAGTAAAAGGTTCCTTGCCCGGGTAGAGAATGGAGAAGGGGGTCTTGCCGTGGAGAACCGAAGAGGGAATGCGATTGATGAGATAGCAGGCAAGAAGAACAGCATAGCCCCAGTAGGAGCGAGGCACCTGCATCTGCGTCATTAGAGTGCGAGCGATATCAAGGAGGTGACGGTTTTTACGCTCCGCCACCCCATTTTGTTGGGAGGTGTAAACACAGCTGGTCTGATGAATAAGACCATGTTGCATACAAAACGAGGAAAACTCATGACTGAGATATTCTTTTGCATTATCGGAGCGCAGCACTTTAATAGATAAAGAAAACTGAGTTTGAATCATATAATAAAAAGATTGCCATACAGATAATAGTTCAGAGCGATCTTTTAAAAGATACACCCAGGTACATCTAGAGAAATCATCAATAAAAGTTACAAAATAAGAACTACCCCGACCAACGGTGAGAGTAGGAGCAGGACCCCAGACATCAGAATGAATGAGATCAAAAGGGTGGGAGGAACCACGACCTTGCTTCGGCGGGAAGGAGGAGCGGTGATGTTTGCCAAGCTGACACGCATCACAGTTGAGCGGAGGACTGGTCTGAGGTAAGTGGGGAAGAAGCTGACGAAGAATCCGAGGAGGAGGATGTCCAAGGCGAAGATGCCATTGAAGCAGATCAGTAGACGTGGAAGAGAAGGCGGACAGAGCGGAAGCATTGTCGAGGAAGTAGAGGCCGCCACTCTCAGTCCCAGTAGCAATCGTCCGTTGGGTCCTCGGATCCTGAAAACAACAAGAAGTAGGAGTAAATAATACAGAGCACTGAAGTTGCTTGCATAAAGTAGTAACCGAGAGCAAATTGCAAGAGAACTTCGGGACAAAGAGAGTGTCCACTAAGCGAAGTGACGGGGTGACTTGAACCATGCCCGTCCCGTGAACCGGGGAAGGGGAACCATCCGCAACAAGAACCGGGGGTAACCGATCATGCGTCTCTAGGAGAGAGAAGCAATGAGGGTTTCCGGTCATGTGATTTGTAGCACCAGAGTCAATCAGCCATTTACCTTGGGTAACGACGTGTGCACTACCTGAGGTCGTGGCCACAGAAGCAGATGGCCGAGAGGAGGCAGAGGTTGAGGAAGAAGTATCACCGGAAGGACGAAGATGAGGATGTTTCTGTCAGCAGCGGTCAACAGAGTGGCCGGTACGACCACAATGAGAGCAGAGAAACCTTGACGGACCGCGCGTGCCAGACTGGCTGCGGCCACTATTGCCACCCCGCTGAGCCTGGTGAGCATAGGAGTCCTGTGGAGGAGGGGAGGATAATAGAGGACGTTGGAGCAGGGAAGTGACAGCGGCGATGCGAGCTGCGGTGGCATCCAAGGTGGGAGATTCTGCTTCGCCCAAGATCTGCTGGCGGATCATATCAAATGACTCAGGGAGTCGTAGAAGATAACAAACAACCAGGAGTTCCTGGAAGTATTTGTGCTGCTCGGCCAAGTCCGCGGAGAAAGGGCGATTCTAGAGGATTTCAGCTCCAAGAGCCTGAACTTGCTGATAAGCCGCAGCAGGAGACATGGAAGGGCGAGCGAAGAGATCCGCATAGAGAGTATAAATGCGGGATGTCTGAGCCCCCTTCGAGTAGAGAGCAGCAAGGTGAAGCCACGCGGTCTTAACCGTCTCATCATGGCGTATGACAGGAAGACATTCATCAGAGAGGATGTTAGCCAACCACGTGCGGACAAGCGCATCACTGGCATCCCAGTCATCAAATTCAGCAGAGTCTGGAGGAGGAGGGTCATCGGTGAGATGATGACGTTTGCGCTGAGAGCGAAGAAAAAAGGTGAAAGAAACACTCCAATCCGGATAGTTGGAGCCAACAAGTTTAGAAACCGTGCCAAGGTTGCCAGAGGAAGTAGGATGCGGAGCCGGAGTGGCGATAGGAGTAGTGGTAGTGGAGGTTTCAGAAAGAGCCATAGGAGAAAACAACGAGAAGCCGCGCGGTTAAAAGACAAGCCGCGCGGATAGGAAGAAGAGGAGCTGCGGCGGTCACGATGTCAGACACCAGCGACCAGAGAAGCCACGACCAAGCCGCAGATCCAAGAAGGGAAAGAAGTCGAACGGCTAGAAGATAGTCCGTGCGAACAGAAGGGAGGAACAAACAAGGCGAATAAGGAAGCAGATCGCAGCGATCAAAGTAACAGGTCGCTGTGACCGACAGACAGGACAGGGCGCAAGCAGGCGGAAGAGACAAGTCGCGAGAACAGGTCGCGAGAAGAAGGGACAAACCGCGCGGACAGGGCGCAGAGAATCAGCAGGAGAAGATCGAGTCCTCTGATACCATGTTAAAAGTAGCGAACAAACAACAAGAGTAGCGAACAAACGACTAGAAAACAAGCCAGAAATTTGAATAATTGAAATTTTTATTATCCAAAAAGATATCATTTACAAAAGTATGACCTCCTTTTTATAGAATGGAGGAGAGAGGATAGAATACAAACTAACAATGTGGGACTAAAGCTATAAAACAGTTCCGAGCGGCTAGAACAACAGACCGGAACAAGCCGCGCGGTTAGACAATATTCTAACCGCCCGGCAATACCAGAAGCAGGAGAGAGATGCGGTTAGAGACCGCTAGACCGCCCGGTTTCCAAGCCGCCGGAGATGAACCGTCAGACCGCTAGACATCACAGCAACAGTCTGGATATCAACCCGCCGGACACAAACCGCCAGACCGCCCGGTCTACAACCCGCCAGGCTCAAACCGTTAGACCGCCCGGTCTCATACTTCGACATGGATATTCCAAAGTATAGCTGAAATCTGAAATTTCAAATTTTACATCATTTTGAGATGTCTTTTTTGTTGTTTAGGACTACTCAAGAGTGAAAAATTGTGGGCTGAAGTGGGGCTTCAGTTGCATTAGCAGCACAAGTCTTTTGTCTGCAATTAGTAGAAGCTAAGAAGCTCCAGTGAGAACAAAGTATTGTGCAAAAATCAGAGGAACCCATCGAAAATGTGGCTGTGTTGATCCTTCGGGATTGTTTTTTCATCCGATTCCTCACAAACTTCGTCCTGCGCTAATACCTTTTCTTTCTTTCCACGATCTTCACTCTACCACACACCTATCCTTCTTCTCAACTACCTCGCCTTTTTCAGCGGCTATTGGTTGTTGTTCCGCATATTAGCACAGTTGTTTTAGGCCACCACCATGGCTGGTTTAGCTTGCTGTATAGAGCCGGAATCTTAGTTGCTTTGCTTTGGTTTCAGCTGAATTTCGTGTGCATTCCTATGGCTGTTTGAGCGGTTTGTAAATGCTGATTTTTAGTCATTTGCTTGAATTTTTTTCTAGTATTCATTGTACTTTAGTGGAGTAATTATTGTCTAGATTTTAAAACCCCCCGTGAGATCCTTGCTTATTCAATTGATGCCTCTATTTAGTTCTAAATAGTTATAATGATCCAACGTGTGAGTGATTTTTTTTACAAATATTACTCTACTTGCATTGTGTTTTTCCTTGTACCATTGATTATTTTATCTAGAACAATCTTGGTTAGATTACCACAAAAGAAGACAATCTTGAATTCAATTGTATCATAAACCGCCCTTTATTGATTGCTACGTATAAGAGAATCCAAACATATTTGTCTAGCAAACGGAGTGAATGTGACAAAGTAGTTAATTCCATAGATCCGACAAGAACAATGTTTGATCCATATGAGGGAACAGCTGAATCTGGTGAATAGTAATCAATAAGAGCACGCATCTCTGCAGCAATGGATTATTTCAAAAGAAGATGTATCATTTCTAGATGCTTACTAGGAATAGAGACAAGCAATACCGAAGGTTCAGGATCAATGTTCCAACAATACAAGTGAAGGGAATAACTGCCAGTTTCCTTTCCGGAATGCAATGAGTGTCAATTAGAAGATTCAGCAGCAAGAGGATGTTGAGTTGATTGTCTACAAGAGGGCAAGGTGGTCAACTGTAAACATGAATGGGAGTAAAGCTATGGATAGGTGCCTCCTATAACAAAGAAGAGGAATAGGTGATGACTAAATGAAGGATAATAGAGAAAATAATGAAGCAGCCTCATGAAAGGTAACAATCGATGTGAACAAGCATTAGTAAGATGATCATAATAGTAATTGCTTTTTTGAGCTCGAGAGTACCTAAGAATAATGTGTTGAATAGCACAAGAGAAATTTTACCCACAAGTGAAAGGTTAGGATTTATGAGCATCAAGATGACATTCCTCAAAATTGACGCGGAATAGATATTTTTTGCATTCAAATCATTTTTGCTAGTCAAGCATGAGCTAGTTCATAGATCTTTAGGCTTTGATTGCCGAGGAATAGATATTTTACAAATAAACACTGAAGATTGGTACTCCATTGCTATCATTGATCTTCGATCAGACTAAATTAAAAGGGAGAATGAAACGAGTAATAGAAAAGTGAAAAGAGATACAATAGTAACTGCCCAACTCACAAGAATGACACTTGAATCTAGAATGGGACAAAAAAGTAGAATCTTGAAGATAATAGGCAGGAAAGTGAACCAATCATCAATGCCACTGCATGGAGTAACAGTACAAGACATGACCATGTATAGTGGGAGTCAAATAGTAGATTCCTCCATCTTAAACATCTCCATCTTTCTTGAGTTGAAAACGTAAAAGAATAAGAAGGGTAAAACGTTCTGGAGAAGGTAAGGGTTTTTGTAAAATGCCTAAGGATGAGCTTTATAGAAATGTGGAGGTGCACAAAAAAAATCAAAGAGAGTAAAAGAAACATGGTCAATGAACACTTGGAGTTTGTGACCTAGGAGCAATCAAATAATTAATGTTGTTGTCAACCTAATATAAACATATATGGTGGCACATTAAGAATGTACTGAAAACGGAAGAATGATCATAAATATTAATTTGGTCTTTGAACCAAAGAGGAGCCATTTAGTTTAGAACAGAATGAGCAAATTTTGGATGTCCATAACTCCTCATTTAGTAATTTTGAAACACACTCTCTAGAGATAAAAAACAACGAAGTTCTTGGAAACAACCTGTCACTCTTTTTAAGTGGGTTTTCTTTGAGAGCAAGATTTTGATAGAGAAATTAGGAGAAAACATAAAGCGATCTCTAAAATAAAACGAAGCTAATACTTCGTATCAGAGATGAACGATCTTCTTCCTTCCACGAGGACGCTGGATGAACTGCGTTGGAGTTCCTGGCAATCGTGTGGATATTGATAGAGAGACAGATAATTTTCTACGTTCGTCTTTGACAAAATCCTCTGAAATGAACCATAGAATGTCTAGTGAGCAGAGAGGATTCAGAGATCCGGAGATTGCACAATAAAGAAGTCAAACTCGTGAAAATGCATTGGAACAATTGCGGTCGGGAGGAGCTCTCGTGGGAGCGGGAGCAGGCCATGCTCTAGGAGTACCCCGTGTTATTTCCCTCAGGTACAATTTTTTATAGTGTACTCTTCTATTCATAAATTTCATGAAGAAATTCTTTTGAGGGGGCGGGGGAGTTGTAACACCCCAAAAATCTCTTAAGAAAAGTGGGCTAAGGACCGTAGGATGCCTAAGGACGTCTCATGCATTTCGGGGACTGTTCGGGGGGCTTTTCAGAGAATTTCTGGGCTCGTCGTGCATTTTTGTACACGCACGAGTAAATGCACGATTGTTTGTAAATGCACGATCAATCTCTTTTCAAGGGGGGTGCTATATCTTTTCTGATTAAGTCACGCACGAGCGTGCATTCTGAAACGCAAAATCGTACGAACAATAACGTAACTATTAAACAGTCCGAAATCTGGGCCGTTTGTTGGGCTGATCAAGGATCAGATGGCTGGGCTTTAGTGTTGGGGCTATTAAGTCAGGAAGGATGAGCTTTTGAGCTCATTTACCTTTGTATTTTCTCTCTTAGGTTAAAGGAGTTGAAGAGGAGGAGGAGATCTCCCCCAACATTGGAGGAGCTTAGGAGCTCCGATTGATGACCCGGGACCGGCAACACGGAGAGGACCAAAAGACGCTAATTTTCATCCTTGCACTTCAAGCTTTTGATGGCAAGGAGGAAATCTCATAGGGTAACGACATTTCTCCTCCTGATTTTAGGATGCGTGCTTGACATTATTTATTTTGATGCTTTGATTTCTGCATTTTGGCACCAAATTCCTTTAATTATAGGGGTTGTGGTTGCCTTGGTTCATTGAGAACTATCGGGCCGATTGAGTCCATCCCCGACATGATTGCATTATAAGTCCGTGTTCATTTAACGGATTAGGCATGGTGGGTGAATCTAAATTCGTGGCCGCGACCAAATTGGTGATGTTGTTTGACTCTGCATTTGGGGTTTTTGCTAGACGTGCGATTGTGGCGAAGACGACATTGTAATGTTCGATTTCTGTAAGAATAGCGGATGATGAGATTAGGGAGAGGAGTGCAGGAGGAAAATTCTAGGGTTTCTGAATGTGATGTTGTCTATGTTGGAGATACCCAACATGGACAACTCATTTCCCAATGATGGGAGAGGGGAAACCATTAGTAACAATCTATGTTATGAAGAGCACTATGCGTATGGGTCAATTATCCCCAGGTGTGGTTCAAACGCGCCTAGTGTGCCTTCGTATTTAAAGCTCTCTAAGTCAAAGATCCCTCTTCACAGGAGCTTTCCCCTCACCAGAGAGTCCTCTTCGTTTGCGATTATTCTTCGTAAAAGCTTTCCTCTTGCCGTAGAGTCCTCTTTTTAAATAAAAAAAATTCAATGAGGCTTCTTCTTCGTCGGAGCTTCCTCTACGTTGGAGCCCCCTTATTTTTAGTTGTTCCATTCTGACACTCCAAAATTTTTTTTAAGAGCATCTTTGTGTCTCCGGCAGTGCAGTAACTTCTTCCGATAGCAGTTTTAGACTCTAAAGTTGATGTCAGGAAGCAATTTCAGTAGTTTTAGGTTGCTGAACAACAACATTAGACTATAAAAGCCCCGTCTTGCAGCCAGAAATTGCTGCTGTTCCAACAATTCTGTCTGGAAGTTCAAAATTTCATGAATTGCATCAGAACAGTAATTTTGAACTCAAATAGTGTTGTCCGGAAGCATCTTGTCACTATAGTAGATGTTTTATGTTATGAATATTGTATTTGTAAAGAGAGGCCTCAAACCTTGTATATACTTCTTGAATGAATAGTTACAAGTATGAATACACTTATATAGGAGAAGAAAGAGAAGCGAAATCCTAAATACAAGATGTGAGACTAATACATGGAGAGAGAAGAGAGAGAAAACATGGGCCCTTAATTGGGCTTTTCTAACACTCCCCCGCAAGCTGGAGCGTACAAGTCGTAGGCACCAAGCTTGGATAGAAACTGATAGTATAGAGGCCTGGAGAGAGCTTTTGTCAGGATATCCGCAACTTGGTCTTTAGCAGGAACATGCTCCAAATCTATCTTCTTTGACTGTACCTTTTCTCGGCTAAAGTGACAATCAACTTCGATATGCTTTGTGCGTTCGTGAAGCACCGGATTCTTGGCAATATGTATTGCTGCCTGACTGTCACAAAATAAGGTAGCCGGTGATGAGAGACGAACACCCAAGTCTCCCAGAAGGCTCTCAAGCCAGGTTAGCTCGGAAGCAACCGCAGCCATGGCTCGGTACTCAGCTTCAGCAGAAGAGCGAACAACCACATTCTGTTTCTTGCTACGCCAGGTTATGAGATGTCCACCGAAGTAGGTACAAAAACCCGTTGTGGAACGCCTATCATCAATGGAACCAACATAGTCAGCGTCAGAGTACGCGACAAGGGATAGAGATGTTGATGACTTGTACACAAGCCCTTATCCTGGAGCGATCTTGAGATATCGAAGAATGCGCTCGACAGCTTGAAGGTGAGATGTCCGAGGAGCATGCATAAACCGACTTACGACTCCTACATCAAAAGAGATATCTGGTCGAGTGACCGTAAGGTAGATCAGCTTTCCAACCAAGCGTCTATAGTATTCTGGATTTGTAAGGAGCTTGTCGGAGTCAGAGTTATGGTCTGAGAGCTTGTGATTTGCATCCATAGGAGTATCCGCAGGTTTGAATCCAGAATAACCGGCATCATGAAGGAGGTCCATACAATACTTCCGTTGGGATAACACAAGACCATCAGGGCGTCGTGCAACCTCAAGCCCAAGGAAATACCGAAGGTTGCCAAGATCTTTGGTTTGAAAAGTGGAGTTTAACTGCTTCTTGATATGTTGTATCCCTGTAATATCGTCGCCAGTAATGAGGATATCGTCAACATAGACAAGTAGGATCATAGTTCCGATTGGCCGGTGTCGGGTGAAGAGAGAAAAGTCAGCCGAGCTCCGAATAAAGCCAATATCACAGACAACCTTGCTGAATTTGTCAAACCAAGCGCGCGGGGACTGTTAGAGACCATAAATAGATTTCCGAAGATGACAGACCCGAGACTCCCCCGTGGTCTCAAACCCGGGAGGTTGGTGCATGTAAACAGTCTCCTGCAGATCTCCGTTGAGAAACGCGTTCTTAATATCCAGCTGATAAAGTGGCCAATGGCGATGAACAGCCAAGGAGAGAAGAACGCGAACCGTGTTCAATTTGGCCACCGGAGAAAAGGTTTCCTCATAGTCAAGGCCATGTTGCTGAGTAAAACCCTTGGCCACGAGGCGGGCCTTTAGACGCTCAAAGGTGCCATCCGCCGCATGTTTAATAACAAAGATCCACTTGCAGCTAACACAGGATTGACCCGCAGGAAGAGGAACCAGATCCCAAGTTCAGTTAGCCCAGAGAGCCCGCATTTCATCTTCCATGGCCGCCCGCCATCCGGGGTGGTGAAGAGCCTCCTGTACAGAATTAGGGGTGGAGATAGAGGATAAAGAGAGAGCACTCTGACGGAGTTCCGGAGAGAGGCGGTGAAGAGAGACAAAGTTGGCCATCGAGTGGGCAGTGGAAGCAGTTGTCGGATCCGCAGGTTGCAAAACATCATTAGAGCGGGGCAGCTCTCGTAGGGTAGTAGACGAGGGAGGACGTCGAGTATACACACGAATGACTGGTGGTGTAGGTGGTTTAGGTGGGATGGGTGGGGGAAGTATAGGTGGAATGGTGGAATTGACGGGAATAACAGGTCACGGGAGAGGTGGCGGAAGAGGATGGTCAATAGGTTGAGAGTAATATGGCTGATCTTCGAGGAAGGTGACATCAGCAGAAGTAACCACCTTGCGATACGTGGGAGAAAAACAAACGTAGCCCTTCTAAGTTCGAGAATATCCCACAAACATATATTTAGCGGCACGGGGAGCAAGTTTGTCAGTAGACGGGCCCAGATGATGAACAAAACATACGCAACCAAACACTCGTGGGGTGATGGAAAAAGGAAGTTGGGAGGGAAAAAGAAGATTGAAGGGAACCGCAAAATTGAGGATAGATGAAGGCATGCGGTTAATAAGAGTGCAAGCGGTTGAAACCGCAAAATTCCAATATTGTTTTGGAACATTCATCTGAATCATAAGGGAGCGGGTGACCTCGAGCAGGTGTCGATTTTTCCGTTCAGCAACGTCATTTTGTCAAGAGAGAGGAAGAATTTGAGGCGGGTAGAAAAAGAGAGGCCGCAAGAGTCCGCGGCTAAGGGAAGCCGCGCGGACTGGGAAGGAAGGGAGGCGGCTAGAATTTTGGCTAGGCCGGAAACCCAAGGAGGAGACCGGTTGGCTCTGATACCATGTAAAGAGAGGCCTCAAACCTTGTATATACTTCTTGAATGAATAGTTACAAGTATGAATACACTTATATAGGAGAAGAAAGAGAAGCGAAATCCTAAATACAAGATGTGGGACTAATACATGGAGAGAGAAGAGAGAGAAAACATGGGCCCTTAATTGGGCTTTTCTAACAGTATTTAGTATTGTTATCATATTACCTGGTTTTAAGCTTTTAAGATGTCTTTTTTCTTTCTTTTGCGCCTTATCTTTGCGCCTTGATGTGCCTTTAATAATTTAGGTAACAATGACATGTGAAAGAGAATACATGTGAAGGAAGGAAAATAATAGTACTTATTTGTCATATGGCTAGATGAACCACTAAAACACAACATATGAGTGGAGAATACTGCAACTGAGCCAGAGGGCGAGAAATCTTGAGATGGAGAGGGAAGCCTCAAAACTGTGAAATTTGTCAATCATACCTTGAGATAGAGTGAACTAAGGAGGCAAAAGCGATCAGAGGTAGCACATGGTGAGTGCTGAAGGGATGACCAAATTGATTAGTGACGAATGCATTATTTAAGCTGCTCGTCCCATTTACTTTTTAGTGTGTCATAATACTTTGTTAGGGGGTCCCACATCATTAGTTATCTAGCAGTTATACTACTATGATTATTTAGAGATTCAGATGAATTGTATAAAGTCAAGTGTATGAGTTGCATTGTATGAGCATGAATGTTTTAGTGTGATGCACTTTTTATTGGGTATTTACGCCCATGTCATCGGGGTCCTATATAAGGGGATCTTTGGGTCAAGCGCGAAGGATCATAAAACAATTAAACCAATTTTTTCTTACTCAAGTTCTTCCCTCTCTCTCTAGTCTTTCTTCTTCCCCATTTCTAGGGTTAGGGTTGAGCATAACTCCCCTTCTTCCTCTCCCCGCGCATTCTCCTCAGGTTGAGCTCGACTACCACTATATCTCCGCATCCACCGCCACCTCCGACAAAGTCCCGAAATAGGCTCGTAACATCTTAGTATCAAAGCCTCTGGTCCTCCCTTCTTTGCGAGGCTAACATCTGTGTTTCCCTGCGAATAAATGTTTGTCCTTGCCCCGATAATCCGCTACAGCGCTTTCTCCTCGTTGACAACCGTCAGCCCTTCGACATCTTCCTGTGCTATCGCATCTTCCAACCATCCTTCGGTTCTCACACCCTTCGAATCGTGCTCGTCGACTTTTAGGGCAGTCGATCGAGACATCCTAAACCTACACTGACCCTCGTCGTTCTTCTGTGTCGCAGGCCTCTCGCACGATAACTCCTGCTCAAGTTAGAGGTCCTATGCCATCAATTATCTAGCGGTTATATTATTATGAGTATTTAGGCATTGGGACGAGTTGTATCGAGTCGAGTGTATGAATCAAGTTATATCTAGTCGAGACGTAGTTATGAGTCAATTGAGTCCGGATGTTTTAGTGTGGTGAGTTTTTCTTTTATAGGTATTTACGCCCATGTCATCGGGGTCCTATATAAGGGGACCTTTGGGTCATGCATGAGGGGATCATTAAAGAATGAAACCAATTTCTCTTTCACTCTCAAGTTCTTTCCTCTCTCTAATCTCTCTTCCTCCACATTTCTAGGATTAGGGTTGAGCACAGTCCCCTTCTTCCTCTCCCCTCGCATTCTCCGCGGGTTGAGCTCGCCTCCCCTTGTATCTCCTCCACCTCCAACGAAGTCCTGAAATAGGCACATATCAAATTTGGCATCAGAGCCTTGCGATCTTCATTTCTAGTGGTTCAACCGCAAAAAAGCCCCCTCCTTGCTTCCCATGTTATTTATGGGTCATACGGATGATTCCACGACATCTTCTTTCTCGCTCCCAATTCACATTGACACTCCAGCCTGCGTGCTTTGTCAAACCGCCATCATCGAATCCTCCACCCCCTCCGGTCACAAACCCCATCCCTCCACACACGCAGGCCGCCTACACTCAACTAGCGCGCAAGCTAGGGTATTTTTCTTTATTGTATCAACCTCCTGCCAGCCGACGCTCAATCGCATCCTTCTAGCCGACCCCAACTTCTCATGTTTTGTCATGCTTTTCCCATTGCTTCATCGATGCCACACAAGCCGTCCTCGCCGACGTCAAGCCCAGTGCGTGATCGCTCCTACATAAACATCTATCGACCGCTCCCCGCGACTTTCTGGTTTCTCCCACCCTCTGCCTACAATCCATGCACCCCTATTCTCGAGCATCGGCCTGGAGCCCAATAAGCAGCAGTAGTATATCAAGTCGTTGGCCTGCTCTCTTTGTCGAGCTGCGCAAACAGCCCTTACCTTGAGTCACACGCGTATGTCTTGTCCTTCCCACGATAGCGGCTCCATCAATATTTAATTACATAATTCAAGTAAATGATTAAGTGATTATTTCAGCACGAAGATAATTGTCGTGGAAACCATTCCATGCTATCAGAGAGATATCAACGTCCTTTGACACCGCACTTTCACATTTCACCACCAGCATTGATCGACACTTCGAGGGCCTTATCCAAACCGTAGCAGCCCCCAATTCCACTAGTGCGATCATCGACCCAACCAACACATGTCATCTCCCCCTCCATCCCAGCTTGCCCTGCCTTACCACCGCTTACAATTGCTCCACCGAGGATGATACTTATGTCAATGCCGCCCATACCACAACTGAACCATGTCGGCCACCTCCTGACGCCACTCCCCCCCTCCCCCACCACCACCCGATGTCGACTCTAGTAGAACAATCGCCGCTCCCACCAAGACCAGGAATTGTTCTGGCGAAAATCAAAGAGCCTGAAGATCAGGTCATCCAAGACTGTTCGAGCTTATGGGAAAACTCAATTTGAAGGACAGGTGGAACGTTATGGGTCTCACGCCGTCAGTTATCTAGCGGTTATATTATTATGAGTATTTAGACATTAAGTCAAGTTGTATCGAGTCGAGTTGTGGTTATGAGTCAATTGAGTCTAAATATTTTAGTGCGGTGTGTTTTTCTTTTATTGGGTATTTACGTCCATGCCATCTGGATCCTATATAAGGGGGGCAATTGGCTCATGTATGACGGATCATCAAAGAATGAAACCAATTTCTCTTTCTCTCTCAAGTTGTACTCTCTCTAGCCTCTCTTCTTCCCTATTTCTAGGGTTAAGGTTGAGCACGGCTCCCCTTCTTCCTCTCCCCTCGAATTCTCCGCGGGTTGAGCTCAGTTCCCTTTGTATATCCGCCTCCACCGCCACCTACGATGAAGTCTCGAAATAGTCACATATCATACTCATAGATCTACATGTCATTCTATCGAAGTATCGAGTAAGAGCATAAAGTGTTAAGTGTATAAAAAAATGTCATTTTCTTAAATGTATGTGGACTATGGTAGTATCCTACAATATGATTGTAGAAGCAACGGGAGGCTTAAGATTGTTGAATATCAAGGATAGCAAAGTCAAAGAAATACTGCCGCAACATATGTGAGATATTATCATTTTTGGCTTAACCCAGCCAATACTTAGTTGAACCTTGTAGTATTGACAAGGTATATGAGGACTTCTCAAGAGATCATTAATCGTGATATTGCTCCCTCATGAGCATGCTAAATGGAATTTGTACCATGTTAAGGAGAACTATCATGTTTCATCATCATTTTTAATCCCAACTCTTTGGGGTTGGCTTTATGAATTCTCATATTCCATTAAAATCATCTTAAACAATTTTCATCTATGTTACTTTAGGCCTACTCTTTTCCATATAATCCTTCGACACTAATTATATCAACTCACTTAATTTGTGCATTCTCTAACCTTCCTTTTATATACTCAAACTAACTCTATTTTTTACTATCTTTCTCCTTGATAGATGACACTCGAACTATTTCTCTAATGCAATCATTCTTCAATCTTTATTAATTTATCTACACATTCATTTTAGCATTCTCATTTCAGTCATATTTAGCTAGATATCAACAATTTTTTATTGTCCAATACTCAAATCAATACAATATAGCAAACAAATTTTTTACCTTTGAGTTTCCACTACATCCTCTTATCACGTAATACTCACTGACACACTTCTTCACTTAAATTGCATATTTCGTACCTACTTGATACACCAGTTTATATAGTGCTTTCACCCTGCTTTATGCATAGATTTCATTGTCATATCCCTCATTTCTGCTTGGTTTTACGTAATGATTCATCAATTATAATGTTATGAAATCTGGATGCATGAATGTGATTATTGCAGGTGTAATTAAATTCTAAGTTTTAATGGAGATTATGTTCGGGTTTTTTCACACACGCTCGTGGGTCTTTATGCGCACGTGCGTGCATGCAGTATTCCTTTATTGATATTCCCTTGATAACTTTCACCTCGTCGCTCAGCCATCAGACATCCTTATAAACATTAGGGCAATCTTTTTAATGGAAACTGACAACTTATCCGACATCAAATTTGGATGTACTAATGAACTCCAAGTTGTCTCCCTTAATAACTAATTGTAAATGTTAATAATTTCTCACCTCTAATCACTTAATCCTAAGGTATTTTTTATTTTCATTAATTTTCAAATTTATCCCCATAACTACACATTATGTCGAGTGGTCAAACTCTCTCTTGGAATCGACTTGCAATCTTTTGCAAAAAAATAAAAATTCTTACCTTCTAAACAAAAATTTTGTTTTAATTATGATATGATGGCTCTACTTCTGCAACTAAATATTTTTCCAATTTCTTAAAATAAGTGTTAGTTATTGCTACAACAAATCAAATGTAGTTTCTCTCATGGTGTCTAGATCTCCTATTCACACACCATGAATCTTGTCAATGGTTTATCCTATTAAAAATTTAAAATAATCATCAAGTAAATAAATGAGTCTCATTGATGAGACGCAAGTGTATTTAAGAATATTTAGAAGTTTTAAGTTTGTCAAAATTGCCACAAGGTTCGATGCTACTAACAAGAATGCACCAAACTCAAGCTTATTAAGTAAAACCAACTTGATCTTTTAATTTATAATTTAATCCAACTTTAAATTATAAGCAATAACCACATTTATAATATTTTCATCAATAATTATCTTTATAGAAATCAATCTACAACTAAGCATATGAACATCATAATTTCTTTTTTAACTCTTTATCCACCACTATATCAACTACATTACTATTATTAACATTTCTAACATACATTAGCTTGCAATCATCTTTAATATCCTTGCATTTTTCTCCTTCACTCAGTTTCTTGAAAACAAGCAATGGTTATTCTTTTTCTAATATTATGCCCACTATTTCAATATTTCCTGGGAAAAATTATTTAAAACATCCATTACCTGAAAAATAGGTGCATCAGCGTCTTTATTAACAGCCACAATGACCTTTGAGTCCCGCATTCCAGCCAAGTGTTGGATGGCTCCTGAAACTCCAAAAGCCATGTAAAGGTCAGGAGCAACGATTTTTCCTGTTTGACCAACCTGAAAGATGATAATCAATAGAAAAAGGAAAACAATGAAGTATTATAAACAATGAAGGGGTAGGAACTTAAAAGGATCGTTACAATGTCATAAAGACAACAAAACTAAATGCTAGAAATAAAGAATTTCGTAAAATTCAGGAGCAACAATTTGATGCTATCAAACCGGCCAGAAATGAAATGCTACAGTGCAACTACAGTTCCAAATTTCCCAAATAAAGAGTTCTTATGGACAAATTTCTTGCTATCGTCTTTTGTAGCTGAAGTCAGAAGACATTGTGTTACGTACACGTATTTGCCCAAGCAAACCCCCTCACTGGGACCACAGATGCTCGCATATGGAAGCTGCCTTGATACATTCATGGTGGAATATATTAGTATTAATTAATAATAATAATTAAATAGTAGTATTAATTAATTGGTTAATATTCATTAAGATTTATTAATTAATTAATCTTAGTTGTACTTTCTTATTATGTGTGCCCTCCCTCATCAATATAAGGGGGATGAGTATGTGTATTGTGATCATCTTTGGGATCTCTTAGTTTTAGGTCTTTGAGAGAGAGGCTCTTTGGAGGACCCAACCTCCGAGAGTTGGCCGGAGCTTGTCTCCAGATTGTATCTTGTCTCGAGATTGTTTTCGTTCTCTTTACTTCTCGATAGCACAACTTTCCATTCCGTAACCATGGTCCGACTTGCCGCCCCCGTCGGCTTGTTCCAAGCCGTCAGGATTCTGTTCGAGTTGCCATCGGCCCCGCTCTTGTCCGGACTGCCGCCGAGTCACCCCGCCCCTATGTCATGCCGATCGCCAACCTTGACGCCATCGACTGTCACCTTGACAACCAATCTGCCTCCCTTTCCTCACTACATGTATCCATTCAGGAGCTTCATCAATGCCCTGACATCTAAGACCTTCATGTGGGTCGCCACTCTATGCCGCCGTCTCCTCTCAATTTGAAAGCCACTGCATCAGAAGGTCTCTCTGTCATTCAGCAGGTCCCCATTATGATGTCATCATCGCCAGGCAGGAACGATGGCCTGCAGGACAACCTGCCAAAAGCAGTCGGGGCAGTCCCCACTTCCTTTATCATCAATGACCACGTTCAAGTACCGCCACGCAGTGCTGCGTTCCACGTGACCCTGCACCTTAGTTATTAAATTCGCAATGCGCACCAAAGAGCAAAGGGGTCTTGGAGCCTACGCGCAAGGCTCAAGGCGCCGACACGCTCCTGACGAAAGCAAGACGCAACCATATCCATTTTAAATAATCAGCATCAAATATCATTTCAGCTTTTCGATTAAATTCTTCATCTAGTCTACTAATTAATCATTCATTACTATCGTTTATATCTTTTAAAAAATAGAATCAATGTAGTCACTTGCATCATATCTAAGTCTCAACGCATAATTATCTTTCATGAACACTAAATCATTAAAACTTTATTGAGTTCTTAAATTATTTTTTTCTTAATTTTTGAAAAAAGAATTTACAACAAAAATCTCACTCAGCCGCACCTTTTATATTTTAAAGGCGCACAGAGGCGCAAACCTCTGAATCTGGTGAGCCTGGATCCATAGGCGCGCCTTTAATAACATAGCCCTGCACCCATCGACCACACCGACGGTCGGACATTCCGTGTTGGAGAATGCCCTCTCCGCGCACATCGATACTGACACGCACGAGCCGACCCCATCCTTGTTACTCGGCTGGCCACTGACCTTGTCGATCCAGGTCGGCACCTCTGCCGTCGCCACCCATCATGTTGGTATTTTCCCTGCTTCAAACCAACCACTAGAGGAAGAAACAGGCGCACCCTGTCACCCTATGCCCCCCTCCAATCCCGCATCGACGTCGATCGACTGCTCTCATCGTAGCAACCTCCCTAGCGTTCCATCGCAAGGTCCCTCCCGGCGCATCCCATCCTTGTCATCGCCCATCCCGGCAGCACCCACCAAAACCGCGGCCTTCCTCTCTCGTTTTGCTTGACTTCGCTTTTCCTTCACCGCGTTCCACAAAATACGCTCCCAAAAAAATCCCTCGAGCACTTCCCTATCAGTTTCCCTGACAGCCTTGCCGCATATAGCAAGGCAAAAACACTCTCACCAGCCTTCAGTTCTCACGCCTGCATCATTAATTTAAGATCCCACATGCATCCGCTTATTCAAATTTCCATTGAAACCATGGTATTTCCACTCTCATTAGCTTCCAAAACCAACCTCTTTCCTCCCGTGTCTTGCCACATCAGTTTTTTCCCTACTTTAATTTCTTTCCTTTTCACAAAACCAACATAATTTTTCCTAGCTGTTAAAGCAAATCCTTTTTATATACCCATTTAGCACTATCCCTCAATCCCACACCACCACCTCACTCTAGTTTCCCTCATCCATTCTCACCACCCACTCTAGTTTCTCTCATCCATTCTCACCACCCACTCTAGTTTCTCTCATCCATTCTCACCACCCACTCTAGTTTCTCTCATCCATTCTCACCACCCACTCTAGTTTCTCTCATCCATGGGGTGGATCCACCCTAAAACATGCTCGAGCACGTGCCCGGGCGTTAATTTCATGTATCCGCCTCTAGGGCAGGCTTCGACCATTTGCCTACTACTTCTCTGACCGAGCCTGAGACGATTTCTGTGGCGTTTTTCTCCTGTTTGGTTGTGCCCTAGCTCGTCGGTGCCCCTTTCTCATTTCCCCTTTCTCCCTTTGTCGTTGCCCGTCGGTGGCGGGCGGCAAGGCGTGTGGCTGATTCTTCATTCCCCCACGACATCCTCGGCCGAATCGCAAAACCAGTAACCTTGGACTGCAGTTAGATCCGAATATTTGGAGTAGAGATTTTCCTGGCTTCAGCAGTGAGGATGTAATCATAATGCCCCAATAGCATATGCTTCTTACTTCTTGTTTTTCTGTTGTACATTATTATAGATGGAGTTATTTTTTCAACTTAGTTTTTGATTCCTAATCTTCTTTATAATTATGTCTTCTTTCATTTGTTATTTACATTTTGGATGCATTCCTGTTTTTTAACTTCGGATCGTGTGGTATCAATGCTTCAATTTTTAAATTTTTCTTGGACTGGCGCCTAAAACCTGAGAAATTCAGGGGTTCACTATTATTTTTTGATTTAAAATTATAGTGCCCGGAGTAACCGAAAATCCTAGCTCCGCTTTCCACTGATCATATCCAAAATTTCTCCATGTTTTTTCTTCAATTTCCAACAACCACTTCCTTTGTTCTTCTCTTCGCTCGTGCATCCGCCGCCTCTCATCCAAGATCCCGTCAAATTATTAACACTCGACCTCGACGATCTACGTTCGACCAAAACGGCGAGAAGGCGGTCAAATATCTGCGTTCGACCAAAATCGGCGAGCGGTCGACGACCGCAGCTCGACGAAATTACAGTTCCGCCGAGTCAAAACTATTTGGAGCAAAATTAACAATTCAATTATTCCCGAATCCGAATCCGGTCCGGTCCGGTGCGGTGCGCGCGCGCGCGCGCGTGTGGTGCATAGTTTCTCCTTATGTTCCTTTTAACAAATAGAAAGAAGGAACTTTACTTATAAACACTCCTACATGAATGGAGGTAGGCAAGGTGGGACTATAGGATTTCAATACTTTTGCAAATATCAATATCAAGGGCTTATCATGCGGGCTTCCCTCCAAAACGTGGCGCATTGTGATGCCGTAACATCTGGGATCTCTAACCAAAACGGCCGCATCATGAGGAGAGGCTTCTCCCGCCTACACACCCGAACCACCAAGTACCGGCGAAGCCCAGTCTGATGCGGGCGAGAGGCCGCCCGAGAGCTTATCTCTGAATTGCACGGGCGTATCCCGTGCGGAGATGCTCGTATAGTTATATCTAGGCAATAGTTACATCATATATATTATCCATTATATATATTAGCATTTATTTAAGTGCGACATACGTTTATATATAATGGGTTGCATTTATGACTAGGCAACTAGTTCATTAAATAAAGTATCTATATTAGCTATTATAGCCACCGCAAATCCACAACCCATAACTATTTTCGGTGTGCTGTAATACATGTTACCATAACAGAAATGCAATTCCTTATTAAAACAAAAACGTTTGCCATTAAAATTAAGAGCATTTTGGAATAGCAGTAATACTACAAAACTTTACTCCTCATTAAAACCAAATCGTTTGCCTAACTTAAGGGCATTTGGGTATTTCGGCTGGGTTAAGGAGCGGTTAAAGACTTTTGTAAATGCAGTTGTTGGAAACTTACTTGGAAATGGATCTGTATATAGTCAGTGTTTGAGAGAGAACAGAGGAAAGAACGGGAGGGCGGCACTATTACGAATCCTATAGTATATCTAATATATAATTGTATATATAATAACTTATATCTTACTCCACCGCCTGACTCTCTCCCTCTCTCCGCCATCTATATTTCTCTCTCTTCCCCCCTATGTATATGTATATAATCATATATATAATGATATCTTACTCCAACCTAAAGCTCTCTCTCTCTCTCTATCCGCCTAACTCTCTCATCTATATTTCTCTCTCTTCCCCCCCTCTCTCCACCGCCTAAACCTCTCACTCTCTCTCTCTCTATCCGCCTAACTATCTCCCTCTCTCTCCCCCTCTCTCTCTCCCCGCTCTCTCTCTCTCCCCGTTCTCTCTGGTCCTGTAAGGACAATAGGTTTATGATACCTATTGAATTGCTTTGTTTAATGAGAGAAATCATGAATGGATGAGATCTCATGAAGCTCAATCGGATGACCGATATAGATGTGCTTGACACAAAACATGAATATCCTTATATAAGGAGATATATATATATATATATATTTAAAATACTGTTTATTAAAATTACTGTTTAAACTATAGAAATATTTTTTTTGTAATTTTTATATTTTTGTAAAATATTCTTTCCTCCGCCCTGCTCCACCGGTCCGTCGCCGTGCCTCCGCCATGCTTCCGCATGATCCACCCCCGGCGGCCTGCCGGAGCGCCTCTGGGATACTGCCGGCGGGTTCGCCGGGGTCCGGCGAGCCGGACGGCGGGCTCCGAGCAGGCCGCCGGCGGCAACCCTAAAAAAGCGGTGGAGCTCATGGAGGAGTATGAGCTCCTGGAGGAGGAGCAGGGAGGAAGCAAAGCTCATGGTGGAGTAGGGTGGAGGCAGAGCTCATGGAGGAGGAGTAGGCGGAGGTTGGAGCTGGAGCTTGGTGGAGGAGCTGGAGCTGGAGCTTGGTGGAGGAGCTGGAGCTTGGGGCGGCACGAGAGGGCGATCGACGGGGTAGCAGCGGGATTCCAAAAAAAATGAAAGAGCGGCTGACTGGAGGTTGGGAAAGCCGGTTGCTAAAGCAGGAAATTTGTTAACAACCAAAACACCGACGTGCCGAACTGGTGGCGGAAAACAAATGAAAAACAAGCGGGCAGTGCGTTTCCTTAGGAAACGAAACGCTCCTAAACGTTAAACCAAATGAACTCTAACTTAAGCATGCTCATGACTAAGGCTAATCCAATTTGCCATGAAAAAGGAAACCAGAGTGAAGTCATACATAAAATCTAAATATTATATAATTAAACTCTATAGATAATGATATTCAAATTTGGACTAATGTTTTCAACCTCCACTTCTATCTAATGCTCATTAACATAAAACTAGTTAATCAATCCTACAGGCTACCACTGATCAAGGATAAATTAAAAAGGATGAAAGGAAAATGGGAATTAATGAAATTATCTAATAAGTCTGACAGCCATAATACATTAATGATGATATTTGCACAAACTTAGTGACGTAGGGTAGGCTAAGTGGGTGCACAAATCCAAAACAACTAGGGGTGGAGAATGAGAACTTGACATCAAAAACCCTATTCTATATGCAATGCAGTCGTGGCAGGTGGTGACAAATCAGTACGAGTGATATTAAAATTGAACCAACACGGCAATATTTAAAAGGAGAAGCATTTAGTTAGAAAAATATTTAATGGCTCTCCTCCGCTCTGAGAGCCCAAGCAAAACACACAGCAAATAAGTTTTACCTGCAAATCACAAGCGATTCGAGAACGATCTATTTACAGGCAATTTATCTAAGCATGCATGAAATCCAAATATGATAATATAATGCTGAAAAAAATGACCCAATACAATAAGTGGTTCACCAAACAAGGCGGTTGTCCAAGGCAATGAAGATCTCGAAGAAGGATGTGCTTTGATGGCGATCCGAGGCGGAACTGGAGGCGGGACGATGAGGGAGATGGCTGGATTTGATGATGGGAAGCGGGATCGGGCCGGGAAATGTAGAGTCGGTCGTATGGGGGCGGTTCCGGGCCGTGGGGAGGTAGATCCGGCTATATGGAAGGGGATCCTGGCTACGGGAGAGTGGATCTGGCGGTTTGGAAGCAGATCCGGGCTATGAGAGGTGGATTGGATAGAGGCAAGGCTGGTCGTGGTCCCATGGAAGGAAAGAGGTGGTTGGGTGGTCGCTGCTTGCAGGAACAACAACAAGGGAGGCTGGTGGTACAGGGAATGAAGTCTAAAGGAGGGCGGTGGTAGCAAAGGTGCGGTGGATGTAGGCAGCAAGGGAGGCTGCTATTGGGGCTGGGAGAAGGGGCGGAGGCTGCTATTGGGGCTGGGAGAATGGGAGGTGGTTGTTGTTGGGACTGGGAGAAGGGACGGTGGCTGTGGGGTTTTAGCAAGGGGGCGGCGGTTGTAGACGGTAAGGATGGAGGTTGCTGTTGGGGGGGTTATGGGGGTGGCGGTAGAGGGATTAGGTGGTGAGAAATGGAGGCTAGAGTTAGATAATACCTTGGGGAAGAAGAAGAGCACCTAGGAGTCGTAACCTACGGTTCCACGAAGTTGATACCGTGGGGTGATCGCGGGATTCCGGGATAGATGTCTCCAAAATATGCAATACCCTAATCATCCCCCTTAACACTCTATTTATAATAAAGAGAGAACTAGGGCATCCCGCCATCGACGACTATGATTGGCCAGAAGGTGGGGTAACCCGATTACATTAAAATAAAAGCAAAAATGACAACATAATATATGAAATCAAATCGAAATGCGGATCCGGACGCAGCCGCGGAGTTAGATCAGCAATCCGATCAAGTCCTCTGCGTGAGTACACAAACGTCCCGCCTTGCGGCGAACCCCTCCTGGTGCATGCTCTGATGGATCTCCTCAACTCCCCCCGACTGAAAAGACTTCATCTCCAATGAATAAAGACGGTCGTATTGAAGTCGAAGTCCAAGGGCGAGTCAATCAAGCTCTAGTGGTAGTATCACGGTGTCATCAGCGTTTGGGCGGCCCTACCTGTGCACTAAGTAATGACACAGAAGTCCGTGTGTAGTAGGAACGTACTAATAGGATACGATCTTCGTAATGCACTCAACGCTCAACTCACGAGTGGTGGATCCCGGTGCAATCGACAGTGTCGTGGGTGAAGCCGTAGAAGACGAGTCCACAGGTGGGTGGGTATCAGAAATGGGTGAGTTGTGGGGGTGGGCAACAGGAGTGGGTTGACTGTATGGATAGTGATGAGTCCGATTTATATAGGGTTTTTCGAACTCATCTGGACTAATTTTCACGCGTTTGCACTTCACTTTTAGTTCTATATCGTTCATATTTCTTCTAATCGTTATTTCCATAGGAAGTGCACTTATAGGCCCGTGGGTGTGCAATTGCGCATTTTTTTGTTGGGGGTAAGCACATGGTGCTCCCCATGGTTCTTTTTGTTCATTTTATGCTATGTATTGGTGCTGGGAGCTGGTGCCCCAGTTGGTTTCATTGCTGTGCAGGTAGTCGGGGTGTCCCGAAGTCCATTTCCAGTTCTGTATAAAACGCACGGTCGTGCGCACTTTCTTCGCGCACGGTTTCAGTTCGATCGTGCGTTTAACACAGCAATTCTGGGGACTTCTGTTTCTACCTGTGCGTTTTGTTCCCGCACGGTTTAGGCCAAACCGTGCGAGAAGGAATCGCACTGTCTGCACATTTTTTCTCTGTTTTCCTGCATTCTGGGGTAAATCGTGCGTTTCCTTCACGTACGGGCAAACGCGCCCGTGCGCGAGTAAAATGCACGGTTCCCCTGTTTCTCTTGATTTCCAGCGCTCTGTCGTTACCCGTGCGATTTCCTTCACGCACGGGCGGAATCGCCCATGCGCGAGTAAAACGCACGGGTCAACGCATCTTCTTCCGCGATCAAGATCTGTAAGTTAATAACGCACGGTTAGCGCACGGTCGTGCGGGGGACCGTGCGTGACCATTTTTCTGATCATTTTCTATTTAAAGCGCAGATTTCAGCCATTGCAGGAGAGCTTCGTTTCTACGCCAATCCTCCGCATTTTTAGGGCGAAATCTGCCGCCCTTCTTCCTCCTCATCATCGGAGAGGCTCCGGGCAAGCTTTCAACGCCAGATTTTAGCCAGAGTTTCCTCTTGGCCTCCTCCATCATCTCAGCAAGACTTCGGATTCGGTCGATCTCTTGCCTTGTTCTTCCTTTATTGTTGTTTATGTGTTGTTGTAAACTTCATTTATAGATGATGCGCTTTTGTTTGTAAAACGCTTGTATTAAATCATGTCTATGTGATTTTGTATTTCGTTATATTTGCTTGAGGTGCGCCATATTCCATTCACCACCATCCACCCTTGTCGCACTAGCAATTGCTAGTGACGTGTGTTGCGAAGAGGTGCTCTCGACCCTCATTCCGCAAGCCTACTCGCCCATCCGCCTAGCGAATCGGTGCATAGCGGCCCGACTAGTCTTCCATCCCGCCTGGCGAAGCATCGCATAGCGGCGTTGCATAGGAGTAGATTGATAGCATTCTATTTTCTTTTTCCGCAACAATCAAACCCCCCTTTCGATAACCCTGACCTAAGGACTTCAATCTCAAGTCCTCGAAATTAACTCCACCTTACTGTGTTCCCTGAGATCGATACTTGGGAAAATTCGCCTATTTTATATTATTTGTGCGACCGGTACACTTGTCGTTCAACGCATCAAGTTTTTGGCGCCGTTGCCGGGAACACAGTCGTGTGAGTTTTTGGAGAGGGAGATAATAGATTGAAGCCCTTTTCCATTTGTTCATATCATTTTCTTATTTGCTTTAGTTTTTAGAAATTTTATTTTTGCTTATTTCTTTTTGCCCTTCTCTGATTTTTGATTTTGATAGCGGATCCGTGTTATTTTTATTCTAGTTGTGTAGCGCTCTTTCGGTAATTATTTTTTATTCGCGATGTCTTCTGTTGCTGAGTGCTGTCTTATTGACACTTAGCGCCGATGCATCGACGCTATGGCTGTTCAGAATGCTGAGCATTGTTTGAGATGTTTGCTATTTCAAGGTATATGCCACATGGTGAAGGACTGCCCTCGCTTGTGCGAGTCTTCTCCCTCTGTGGGCATGCCTATAGCTACCTCCCGTTTGCGGAAGACTGCTGTAGACGGGCCTACCAGGGTGTTGCCTGACCCATTCACTGACATAGCGCACCTTGCTCATTCTTTTCCCGCAGGGATTATTCCTGTCGACGGGGTGGCGTCTACGAATGATGTTGCATTGGGGCCTGCTCATTCAGTGCTTGATTTAGAGAGTAGCTTTGCCCCTACGCAGTTTTTGCCGAAGTGTGCTACTTCTCTTTGTAGCGAGTCGATTGATGTTGTTATGCCCGATGGTGATTTTGAGTCTGAGGTTGCGTCATGGTGTGACGAGGACGTTATTCTCATCAATGGAGAGTATTACGTCTTGGAACATGATGACACACCGAGAAGTGTTGATGAAGCGATCCTTTCTGATGAGGAAGTTTCCACTTCCTTGTTTGATGAGGAGGTCCAAACCACCACTGAGGACCTCGAGCTCTCAGATCCCTCTCGCTATGACTCATATGATACCGACGATGAGCTATGCTTGGATCTCGCTGAGAGTGATACAGGGATCACTCTCTTATATTCTGATTATTTTAGTTCTTCTTCTCTTTTATTACTTGATCCCCCTTCCTTATCGGAGCCTGTGCAGGTTGAGTATCCACGGGTACGTTGGGATGATGATGAGCCTGGTGCTTATGTCGTTGTCATCGCTTCCTACACATCTGTGGTAGACGACGTCTTGCCAGGAAAGGATTTGTTTTGTGATAAGATGAGCGAGGACCAGTGCTCCTCCTCTTCTTATTTCCTGCTTCCTCTACCTGAGATTTTCAGGTATTATTATGTAGGTAAAGGGGTAACTGTTCTATCTCCGTATCGGTACCCGTTAACGCAACGGATAATGGAACAGTTGCCTGTGCATTTTTATTTTCATAGGCCCATTAGCTAGACATGTATAGAATTTAATAAGTCGTGTTGGGATGACAATAAACCCAGTAGTTATCTTATTTTCTGCATTTTTATTTTCATGTCTATTTTAGTTTTAGCATTTCCTTTTGTATATTTTTCTTTTGTTTTTGCGGAGCTCACCCCTGTAGGTATTCATGGCAAATTCGTATTGGCGGGGTTGTGATTCTTCGTATGGCGGGGCTGCCTTTGTTTTTCATGCGTCTTCTGGTATACTCACTGGCTGAGCATTGGGTAACCTCTTCCCTTGTCTCTTTTTGATTTAAATGTCTATATCATTTGCTGTATAGTTTAATTTAAGTCTGGGGGAGAGCCATTATTTGTTACTGTTAGATTTTATGTTGAGTTTATTATTTTTAGGTGTGCGTTTAGCCCTGTATTATCCCCTCTCTATATAAGAGGGGGTTTAGTATGTTTTCAATTTGATCCGAATTTACCCTAATTCCAACATGGTATCAGAGCACGGCGTAACCTAGCCGCTCGTCCGCTAACCCGCACGCCTCGCCTTCCGCCTTCCGCCGTTCGCCCGCTCGCTCGCGTCCTGCGCCCGCTCGCTCGCGTCCTGCGCCCGCTCCCTCGCCGTCGCTCGCCCGCGTCGCTAGCAGCGACTCCTCGGCTCGCCCCTCTCTCTCTCTCTCTCGCCTTCTCTCTCTCTCTCTCTCTCCTTCCCCGACTCCGCTCCTCTCCTGTTTGTACCCGCCGGTGCTATGGATTAACCGGCGAGATTTTTCTTCTTCTTCGACCTTCCAATGGTCCGATTGAGCCGAAATTCTGGGAATAGTTTCGCTTTCCTCTCCTTATTATCACCCTTGATTCTTGGGGTTTTTTTCCGCTTCATCTTCCCGGAAGTTCAGATCTATGATGTCCTAAGGTTCCTCTCTTCATGTGGACCGTTCTTCTTCGTTGGTGCCATGTCAGACATTGATTCGGGTGCTTCCGGTGCCTCTGTGCCCCCCGCTGGATCTACCCGGGTTGGCTCCGATCACAGTTTCTCTCAGCTTACTACGATTCGTCTGGATGACACCAACTACCTCTCTTGGTCCCGCTCTATTACTCTGGCCTTAAAGAGTCGGCGTCTCTTTGGCTATGTTAGTAGCGACACTCCTGCGCCTGCTCGTATCTCTGCTACCTGGTCTCAATGGGACTCTGAAAACTCGCTGGTCATGTCTTGGCTCATCAATTCCATGCAGGAGTCCATTACCCGGAATTACCTCTTCCTCGACACTGCTGCAGACATCTGGAAACGGGCTGAATCTACTTACTCCCGCAAAGGGAATGCGGCACAAATCTACCATCTTCGCCGACAGCTGTTCCATCTTCGTCAGGGAGATCGTCCTCCTTCTGCCTACTATTTGGAGTTTACCCAACTCTACCAGGAGTATGACCATTTTGAGTCACTTGCAATGGTCTGTGATGCTGATGCCCTCCTATTAAGGGCTCATGAGGATCGCAACAGGGTGTTCGAATTTCTCCAGGGGCTTCACCGCGACTTCAATCAGATTACTGTGCAGGTTTTGGGACGCGTTCCCATTCCTTCCTTGCCTGAGGTCTTTAGCATTATTCAGCAGGAGTTTGATCGTAGACAGTCCTGGAACATGACCACCACTCCTGAGGGTTCAGCTTTGGTTGCTCATCCTACAACCACTGGTAGCAGGGCCTCTCGGGACTTCGAGCCTCGTGCCACGGATAAGGATCATCTCATGTGCGATTATTGTGACAAGCCCCGTCATACCCGAGATACCTGTTACAGTTTGCACGGCTTCCCTCCCGGATTTTCTTCTCGAGGTGGTTCTTCTTCCCGTGGGGGACGTGGTCGTGGACGCACTTCTGGCCGTTCACCTCATTCTGCCCATCTGACCGAGATTCCTGAGAGCAGCCCTCTGGGTCTTCTTGGACCTCCTCCTGCAGCTATGTCCTCTTTTTCTGCTGATGAGATGCAGACTCTTCGCCGCCTGATGCAGGGCCTTCTTACTGAGCCGGTTACTGCTTCTTCTTCATCTGCCCTTGCCCATTCAGGTATCTCAGGTGCTCACTCTGCTACAACTGGTTCCTCTCCCCATTGGATTATTGACTCCGGAGCTACTGATCATATGACTGGATCGGCCTCAGGTTTTGTGTCTTATTCCCCTCTATCTGGTCGAGATAAAGTGAGTATTGCTGATGGATCTTTTTCCTCCATTGCTGGGAAAGGATCCATACCGTGTTCCTCTCTCACTTTATCTTCTGTCCTCCATGTTCCAAACTTCACCCGCAGTTACTTTCTGTTAGTCAGTTGACTACTTCCCTTCAATGCTCAGTCACCTTTTTTCCTACTTATTGTGTTTTTCAGGATCTGAAGACGGGGAAGGCGATTGGGTCTGGTAGCTTGCAGGACGGCTTGTACGTGTTTGACCCCTCCAACGGGTCTCCCTCTCCGCACGCTCTTCATGCCACCCAGTCATCCCAGCTGCTCACCTGGCATCGACGTCTTGGCCATCCTTCTGTTTCCACTATGCATCGTCTTTTATCTACTTTTCCCTCTAGTTGTTTCAAAAATTTTGTGTGTGATGTATGTGACGTTGCAAAACATCATCGTCTCCCTGTTAATCATGTTTCTTTACCTAGTACTATTCCTTTCCATATTGTTCATACTGATGTGGGGGGGCCTTGCTCTATTGGCTCTATTTCTGGATGTCACTGGTTTATTTCCTTTATTGATTGCTTTTCTCGAACGATATGGGTTTACCTCATGAAACATAAAGATGAAGTTTTTTCTATTTTTCAACGCTTCCATAAGATGGTTTCTACTCAGTTCTCTGCATCCATAAAAATCTTACGCAGTGACAATGGTAGAGAGTATATTAACTCTACCTTTGACCACTACCTTACCACTCATGGCATTATTCATCAAACCTCCTGTGCTCATTCCCCGTCACAGAATGGGGTAGCTGAGCGAAAGAACCATCACTTGTTGGATGTTACCAGGTGCCTCTTGCTTACTATGCATCTCCCCAAGTTCTATTGGGGGGATGTTGTCCTTACCGCTGCTTATCTCATTAATCGGTTGCCCTCTCCTGTCCTTGGTAACCAAACTCCTCTCACCACCTTAGGAGTTTCTCCGACCTCCTCTCTTCCTCCTCGCATATTTGGAAGTACGTGCTTTGTCCACATTCCCTCTCCTGGGCGGTCCAAACTCGACCCCCGCGCCCTCAAGTGTGTCTTCATTGGTTATTCCCCTACTCAAAAGGGGTATAAATGTTATCATCCTCCTACTCGTCGGACACTCGTATCTGCTGACGTTACTTTTCGTGATTCTACTCCTTATTATGCTCCCTCACTTCAGGGGGAGTCTGCTGTTGAAGTGAGTTCTCCTACCTTCTCCCTGCCGATTCCTCCCGTTATCTCTTCTCCTCCGCCTACTCGTCCCTTACAGGTTTACACCCGATGGCATAAAGGTCAGAACACAACGGCTAACCCCATGCTCACAGACCCTATGCCACCTCTGTCAGAAGATCTCTCCCTCCATGAAGGTATCCGATTGAGTACTCAACACCCTATATCTCAATATGTTTCCTATGATGCGCTGACTCCTTCTTATAAAGGGTTTGCGTCGTCCCTTGCTTCGGTCTCTATTCCATCTACCTGGCAGGAGGCACTTGAACATCCTGATTGGAAAAGGGCAATGGTAGAAGAAATGACAGCTTTGGAGAAGAACAATACTTGGGATTTAACCACCCTTCCACATGGGAAGAAAACAGTTGGGTGCAAGTGGGTCTTTGCGGTCAAACAAAATTCCAAAGGCATAGTGGAACGTTTCAAGGCAAGATTAGTGGCGAGAGGGTATACTCAAACTCTTGGCATTGACTATCAAGAAACCTTTGCTCCTGTAGCAAAAATGAATTCTATTCGAGTCCTGCTGTCATGTGCTGCATGCAAGGGTTGGGATCTCATCTAATTGGATGTTAAAAATGTCTTTCTTCATGGCAATTTGAAAGAAAAAGTGTATATGTCTCTTCCACCCGATTTTATCTCTCAGGGTTCAGATGGAAAAGTTTGCAAATTGAAGAAGGCTCTCTACGGCCTAAAGCAATCCAAAAGGGCGTGGTTTGGACGGTTCCATAGTGCTATGGTCTCCCTGGGGTACAAACAAAGTCATGCTGATCATACTCTGTTTATCAAAAAGAGGGCCAACATGATAACAATTTTAATAGTCTATGTGGATGACATTGTTATTACAGGGGATGACATTGATGAAGTAAAAGCCTTAAAGAAACACTTGGCACAAGAATTTGAGGTGAAAGATCTTGGCAAACTGAAGTATTTTCTGGGTATTGAAGTTGCCAGATCTAAGAACGGTATTCACATCTCTCAACGGAAGTACATTCTTGATCTCTTAGAACAAACGGGTCTGAGTGGGTGTAGACCTGCTGACACTCCCATGGAGGTTAACCACAATCTTGGGAAAAATGATGGTGATCTTATAGAAGATGTTAAAGGCTATCAAAGACTTGTAGGGAGATTGATCTACTTGTCTCATACTAGACCGGACATTGCTTACGCCGTTGGAGTTGTGAGTCAATACATGCACTCTCCGAGGGCCAGACATCTCGATGCTGCTCATCGGATCTTGAGATACTTGAAAACTTCACCTGGAAGAGGAATTCTTTTCACCTCTAATTCTGACCTGAAGATCGAAATTTATACTGATGCTGACTGGGCAGGAAGTGTTGAAGATAGACGATCCACGTCTGGGTATTGTTCGTTTATTGGGGGGAATCTTGTCACTTGGAGAAGCAAGAAGCAACAAGTCGTCTCCAGGTCTAGTGCTGAGGCAGAATTTCGTGCCATGACACATGACATTTGTGAAGGACTCTGGCTGCGCTCCCTCATGAGTGATCTGGGGTTGAGTGAAACTGCTCCTATTCGGCTGTACTGTGACAACAAGGCTGCCATTAACATTGCCAACAATCCTGTTCAGCATGATCGCACTAAACACATTGAGGTGGACAGACATTTCATTAAGGAGCATATTGAGAAGATCATATGTATTCCCTTTGTTCCCTCAGAGGGCCAACTTGCAGACATTCTTACAAAGAGTCTTGGGGCAAATCTTCACTATGGCTTGATTGACAAGTTGGGCATGAGAAATATAACATGTCCAACTTGAGGGGGAGTGTTAGATTTTATGTTGAGTTTATTATTTTTGGTGTGCGTTTAGCCCTGTATTATCCCCTCTCTATATAAGAGGGGGTTCAGTATGTTTTCAATTTGATCCGAATTTACCCTAATTCCAACAGTTACCTTTTGCACGCGCACATTTCATGTGCATACTAGAAGCTTTTGTGTTTTATTTTGATTAGTTCATTGTATCACACACCACTGCACCCGCTTGAGCGCGTGCTTAGCCGTTAGCGTGCCGCGAGTTAAACTCATTTCTTTGTTAGATTTGAGAAAATTATGGTGCTGGCTTAGAATTGTGGGACGGAGTAAAATGTTGACATTGCTGTGCTTCTAGTCAACTGCTCTAGTCTCGTGTAGAAATTCGAGTAGATTTAATTTTTCTGTATGCTTATAGTTTTATATTTTTCTATTTGCGTAAAGATACTTTTTATTCTACTCAGAATTTGGTGAATCCGGTGAATCAAACGGTAGTGTAGGGATGTGTGTAGCCGTCACTAGACTTGTTTTGCTCGAGTCGGGAGGAAGGATTATCTTTCTCGGTGGCTAAGAACTTGCCCCAAGCTAATCTCGAAGCATTGGTGCATGGTTAGTCTAGCGTGAGCGTGATTTAGGCCATCATTTTGGCCCGGTTGAGCTTTGTACCGTTCCTAACGTCGTATC
The DNA here is from genome assembly GCA_039513925.1 of Platanthera zijinensis. NCBI lineage: Eukaryota > Viridiplantae > Streptophyta > Magnoliopsida > Asparagales > Orchidaceae > Platanthera > Platanthera zijinensis. The sequence continues at coordinate 1,633,205 of CM077093.1, forward strand.
CTTGCTAAGCCCCGTTGTGCCTACCCATTCTTTTGATTCAGCTCCACCATTATTTCACCAAAGCCTCATAACCGATCCTAATCGCACACCCAAGTCGAGCTTTAGTGTTTTATATTATCATTTTGGGGTGTTGATGTGGTGATATTACATGTGAATATGTGGATGTGCTCAAATATTTATATTTGCTAGAGATAAAAAAGAAAAAAATGAAAAGAAAAAGTTTAATTGAAAATCTTACTGGTTATGTGATTATATTTGGAGTAGGCGGTGCACACACCCATATGTTAAAAGTTAAGTCTGGGGGTGTGGCGTACCTGCATATATTGTGATTAGCGGATGGATTCTTTTTAGGCTAGCTCATTTGGGTTAGGTGCATAGTCTTCGCGTTTATCATTGTTTACCTCACCGTAACCCAAGCCCCGTGATTATCCTAAAGTCCTACGAATTCATGCTTGAGTCTAACTAGTGCCGTGGAGAGAGGGTGAACGGACAAGCGTATGGTCCCCGACATTGGTGGATTCCTATGGAGGTGATCCTGAGCCCCGGTGTTTGGCAAAGCTCACCTTAGTGGTCTGCCTAATTTCTTCTTGCGCGTGACCGGATGATTCACCGTGATTCTATTTTTGAGTAGTAATAAAATTTTGATACGCATTGTGAAAAATATAAACTATTCTGCATACTTAGAAATTTTCTCTATTGTATTTTTACGCACGCGAGCATGCGACTTCGCATGGTACTCTGCTTTTCAATTTCTTTGTTAGATAGTAATTTTCCCTATCTGCTTAGATTTTGTTTGCTCGGGACGCGCAAACAGTTAAGTCTGGGGGCGTGATGAGTCCGATTTATATAGGGTTTTTCGGACTCATCTGAGCTAGTTTTCACGCGTTTGCACTTCACTTTTAGTTCTATATCATTCATATTTTTTCTAATCGTTATTTCCATAGGAAGTGCACTTATAAGCCCGTGGGTGTGCAATTGCACATTCTTTTGTTGGGGGTAAGCACATGGTGCTCCCCATGGTTCTTTTTGTTCATTTTATGCTATGTATTGGTGCTGGGAGTTGGTGCCCCAGTTGGTTTCATTGCTGTGCAGGTAGTCGGGGTGTCCCGAAGTCCATTTCCAGTTGTGTAAAACGAACGGTCGTGCGCATTTCTTCGCGCACGGTTTCAGTTCGATCGCTCGTTTCACACAGCAATTCTGAGGACTTCTGTTTTTACCCGTGCGTTTTGTTCCCGCACGGTTTAGGCCAAACCGTGCGAGAAGGAATCGCACTGTCTGCACATTTTTTCTCTGTTTTCCTGCATTCTGGGGTAAATCGTGTGTTTCCTTCACGCACGGGCAAACGCGTCCGTGCGCGAGTAAAACACACGGTTCCCCTGTTTCTCTTGATTTCAAGCGCTCTGTCGTTACCCGTACGATTTCCTTCACGCACGGGCGGAATCGCTCGTGCGCGAGTAAAACGCACAGGGTCAACGCATCTTCTTCCGCGATCAAGATCTGTAAGTTAATAACGCACGGTTAGCGCACGGTCGTGCGCGGGACCGTGCATGACCATTTTTCTGATCTTTTTCTATTTAAAGCGCAGATTTCAGCCATTGCAGGAGAGCTTCGTTCCCACGCCATTCCTCCGCATTTTTAGGGCGAAATCCGCCGCCCTTCTTCCTCCTCACCATCGGAGAGGCTCCGAGCAAGCTTTCAACCCAAGATTTTAGCCGGGGTTTCCTATCGGCCTCCTCCATCATCTCTTGAGATCTATTTCAAGTTTTGGCGCCATATCCACCAAGCAAAGGGAAGCTTGCAACTTTCTTCCGCAATCGTGACACAAAGAAGACGGGTCCATTGGAAGGTGGTGACATCCCTTCTCTACCCCGGACGCAGTTGAGGACCGAGCTAGGACGCGGATTGACAACCCGACGATTCCTTCCGTGAACCCTCAGCAAGACTTCGGATTCGGTCGATCTCTTGTCTTGTTCTTTCCTTTATTGTTGTTTATGTGTTGTTGTAAACTTCATTTATAGATGATGTGCTTTTGTTTGTAAAACGCTTGTATTAAATCATGTCTATGTGATTTTGTATTTCGTTATATTTGCTTGAGGTGCGCCATATTCCATTCACCACCATCCACCCTTGCCGCACTAGCAATTGCTAGTGGCGTGTGTTGCGAAGAGGTGCTCTCGACCCTCATTCCGCAAGCCTACTCGCCCATCCGCCTAGCGAATCGGTGCATAGCGGCCCGACTAGTCTTCCATCCCGCCTGACGAAGCATCGCATAGCGGCGTTGCATATGAGTAGATTGATAGCATTTTATTTTCTTTTTCCGCAACAATCAAACCCCCCTTTCGATAACCCCGACCTAAGGACTTCAATCTCAAGTCCTCCTCGAAATTAACTCCACCTTACTGTGTTCCTGAGATCGATACTTGGGAAAATTCGCCCATTTTATATTACTTGTGCGACCGGTACACTTGCCGTTCAACGCATCAAGTAGCAATTGGCAAGGCAACAGGAGTAGAGGTGTGGGTGGATGAGGATCCCCACTGCTTGGGTTCACATACTCGAGAGGCTCGTAGTATGGTGTCCGATCTTCAACATTAAATATCGTGTGAATACTCATACTTGCAGGGATATCAAGTCTGTAGACATTCGTCCCAATGCGATTTATGACCGAGTAGGGGCCCATTCGCTTGGCGCTTGGCTTTTTGGCAGGACCTGGAAGGAGTCTCTCAGAGCTGATTTGCACTATTACCTGTTCGCCTTCCTGAAATACTCGTTCTTGCTTGAGCATACCTGCATGAGTTTTATAATTTTCATTGCTCGCAATGATCCATCGATGAACTGACTCATGCAAATGACGTGCAAGTGACTAAGTGAGCTCGCTAGGGCGTGACTCTAGTGGACTTGAAATAAAGTCGATAGGCTTCCCAGGTTCGTATCCTGATACTACATGGAATGAACTCAACCCAGTGGACCTATTGACGGAACTTTTGTATGCAAACTCTGCGATGGGGAGAACAAAATCCCAACTAGCTACATGCTCGCCCACTAGAGACCTCAGTAGGTTTCCTAAGCTACGATTCACTACCTCAGTCTGATCCGTCTTGGGATGATAGGCTGAAGAAAAACCTGAGAGTGGTGCCAGTCTTTTATGCCACAGGGTCTTCTAGAAATAGTTCACAAACCTCACATATCGGTCTGACACGATAGACTTAGGTAGACCATGCAGCCTAAAAACGTCCCATAAAAATGGATGCAACATGTGACGCATCCACCATCTTGCGACAAGCTAAAGTACGCCATCTTCGAAAATCGTTTGACCACCACAAAGATGGAATTGTGTTTCCGAAGAGTGCGGGGGATTCCGAGCACGAAGTCCATGCTGATGTCCTCCTAAGGGCGGTGTAGGACAGGTAGCAGTGTGTACAGACCTGTGTTTTGTTTAGTGCCCTTGGCCGTCTGGCAGATACGACAACGAAGGACAACGCGAGCCAAGTCCTTTTTAAGGCTAAGTCAATAGAAGCGATCCTCAACAATGGCTATGGACTTATCCCTCCCGAAGTGTTTAGGGGCCCCGTCCGCGTGTAACTCCCAAATCAAGTAATCACGGTAGGAAGTCTGGGGTATACACAGGCGAGAGCCCCGATATAGATATCTCTCAAAGACCTGTAATCCCTCAGCAGGGTCCGGAGGATCTCGGGACAAGGCAGTATAAATCTCGCCAAAATCAGAGCACATCGGATAATCCGAGATCACTCTCTCAACTCTTTCCACTCGCGTGCTCATCGTTTGTAATAAGGAGACGCAGTGACCTGATGCATCAGTGGGTTTGTTCTCAAACCACCTCGATTTTTGAGAACATAATGGAAATCCTAGAGGTACTCGACCCACTTAGCGTGTCAATGGTCCAACTTGCGCTGCGAATCAAGATATCGTAATGTCTGATGGTCCGAGTAAAGAACAAACTCCTGGGGAAGGAGATAGTGCCTCTAGTAGTGCAGCGACTGGACGATGACATAGAATTTTTTATCATAATTCGAGTATTTTTGGTTTGCCTCATTCAGTTTCTCACTAAAGTAACAAACTGGGTGTCCCTTTTGGCTCAACAAGCCCCCAATGTCAACACCAGATGCATCACACGCAACCTCAAATGCGCGGCTAAAATCAGGAAGTGTTAAAACAGGAGCTGTCGTCAATCTTTCCTTGATCTCCTCAAATTCTCTAATGGTCGCGGCGGTCCACTGAAACTTGCCTTTTCGAAGGCAACTTGTGAATGGGGACATGATCGTACTGAACCCTTGAACAAACCTCCTATAGAAGGTGGCAAGTCCGTGGAAGCTGCGAGCTTCGTAGATGGTTGCGGGCACAGACCAATCACGGATGGATTTAACCTTTTCGGGATCAACAGATACACAAGTGGATGACACAATAAATCCCAAAAAATAAACTAACTCGGATAGGAAAGAACACTTTTTCAAGTTCACATATAATTTCTCCCAGCGAAGGGTGCCAAAGAGAAGCCTCAAATGGTATGGTCGGTTTGGGTCTGTCTATAGATCAGTATATTGTCAAAGTATACAACCAGAAACTTGCTCAAAGGCCGTAATACCCGTGTCATGACTCTCATGAAAGTGCTTGGGTCATTCGACAATCCAAATATCATGACTAGCCACTCATACAGACCATCCTTAGTCTTAAAAATTGTCTTCCACTCGTCTCCCTCACGAACTCGAATGTGGCGGTAACCACTATGGAGATCGATCTTGGAAAAGATATGGGCACCATATATAGTATCAAATAAGTCATTGAGCTGTGGAATGGGAAAACGATACTTGACAGTAATTTTATTGATGGCCTTAATATCTATGCATATACGCCAACTACCATCCTTCTTGGGATAAGAAGGGCGGGAACTGCACATGGACTCATGCTCCCTTGAATAAATTGCTTCCGAAGAAGCTCATCAGCCTGCCTTTTGAGCTCAACATGATCATCAAGATGCAAACGGTAGTGGGGTAGATTCGGAAGAGAAGCCCCCGAGATCAGGTCAATGGCGTGTTGTCACGTGGGGGTGGGGGGGCAACTCATCAGTGAGCTTATTTGGTATAATGTCCGCAAACTCGTCCAAAAGGGAACACACAGTTGGGTGATGGTCAAGAGGGCACTCAAAGGTCATAGTGGTCGTTACAACATAAATAATGTCGGCCTCAATGCTGTCTCGTAGAAACTCGTCTCGCCTAAAAATGTGATGGTGATGCAACCTCTAGTCTGCAATAGAAGGGGTCTCGAAGAACTCGTGCTCATTGAAAGCTCAATCCGACCCTTGGATTTCTCCTTGGGTTAGGTGGGCAACAACGTGATCTTCCGCCCCTTATCATAAAAGACACATGTATTTAAACGGCCAAAACACATGACATCGAGATCAAATAGCCAAGGTCGACCTAGCAAAACATGTGCAACGTCCATGGAAATGACATCGCACCATACTCGATTCTTGAAGGAGGCGATGCTGATCAATACGAGACACTGCTGGGTAACCTGAATTTTCGTCTTGTCTACTCATATGACACAATAGGGGTGAGGGTGAGGCTCAACCTTCACCTGCATACGATCAAGACTCTTTTGGGCCACAATGTTCGCACAACTCCCACCATCAATAGCTAGTTTGCAGGGACTGCCTGCACTGGGAAAATATGTGTAAAATATGATAGTGTGACGCCAATCCTAAGCTACATGTTGGGTGTGCAGGAGATGCCTAATCACTCTCATTTCTAGGGATCGCTCATCGTCACTCTCCCATCGCACCTCAATAGTGGCAGTAATATCCTCAGTAACTTCCTCTCCCTCAGCATCAGGGTTGGGCTCGCCCTCCTTAACAAGTAGAGCTCGCGTGGGACACTGGGCAGCCACGTGGCCTCTGCCCGAACATCTATACCATACGACACCCCCAGATCTAGGCTGCTCAGTGATAGGGGTCTTCCTCTTCATGTCCAGAGAGGCACGAGGCGGTGCAGTAGGGGTGCCTGAAGGTGAGGTGGGCTTCCTAAACGATGAGTTGTCAGGCCTAGTGGGGCCTTTCCTGGGTTCTGAGGAGCGTAAGTACAACTCATACTCCAAGGAGAGTTGGTAAATCTGCTCCACACTCTCGAGGCGGTGGGGCATCAGCTCTTTATGAATATCAGACTGTAGGCCGGCCCAGAAACGAGATGCAGTGGCGATGAGCTCTTCCACAATGTCACTCCTCACAATGAGATCATCAAAACGAGCCATGTACTCAGCAACGATAAGTGTCCCCTGACGTAGGCCATATAGTTTGTCTGGTAGTTGCTCTCTATAAGAAGCGGGAAGGCACTTATCCTTCAATCGTTGTTTCATATCATCTCAACTAATGGGGTAATAGACTTCCCTATTGGCTGCTCTCTTGACGCTGGTCCAAAATACTTTGGCCCGCCCAAGCAATTTCATCTTGGCAAACCGAACACACCACTCATCGGCCATGTCGTACTACTCAAAATATTGGTCCATATCGAGGGGTCAATTGCTAAAAGCCTTCAGGTCCTAGCAACCATCGAAGGTGGGAGCATTGATATGAATGCGACGAGTGATGTCGTACGCTTGGCCACCTCTCTGTGGGTCGGGATAATCCTTTAGGTAATCATCATGGGTGTAATCATATCGAACGGGCGGGGAACCACGCTCTCTCTGACTCAGGGGATAATACTCATCACGGTGATGGTTGCGGCGACCGTGTGGGGGCACACGATCTCTGGGGTCATACTGAGGTTGACGGGGCACACGATACTCATCACGGTGGTGCGGGTGCCTATCATGAGTCGGAGTTTGTCTACGCTCAAATGCTTGATCGGGATTCCGCTTCACCGGCGGTGCTGGGGCTCGGGAAGGAGTATCACGATGGTGACGGACTAAGGGAAGCTGACCATTCATCAGACGCTGGTCGGGACGAGGAGGAACATCGGGGTCATCCTCAAGGGAGTCATTGTGTTGTGTAGGAGTGTCCCTCACATTTTCTAAGTGTTTTAATCGAAGGTTTACATCGACTAGTTCATGACGTACGTCGTCAAACCGGGTGCCTGAAGTGTCTAAACGATCGAGAATACGACGTTGAAACTCAGCAAAAGCGGCGCCGAAATTCGATCATGCCTCCCGATCGTTGGTGACTAGTGGTTTGACATGCTAGATCTAAAAAACCTACCACTACGAAGCATGCAAGCAACCCAACTAGCTCTGATACCAATTGATGTAGGGTAGGCTAAGTGGGTGCACAAATCTAAGACTACTTGGGGTGGGGAATGAAAACTTGACGTCCAAAACCCTATTCTATATGCAATGCAGTCGTCGCAGATGATGACAAATCAGTGCGAGCAATATTAATATTGAACCCACACAACAATATTTAAAAGGATAAAAATATTTAGTTAGCAAAACATTTAATGGCTTTCCTTCGCTCAAAGAGCCAAAGCAAAATTTGCAGCAAATAAGTTTTACCTGCAAATCACAAGCAATTCGAGAACGATCTATCCACAAACAATTTTTCTAAGCAAGCATGAAACCTAAAAATGAAAATATAATGTTGAAATAATGATCTAATATAACAAGTAGCTCACTGAATAAGGGGGTTGTCCAAGACAATGAAAATCCCGAAGAAGGATGCGCTTTGACGGCGATCCAAGGTAGGACGACGAGGGAGATGGATGGATCTGACGGTGGGAAGTGGGATCAGGCCGGGAAAGGTAGAGTCGGCCGTATGGGGGCGGCTCCAGGCGGTGGGGAGGTATATCCGGCTATATGAAGGCGGATCCGAGCCACGGGAGAGTGGATCTGGCAGTTTGGAAGCGGATCCAGGTTGTGAGAGGTGGATCAGATAGATAGAAGGTTGGTGGTAGTTCCACAGAAGGAAAGAGGTGGTTGGGTGGGTCGTTGCTAGCAGGAACAAAGGCAGGGGAGGCTGGCAGTACAGGGAATGAAGTCCAAAGGAGGGGCGACGACTGTAGGAAGCAAGGGTGGCTGCTAATGTTGGGGCTAGGAGAAGGGGCGGCAGCTGCTGTTAGGGCCGGGAGAAGGGATGGCGGCTGTGGGGTTTCAGCAAGGGGGCGGTGGTTGTAGACAGCAAGCGTGGCGACTGTTGTTTGGGGGTTATTGGGTTGCGGTAGAGGGATTAGGGGGTGGAAAATGGAGGCTTGGATTAGATAATACCATGGGGAGGAAGAAGAACACATAGGAGTCGCCACCTGGGGTTCCATGGAGTCGACACTGTGGGGTGATCGCGGGATTTCGGGATAGATGTCTCCAAAATCTGCAATGCCCTAATCAGCCCCCTTACCACTTTATTTATAATAAAGAGAGAACTAGGGTATCCCACCATCGACGATTATGATTGGCCGGAAGGTGGGGAAACCTGATTACATCAAAATAAAAGCAAAAATGACAACATAATATAGGAAATCGAATTGAAACGCGGATCCGTACGCATCCACGAAGTCGAATTGGCGATCCGATCAAGTTCTCCTGCGCGAGTACACGAAAGTGGGTCATGCCTTGCGGCGAACCACTCCTAGTGCATGCATTGATGAATCCCCAACACTTAGTCATTAAATTGTGGAAAAAGCACGAAGTTAACCACCTTAACGTACTATTATTATTATTATACAGACCATGCAACTCATGCAAGTATATCAAGAAAATAGTTTATAAAATACCATTTGTTTAAAAAGAAAGCAAAAAATAGTTTATTACCATAATTCAGAATTAAGATGTTCTTATAATTAATTTAACAAGTGTTACCTGGAGATCATTCTGTATGAAGTTGGCATCAACCGCAGCTCGTGTGGCTCCAACTACAACATAAATTGAGAATTACTAGAAATGCATGCCACTAGAGAAATAAGAGAAAATGTGGATGGTCTGGGAGCCCTGAAAACCAACCTGGGGTTCCAAAGCCAAAGGTGGCCTCCTCAAGGTGGGAATAGAGGACCAATTTTTCTAGAAAAAAAGAAAGGCATGCCCTCAGTTAGATGCCACCAATACCGCCGGCAGTTTTCAGAGCTCCTGTAGGGACCATCCAAAAGGAAGCTATGGATAATGTGATGTATGAAGGAAATGAATATAATCGTTTATAGTTAACTTCTTGCACATTATTGATTTCTTGATGGGCAAAGCCCCCTTGGCGATGGCACTGGCTAGGTGATAAGAAATTCCCTCCCCCACCCCCAACCCACCAGAAAAAGGTACTGGTTAAGTGAAAAGATTACATTGTGTATGTAAGACTCCTTTATGATTCCTTTCAGAGAATGCTATGTATGAAGGAATTCAAATATATTTGTTTATGATTGTGTATGATTGATATGGTACTGGTCATAGGTGATAATGCATTGTCCTGTGAGTATAATGATTCCTTTGTGGCTTCTCATCCTCACTAGTAGGGGGACTAGATGATGATAGATGAGGTATACACTAGGCCGAATTGAGGTGAGAGGGAACTATAAATGGATCCTGAATGTGGATAAAGAGTAGCCAATGTTGACGGGATGTTATAGATATGTTCATTGATAAAGAGATGATGGTGAATATGATAAGAAGTAGAATGCTTGCACGTATGACTAATAATGATCCTTATCTGAAATTATAACCATGATGCAAACATGCATAGACATTAAATGATTAACCTGCACATTACTTATGCTCAACTGAGTGTACTGTTACCTAGAATTGCTACATGTCCCCTGAGTTTTATAACTCACAACATTACTCAACAGCATTTTTAACATGAAAAACAATTGAAATATCGATTGTATATCAAGGTGGGCCTAAGTTTTGAGATTATATTATACTTGTAGGCAAGGTAATAAAATCTAATGTTTTGATGTTGGATGTAATATGAATTGCCAGGTATCGGAAGATGATGATGCATATGTTGAAAGGAAAACAAGTTAACTATTATTCATCCATATAGAGGCTATTTAACGTATTGCAATAGGCCACATAGAGGCGGATAGACAATATGGGACTAAAACATAAATATGAAACTACAGATAACTCACCCCCCCCCCCTCAAATTGGGCGTGTGATGTCATCCGTGCCCAACTTGCTAACAAGCTCCTTAAAGACACTTGAACATAATCTCTTTATGAGGATGTCTGCCAATTGTTGTTCAGATGGAACAAACGAAGTAACCACAATGCATCTATGTAAATCTCAATAATCAACTCATTATTTGGTGAAAAAAGGATGCCCCTTTCAGGTGAGGACTTGAGATATTTGAAGATACGATGAGCAACATCAACATGACGAACCTTTGGAGAGTGCATATATTGGCTAATCACTCCCACAACATAGGAGATATCTGGGCGAGTATGAGACAAGTAGGTCAGTTTTCCTACAAGCCTCTGGAAGCTGGGGATGTCTTCAATCGTTTCACTATCATCTCTTCCAAGTTTGTGGTTAGCTTCAATTGGGGTGTCAGCTTGGATCTCATCCTGATCGTCTCCTGTTATAATGATGTCATCCACATAAACTATCAAAGCTGTTATCTTTCCTTTATTGTTTTTGATCCGCATTACTCTGGAAGTACCCAAAGCAAGTCATGGCCTTGTGAAATCTTCCAAACCAAGCTCTAGGAGATTGTTTCAGGCCATATAAAGTCTTCTTCAGCTTGCACACCTTACCTTCGGATCTACTAGGAGAAAATCCAGGAGGTAAATCCATGTATACTGATACGCGGAAAATGATCTATGCGTATTGACGCAAGTGCACGCGTCGTAACAAGTAATAAAGTGTGAGTGAGATCGTTCCCTCGGAGAAGTGGTTAACCTAAAGCTTGCAATTACTAGCTACACCGTTCTTCGAATCCAAACAAGTCGAAAGAGGTGATTCTTTTACAAACTAATCAAGATTTTTAACTAAAAATTAAAATAAGTAGACTAATTGAAAGCTTGAAAAATATCTTTATCAAATTGGGAAGAAATAGTCTTGTATTTAGATTTCCTATGTGCGTCTAAATGGTGCGTTGAAATGATATTAGTCAAGATTGTTGAATGAAATATCATGCGGCGATTTTTATATAAAAAATCCTCCTCTCTCGAATCTCAGGAATCCCAACATCCTAAATTCTCTTAGTTATCTCTAACTTAAGAGGAATGAAGAATATTGCTTAACATAAAAATCGGATCGCTAGCAAAAGGAGGGAGTCTCCTCCTCTCCTCTAAACTAAAGTGAACGAATGAGCGATTGCACTTCTCCTCTCTCGAATCTCGAAATACAACGCAAAAGTAGAAATCTTTGATTAAGTGTTTTACACCACTCGTCTCTAGATTCTTGTGATGCAATAAAATAGCCGTCAAACCAATATTACGTCGCTCTTCTCTCGATTCTCGCAACGAAATATTAGATGAAGACAAAGACCAAAAATCTCATAAATAAATTCATAAGTTCACAATATGAAAAATCATCAAACAACTCGCAACAACCAAGAGAATTTCGCCATAAAAATACACATAGTACTCTCCTTATACAAGACTTAGAGAGATTAGTTCATAGCGAGAAAAGGAACACACAAAACTATAAAGATCTTACAGTTCATGCCTTCAAAAGTTCAGATCTATCCTTTTTCACGGCCGGAATCCGCTTCTCCACCGCCAAGAACCCTAAACTTGGCCTCCTTCTCTCCAAAAATGACAAAAGATTATGAAAAGATTCAAAAATCCCCTTTATATGGTGAATGGGCCTCAAAGGATCTCCAGAATTTATGAAAGGAAGCCTCCTTTCATAATAAAAACTGCTATATTTGAATTATTTACGGATTTGGAATTTTGAATTTCGCAGGTTTTGTTGCAACAAATTTAAAATTTGTTGCAACAAATTTAGTTCTGTCCAGAATTGCAAAAATCTGCACTGAATTTTTTACAAAATTTGCTGTGGCATTTTCTGCATGCTCTTCTGCTTATCATCACTTGTGCAAGTTAATTTCTTCGATATTTCCTATCATAAAAACAAGGTAAAATATTAATAATATATGAATTTTCTCAATAAAAATATTTTACTTGTTTACATATGTTTTTAATCAATATTTAGGGAATAAATCGGTCAAAATATAGTGAATTAATGCACAAGATAACTTCATTTTGTGAAGTTATCATATACCTCTTCTTTCAGATCACCATAAAGAAACGCATTCTTCACATCCAGTTGGTTGAAATTTCATCCCTTACAGGCAGTACACGACTGGAGAACACTTATAGAACCAGGGCAAAGGTTTCCTGGTAATCAATTCCTGTCGTTTGAGTTACCCTCTTGCAACCAACCTTGCCTTGTATCTCTCCACGACACCCAGTGTATTCTGTTTGACAAAAAATAACCACTTGCATCCCATAACCGGCTTCCCTTTAGGCAGCTGAGTCAGGTCAAGGGCATGCATTTCTTCAAGCATAGCCATCTCCCACCTGTCATCAGAAAGGGCATCCTGCCAGGATGTAGTGATGAAAGTGGCAGACAAAGAAGAGACAAAAGCTTCATGGGAAGCCGTCAGAGACGAATAAGAGACGAACTGAGATAATAGGTGTTGTGTAGAAGAACCTTCCTTAGAGTAATGGACCCTGATTAAGGGTGAGATGTTTGCTCTAGAATTCTGATAGGGGCCCGTGTGTTTGTTCCTTTAGGACGACAGGGGTAAACATACAGGGGTCTTACAACAGGAGTCGCAGCAGTTGACACAAGAGCAATAGGAGACGAAGGTGAATGAGAGTGATATAACAAAGGAATGGGTAACAGAGTGGTAGGCAACGAATCAATGTGAGGTAAGGATCTTACTTCCAACATAGAAGAGCCCCCCTGAAGTGAGGACTCATACTCTCAGATTCACGGAAGGTGACGTCCATGATTACAAATACCTTCTTGTGAACTGGGTCAAAACATTTATAACCTTTTTAGGTAGGAGAATAGCCAATGAAGACACGCTTGTGCGAACGAGCATCAAGTTTAGTCTTTTGATGAATATGGACAAAATAGACACAACCAAATACACGAAGTTGCAGATTGGTAGGAGACACTCGAAGAGTGTGAAAAGGAGTGTTATGCCCGAGGACACGTGAGGGCATACGATTGATAAGATGGGCGGCAGTGAGAACATCCTCCTCCCAATAATACTTGGGAAGGTGCATTTGGAGAAGAAGACACCAGACAACTTCCAAAAAGTGACGATACTTGCGTTCGGCAATCCCACTTTGAGGAGGGGAGTAAACACAATAGCTTTGATGGATAATATCATGAGTAGCAAGATAGTGTTCGAATTGAGAGTGAACTCGCGACCATTGTCAGTTCGAAGAATTTTAATAGAAGTTTCAAACTGCATAGAACCCATTTTGTGAAACCATTGGAATAAGGAAAAAACTTCATTTTTTGCTTTCATGAGGTATAACCAGGTTGTGCGGGAGAAACATTCAATGAAAGTTACAAACCAAAAACAACCAGAAATAGAAGTAACGGGGCAAGACCCCAAAACATCACAGTGTATGATATAAAATGGTGCAGAACTAGGAGATGAAACCTAATTAAAAGAAGCACGATGATGTTTACCAGGTTCACAAACATCACAATGAAAATTATCAACTAATACAGACGATAAAATAGGAAATAAATGTTTCATAGTCCATAGATAGGATAGAAGGATGTCTAAGCCGAAAATGCAAGGACACCAAAGTGGCTGCCTGATCAGCATGAAGGGTCTGGGGAGAAGAGACAGGAGTGGAAGAATCAAACACATAGAGCCCATCCACCAGATTACAAGAGCCAATCACCGTTCTCATCTTCATGTCCAGAAAAACACAAGACGAGGGGAAGAAAGTCACTGAATAATTCATTGAGGTGGTCAAATGACTAATAGAGAGAAGCAGGGGATGGAGCCTTTCCCAGCAATCGGAGAGAAGGAACCATCTGTAATGCTCATCTTGTCCCTACCAGACAAAGGAAGGTAAGACACGAAACCTGTAGCAGAGCCGGTCATATGATTCGTTGCTCCAAAATCAATAATCCAGTGAGTAGAAGAGCAAGAAGACGCAGCATGAGCACCTGAGGGTCCTTGATGAGTACGGGAAGACGAAGGAGGATCCGGAGACTGCCCCTGCATTAGGCGGCGGAAAGCAAGGATCTTATCGGCAGACAAAGCCAAAGGAGCAGACTAGAAATGTAGAGGCAGGGTCTCTTCAGAGGCATCAGATAGGTGGGCAGAGCGGGGCTGTGTAGAGCAGCCCTGAGAGTGGAAGAAACCACGACCTCCATGCGGTGCAGAACCACCACGGGGTGTTGGAAATCCATGAAGATGAAAACAGGTTTCCCGAGTATGACGAGTCTTCCCGCAGTAGTCACAGAGCAAATGATCTCTGTCAGTGGACTTGGGCCAGGAATCACGAGAAGCCCGACTTCCAAACTTGAACAGCCATGATAGAACCTTCTGAAGCAGAGTCAGGTGTCCATATCTGTCGCCTATCAACTTCTTGTTGAACGAGACTGAAAAACCTCTGGAAGAGAGGGCAAAAAAGAGCGCTCAAGGATCCGTGCACTGATCTGATCGAAGTCCCGATGCAAACCATGAAGAAACTCAAAGACTTTGTTCTTGTCTTCCTGAGCTCGGGCAAGGATCTCATCCCCAGGAGACACAAGAGTGAGGATGTTAAAGTGATCATACTCTTGATAAAGCTGAGTAAACTCTAGGTAGTAGACAGGAGGAGGGCAATCACCCTGATGAAGGAGAAAGATCTTCCGTCGCAGCTGGAAAATCTGGGAAGCATTGCCCTGACGGAAGTAAGTGGTCTCGACCCTCTTCCAAATATCTGTTGCGGCATCCAAAAACAAATAATTCCGGGCAATAGAGTCAATCATGGAATTAGTCAGCCAAGACATGATAAGAGAATTCTCAGACTCCCACTGTGGCCAGTCAGGAGAATCTGGGGCAAGAGTCAGCGTAGTACCCAGAACATAACCGAACAAACGCCTGCTCTTCAAGGTAAGATTAATAGTCCGAGACCACGGAAGAAAATTGGAGCCGTCCAAACATATTGTCGTGATTTGAGGAGTATTGTGCTCATCACCGGTCCGAGTGGATCCACTAGTCATCAAACTAGAGGAGGAAACTCCGTACCGAAAGAGATCGTAGGAGAGTCATCAGTCCCTGACATGATGGATTCAAGAATACAAATCAAGGAGCCAAGGGAAAACACCACAAACACCTAGATAGAAGCTAGAGTTACCTTATAGAAAGAGGAACGATACAAAGGGTATGTAGGAGTCTCGAATAAAGACGGACACCGGAAATTCCATCAGTTTAGCGACGCATATCTGGTGCCAAGTAAAGGAGACACAACAAACCTGCGATTGCGGACGACTGCTGGTGGAAGCGGAAGGAGAAAGCACTGGCTCTGCAACTGGACTGCTGGCTGACGACTGCTAGCGGATAGATGGAGCGAGGGAGAAGCGGAACCTACGACTGTTGGCTGACGACTGTGGATGACGTCTGGAGAAGCGAGCTCTGCGGCTGTGAAAGCAAGCTCTGCGACTAGATGAGCGTGACGAAGCTGGCGGAAGTGGAAGCTGCGACTGTTTTGGTGAAAACGGAAACAACAAATGAGGATGCACGGGACGAGATGGTGGAAGCGATGGGTCGGGACACTGATTAAGTCTTAAGGCTCTGATACCATGTTGAAAGGAAAACAAGTTAACTATTATTCATCCACATAAGGGCTATTTAAACATATTACAATAGACGACATAAAGGGGGATAGACAATGCGGGACTAAAACATGAATATGAAATTACAGATAACTCAACATCATATATGTGGGATTTTCCATTAATGTATCTTATGCTGATGTAGTTGAGAAATAAAATAGAATAATATTTCAATAATCTAAAATATCTCTATTACAATGCTCCTCTATATATGCACAAAGGAGGAGATCCTAAAAACAGGATGAGAGGTGTAGGACTAAATACAAGGAGGAAGATGGGCCTTAATAATGGGCTATTTAACTCATAAAAAGGCTATAATTAAACTCTCCCCCTCAAAATGGGAGTATATGTCAATCATTCCTATTTTGTAGATGTTATCGGCAAAGGTGTCATGACTCAAGACTTTAGTGAAGATGTCTGCAAGCTGGTCTTGGAATTGAACGAAAGGAGTGCAGATGTTGCCTTTCTCCCGGTAGTCTTTAATAAAGTGTCTATCGATCTCAATATGTTTTGTTCGATTATGCTGAACAGGATTATAAGCAATATTGATAGCAATTTTATTATCGCAGTATAATCATGGTCTTCCCATCTTGTAACTTTAAATAATGCATTAAAGATTTGAGCTAGAGCCCTACAAATACCCCCTTATGATATTGTTATATAATCCGCTTCTGCATGGAACTTGCTAGTTGTACTACATTTTGTTCCTTTCTTCGCCATGTCACAAGATTTCCTTCAACAAAGGAGCAATATCTGGTGATTGACTTTTGGTCATCTTGGCTTCCAGCCCAATCAGTGTCAGTATATTCTTCAACATTCAAATGCTCATTTCGAGAGAATAGGAGTCCTTGACCAGAAGATTTCTTTAGGTACTGTAGCACTCTCACAGAGGATTCCTGATGTCTTACTCTGGGAGAATGCATGTACCTGCTGTGAAAAATGGACAGAGAGCTAAATAAATTGCAAAATTTATTACTCCAAAAAGATCATAATTACAATAGGTATGCCCCCTTATATATAGAAACTGGGGGAGATGAGAGAATACAACAAACGATGTGGGACTAAATACAATCCGCGCGGCTTATGGGTTTGACAATGTCAAACCGCACACTATACAAAAGAATAACAAAACACCCAACTATACCAAGAGAACCGCCAGTCCGCCAGGGAAGACTGTTGGGCAAGCCTCCAGACCGCAACTGTGGGTTGCCACCAGGCCGCAGTTGCGGCTAATCATAAGACCATTGCTGCGGGTTGCCACCTGACCGCAACTGCGGATTGCCACCAGAACGCAGTTGCGGCTAACCATCAGACCACTGCTGCGGCAAGCCTCCAGACCGCAACTGTGGGTTGCCACCAGGTCGCAGTTGCGGCTTATCATTAGACCGCTATTGCGGCAACGCTCCAGACCGCAAGTGCGGATTTCCACCAGACTGCAGTTACGGTTAATCACCAGACCGCCAGTAGAGGATCACTACCAGACAGTTGCACCAACCCATCAGACCGCCTGGACTAACCTCCAGGACTAACTGTCAGACCTCTCGAACTGCTAACCGCCCGACTAGAGTGTCAAACCGCCAATTGCTAACACTCCCCCTCAAGCTGGAGCGTATATGTCAATCATGCTCAGCTTGCTACAAACATCTGAAGCGGAAACTGGTTTTGTGAAGAAGTCTGTCAGTTCTTTATCAGAAGTGACGAAGGGAGTACAGATCTGATTCTTCAATACCTCTTCTCTAATGAAATGACAATCCCCCTCAATGTGCTTTGTCCTCCCATGAAAGATAGAATTCTTTGTTATGTAAATGATGGCTTTGTTATCACAGAACATAAGAAGAGGATGGTCGTAGACTTCTCCCAAGTCAAGCATAAGTGTCTGTATCCATTTCAACTCACAGGTAGTTGAGGTCATGCTCCTATACTCTGCTTCAGCACTTGACCTTGAAACCAGTGTCTGCTTCTTGTTTTTCCAGCTAACAAGGTTTCCTCCTATAAAGGTGCAAAAACCTGATGTAGACTTTCTATCTTCCTTGTTATCAGCATAGCCGACATCAGAATATGCTTCAATATTCAGGTGACCATTCTTCTGAAACAACAAGCCCTTTCCTGGAGACCCTTTCACATACTCCAGAATCTTCATGACAGACCGAAGATGACACTCTCTAGGATTCTGCATAAACTGACTGACCTTCTCAACTGCATAAAAGATATCTGGTCTAGTAACAGTCAGATATATGAGTTTGCCTACAAGTCACATGTATACAGTGAAATATGGAAGAAGAAGAAGAGAATCATCAGTCCACCTTTTATCATCTCCAACCGCCATCGGGCAACGAGCAGGTTTTATGTCAAGAAGACTTGTCTCCTTTAAGAGATCTAGCGCATACTTTCGCTGTGAAAGAACCACCGAGTTCCTCTTTCGTGAAATCTCAATTCCCAGAAAGTACTTCGGAGTTCCCATATCCTTAGTAACAAAATGTTATCGAAGATATCGTTTGGCTAGATCAATGCCCTCTTTATCATCACCAGTCAGAAGAATATCATCAACGTAGACATCAAGAACCACAAGGCCTTTAGTAGTCTTGCGTATAAACAGAGAATGATCAGCAGAGCTTCGACTGAACCCAATAAGAGAAACAATTTCACTAAACTTTTCAAACCAAGCTCGTAGACTCTGTTTCAAACCATAAATTGTCTTCCAAAGCTTGCACACCTGAGATTGCCCCGGAGCAACATACCCAGGAGGTTGCTCCATGTAGACCACCTCTTGCAAATCACCATAAAGGAAGACATTCTTCACATCTAACTGAGACATCTCCCCATCTCTATTAATAGCCA
Source organism: Platanthera zijinensis (assembly GCA_039513925.1). Lineage (NCBI taxonomy): Eukaryota > Viridiplantae > Streptophyta > Magnoliopsida > Asparagales > Orchidaceae > Platanthera > Platanthera zijinensis. The sequence continues at coordinate 1,651,772 of CM077093.1, forward strand.
CAGAGAAGAGAACGCGTATAGTGCTGATACGAGCAACAGGAGAAAAAGTATCAAAGAAATCCACCTCATATGTCTGAGTAAACCCTTTGGCAACAAGTCTTGCCTTATAACGATCAACAGAGCCATCTGGAAGATACTTAACCACAAAGACCCACCCACAACCAACCACATCAACGCCTAGAGGTGGGGGTACAAGAGTCCAAGTCGCTCTCTCAGTTAACGTGTTCATTTCTTCATCCATAGCAACTTTCTACTGAGGAATAGCAAGAGCTTCTTGATATGTTTTCGGGATGACAGTAGAAGAAATAGCAAGAGCAAAACGATTGGCATTCAGAGAAAGCTGAGCATATGAGACAACATCATTAATTGGATGCTTAGTACAATGTCGAACGCCCTTCCGCGGGGCAATTGGAAGATCAAGATCACTACTAGCCGGAGGAGGAAATGTACTGTCAGAAGGAAGAAGAGGCTCTGGAACAGACACAGAAGGCTCCAAGGGCAACACCTCAGGCTCCAGAGAAAGAGACGGAGCAACAGGAGCAGATATGGAAAGAACTGGCTTTGGCGGAGGTGCCGAAAGAATAGGCAAGGAAGAAGAAGTATTAGAGGGCAAGAAAGAGGAAGTAGGAGAGAAATATGGTGTATCTTCAAAAAATGTAACATCAGCTGAAACATATTGTTTGCGCAGAAGATGATCAAAACAGCGATAGCCCTTCTGCGTCGGACAATAATCAAGAAAGATACACTTAACAGAACGAGGAGAAAGTTTGTCACGACTAGGAGAAGGTACGTGAACAAACGTCATATATCCAAAAAATTTCAGAGGTAAAGGAAACGGCTCGGCCTCAAGATATAAAATAGAAAACAGAGTCTTGCCTTGAAGAATGGAGGAGGGAATACGGTTGATGAGAAAACAAGAGAGGAGAACAACATGACCCCAATAAGACCGAGGAACCGTCATTTGTATGCAAAGGCTGCGAGCAACATCCAAGAGATGACGATTTTTGCGTTCAGCAACATCATTCTGTTGATAGGTATAGGGATAAGTAGTTTGATGAATCAAGTCCGTGGCTCGCACAAAAATTAGAGAACTGACGGCTGATATATTCATTGACATTATCAGTACGAATGACCTGAATCCCGAATGGGCACACGAAACTGTGTGAAGATCTCATTATAAAATGCAGTGAAAACAGAGAACAACTCAGAACGATCCTTCAAGAGATACAACCAAGTGCATCTGGAGAAATCATCAATAATTGTGATAAAGTATAAGCTTCCTCTTCCAACAGTAGCAACAGGAGAAGGACCCCAGATGTAAGAGTGAACTAGTTCAAAAGGGCGCGAAAAACAACGTCCCGTTCGAGCTGGGAAAGAAGAGCGATGATGTCTACCCAACTCACATGCTTCACAGTTCAAAGGAAAATCCTCTGAAGGAAGTTCTGGAAAAAGTTGATGAATGAGGCGAGAAGGAGGATGACCAAGACGACGATGCCATTGTTGAAGAGAGGAAGAAGCAGAAAACGCAACGTCTTGATCAAGAAAAAAAAGGTCATCACTTATAGTCCCAGTAGAGATCGTAGTTTTGGAGACAGAATCAGAGAAAGAACAAGTGGTGCCAGTAAAAGTAACCGTACAATTCAACTGAGTACAAAGAGCATGAATAGAAAGTAAATTGCACGGAAAAGTTGGGACATAGAGAGTATCCTGGAGCAGCAAAGACGAGGAAAGATGCACAGTCCCACTACTATGAACAGGAGCAGAAGTCTCATCTGCAATAACAACAGAAGGTAGCTTGTTCTGGGCAGTCAAAGAAGATAACAAACGAGAGTTATCGGTCTTGTGACAAGTGACACCGGAGTCAATAAGCCACTTGTCAGAGGAGGCCACAAGAGTACGAGCTGTAGAGGAGAGAAGAGAAACCATCTTCAAGAGGAAAGAAGGATTTCTAACCGCACAGTTAGAAACAAGTCGGACAAGAACAAGCCGGCAAAGTAGTCGCAGAAAGAAACCAACCACAAAAAAAGACCGGCAGAAAAAACAAACCGCACGGTTTGAGGAGAAGCCGGAAAGAGCAACTTCGCAGCGAACGAGATAAGGCGCAGCGAGAAGAAAAGAGCAGAAGTCGCACGGTCAAGGTGACAATACACCAGCGGCAAGAAAAAAAAGTTGGGACCAAAATGCGGAACAACAGAGAAGCCGCGCGAACAAAACACGTGCAAAGGAGGAGAAACCGCACGAGTAGAGAAAAGAACCCGCGCAAGAAGAAACAAGCCGCAGGAAGAAAACAACTCGCGAAAGAAAGGAGAGAAGAAAACGCGAAAAGCCAAGAAGTCGCGCAAAGAAGAAGAAAGAGAGGCGAAAGAGTCCGCCCGGTTAAGGTGACAACACACCAGCGGCAAGGAAGAAGCCACGACCAAAAGGCGGAACTCGCAACTGAGAAAAGAAACCGCGCGAACACAACAAGTCGCAAAGAAGCGTGGTTAGCAAAGATAGCCGGGCGAACAGAAAAACCTGAAAAAAAGCAAGTCGCAAGCATAGCAAGAAGCAAAGGAGAGAAGGGAGGGAAGGGAGAGAAACCGGACAAACCGAAAGAAGCCGGACGAAGCCGGTAGAAGAGGTCGCGCGGTTAAACAAACAAACCGCGATCTGATTGGAGCAAAGGATCGGTTCGCTCTGAAACCATGTGAAAAATGGTCAGAAAGCTAAATAAACCGCAAACTTTATTACTCTAAAAAGATCATAATTACATAGGTATGCGCCCTTATATATAGAAACTGGGGGAGATGAGAGAATACAACAAACGATGTGCGACTAAATACAATCCGCGAGGCTTATGCAGAATGTCAAACCGCACATTATACAAAAGAATAACAAAACACCCAACTACACTAAGGGAAACCTCCAGTCTGCCAGGGAAGACCGCTGGGCAAGCCGCCAGACCGCAACTACGGGTTGCCACCAGGCCGCGGTTGCGGCTAATCATCGGACCGTTGTTGTGGGTTGCCACCTGACCGCAACTGCGGATTGCCACCAGACCGCAGTTGCGGTTAACCATCAGACCACTGTTGCGGCAAGCCGCCAGACCGCAACTGCGGGTTGCCACCAGGCCGCAGTTGCGGCTAATCATCAAACCGCTGTTACGGAAAGCCTCCAGACCGCAAGTGCGGATTGCCACCAGACCGCAGTTGCGGTTAATCACTAACCACCAGGACTAACCGCCAGACCGCCCGAACTGCTAACCGCCCAACTAGAGTGTCAAACCGCCAATTTCTAACACCTGTTAAGGATCCTAACATGTGTGATATCAGGGCGAGTGTGTGTGAGGCAGATTAACCTTCCCACAAGTCTTTGATAACTAGAGGCGTTCACCTCACCAACCCTGTCTTCAATTTCACAATTTGCTTCATTGGGGGTATATGTCGGAGCACAACCAAACATCTATGCTTTCTCGAGAAGATCTACGAAATATTTTGAGAAATGAAGGCAGACCATGCGACTTCAATTCCTAAGAAATATTTTAACTTTCCTATGTCCTTGACTTCAAAATCCTTGCATAGGCGTGTTTTCAACCTCGCGATTCTTTCCAAATCATTTCTTGTGATGATAATATCGTCGACATATACGATGAGAACAACCACCTTCTCTGCATTCCACCCAACAAAGAGGGTATGATTGGAGTGACCTTGTTTGTATCTCAATAGGGTCACGATTTTTTAGAATTTTCCAAATTAAGTCCTGAGAGATTGCTTCAACCCATAGAGAGATTTATAAAGTTGACAGTCTTTTCCTTATGTCCCTTGCTTTAAGAAACCCGACGAAAAATTCATGTATACATCTTCAAGATCATCATGTAAGAAGGTATTGTTAACATCCATTTGCTAGAGATTCCATCCAAGGCATACAATGGATGATAAAATAATGCAGATGGAGTCCATTTTGACAACTGGTGCAAATGTCTCGTGATAATCCACAACAGGGGTTTGGGTATATCCCTAAGCAACAAGACGTGTCTTGTATCTCTTGATGACATCTTCTTGATTCTGCTTGATAGAGAATACCCATTTGAATCCAACGGGTTTCTTTCCAGATATGAGGTGCGCTAGGGTTCAGGTCTGGTTTTTCTCTAATACAGACATCTCTTCTTCTATTGCCTTTCTCCATTCTGGTATATTTAGTGCTTCCTGCTAAGTGTTATGAATACGAGCAGAGGCCAGAGAGGAGATGAAGACTTTATGTATCTATGTCAGATTGTGATATGAGATATAATTTGCAATTAGGTAAGTAGAAGAGGTCGACTTATATTTCCAATGTATGAGAGGTTGATGGAGGTTTTGATTAGAGTCTGATTCAGAAGAGTGTATCGGTTGTGGTGGCATAACAGGGTTTTGTAGTACTTTAACACCAACATTATGTCTCAGATAGATCTGAGGAATGGATAAGTAAGTCCCAGAACAACAGAGACTAAAGGCTGCACGAGAGTGGATACGGTAGTTGGATCCATAGTAGTAGTAGTTGAATCCATAGTAGTAGTTGGATCCGTAGTAGTAGTAGTTGGATCCGCGGCAGGAGTAGTTGAAATATTTGGAATGATGGGAAGATCGACATCGGCAAAGGTATCCTGCTTCCCCTAACGTGAACCAAAGAAGTTTTTCCCTTCATGGAACATCGTGTCCATGGTACAAAAGAAATGACGAGAGGCAGGATGATAACAATGATAGCCTTTCATAGTGGAGTAGTCAACAAAAACACATTTAAGGGAACATGCATCTAATTTATCACGAGTGTTTTGATGAATGTCGACAAAACACACACATCTGAATACACAGAGAGGTAAATGAGATGTGTGGACTACACATTTGGTGGACAATCCAGATAGAGGGGAGACATAATATAAGGTACTGGAGGGAATACGATTAATGAGGTATGTCGCAGTGAGAACCGCTTCACCCCAATAAGATTTGGGAATATCCATAGGAATGAGGAGGCATCACGTGTCTTCTAACAGGTGTTTATTTTTTCGTTCAACAACACTATTTTGGGTAGAAGTGTGAACGTAAGTGGTTTGGTGTAGGATCCTATGACCAGCAAGATAAGTACCAAATATATCATGATCGTCATACTCCCCTCTCCCCCCATGCACTGCAAAGGACACAAATTTTATAGCCAAACTAAGTGTCAACCATTTTACAAAAGAGTTGAAAACAGTTAAACAAATCACTTTTCTTTTTTAATAAGTACACCCACATAGTACAAGAGAAACAATCAATAAATATGGCAAACCATCGATGATCGGAGAAAAAGGTAATAGGAGAAAGTCCCCAAACATCAGTGTGAATTATATCAAAAGAAATTGTACCGGGAGAAGATACATTATGCGGGCTATGTCGTACGTGTTTAGAAAAACTACAAACATCACAAACAAACGTGTTCAAACATTTGGAAAACATAGGAAACATCTTAAGAAGATAACTGGGGGGCGGATGCCCGAAATGTTGATGCCACCGACGAACATCCACAGGAGTGGGAGCAGAGGTATTGGAGAGAGCTTGGACAGGAGAATGTTCCAAGATGTACAAGCCACCAAAGTTCCTACCACTGTCAATGCCCAAGCATCTGCAACGCACGCTGGAGCAAAATAGTCAAAGTAATCAAGCTTCTGATAGAGACGTTCAAATTCAAAAAAAATATGACACAACACTGGCAATCCTTGTCGAAGACTCAGAAGACGACAGGTAAGCTTATACACATACACCTGAGTGAAGCTACCAATTTGAGAATATGTCTCACGCGTCTGAGTTCAAATCCCAAAGGAAAAGTCCATGAGCATGTAACTGCGATAAACCAAAGGAGACATAGTGGAGAAGCCACGAAACCACCAGAGAATTATCAGCATCCCACTTCCGCCGTGAGGAGTTAGTGACAGGAAGTTGCACCACAGTACCATCAATATACCTATATAGTTGATGGTTGCAGATTGCATGTTGAGCGGTCCAGGGCAACTCAAGATAATTTGAACCGTCCAAAGGAATAGTAGTAATCCTGAAGAAGCTGAAATAACTCGCAGATGGAGCGTCGAGATACTAACAAGAAAAACGTGGAAGACTGTAGGAATCGCATACAACAGTAGGTGTGAGCTCCTGTGAGTGAGGCTGGCAGGAAAGTTAACGGGTGATCGGAGCTGGGAAGAGCTCGCGCAATTGGAGTTGGGGAGAGCTCGCTCCAAGGATACGGTGCAGGAGGAACTCACAGATCACGCGCCAAGGATGTGGTGCAAGAGGAACTCAATGATGGAAACGAACTTGTTGCGTGATCGAGCTAGAAAGAGCTTGCAAGACTCGTTGATGGTGTCGAAATCGACGCAGAGGAAGGAACTCGCGTGAGGAAGCATCTGGTAGGAACTCGCATGAGGAGGAACCTCTTGAAGAGGTCGTTGGGGAAGAACTCGCGTGAGAAGGAATTCGTGTCTGAAGAAATTGCGGCTTGCACGTCTCGCACATCTGGAGAACTCGTGTCTCTCATGTGAGGAAGAGGATGTGTCCCGTGCATCTGGAACTCGCATCTTGCGCGTCTGGAACTCGCAGCCCTCGCATGAGGAAGAAGAAATAAGAGTGGAATCTGGACTCGTTGACGAGAACAAGTCGAGAATGAGAGAAATCACTAGACAAGATAATCATGGGACGAGTGGAAGCAATTCCCTAGCTATGATACTAAGTTGAGAAATGAATTAGAATAATATTTCAACAATCTAAAATATCTCTATTACAATGCTCCTCTATATATGCACAAAGGAGGAGATCCTAAAAACAGGATGAGAGGTGTGGGACGAAATACGAGGAAGATTGGCCTTGTATGTGGGCCTTATATGTGGGCCTTAACAATGGGCTATTTAGCTCGTAAAAAAGGCTATAATTCAACTAATGTTGGATTATTTGAGGTTTATTTATCATTGTGCTTTGTCTATTGCTTTTATAGATAATTATGTCTTCTAAATGTAATTGTTTTGATAATGATGATTTTGTATGTCAGTTGAAGCAATGATGGGTTTAAACATTTGCTCTAGCTGCGGCATCCCAGGCTCTCGGATTGTAACAATAATGTCAAATATTAACAGAGAGGAAGCTACCTCAAAAAAACAGAGAAAAAGCATGACATACAGGCATGAAAATACATAAAAATGGATAAATTAAAAAATAATGCAGCAAACATGTTATAAATTATAACATTTATTAGAAAAGCCCATGTAAAGGGCCCATTATTGGGCCCTCTTTCTTTATTTCTCTCTCCTCCTTCTTTAGTCTCACATCATGTATAGGATTTATTCTTCTCTCCTCTTTCCTATATATTTGTATTCTCCCCTTGTATTTAGACATTGAAGTAATACATACAAGCTTTTGAGACATTCTCTACATGGTATCAGAGGGACTTGGTGCTCCTGCGGATTCCGGCATTTTATCCGCCCGGCGGCCTGCGGTTTCCGCGGCCTGACGTTTGTGTCCGCACCTCCTAGTCGCATAGCCTCTACGACCTGCCCTTCTCCTCTCCGCTCTCTTTCCTTCTTCCATGGAACCACTCCTCTTCTAGCCTTTTTATAGCCCTCTCTCTCTGATCTGTGGGGTCCACTGCTTCCCATAGTCCGCTGCGGCCTCTCTCTGTCCGCTGCGAGCTCGGCGAACTCGCTCCTTAGCTCTGCGGTCTCCTTCTGTCCGCTGAGAGCTCGTGAACTCGCTTCCTCCTCTTGCTCGGCGAACTCGCTCCCTAGCTCTGCGGTCTCCCTCTGTCCGTTGCGAGCTCGGCGAACTCACTTCCTCTTCTTGCTCGGCGAACTCGGCGAACTCGCTTCCTTTTCTTGCTCTCTTTGGTCCACTGCGAGCTCGGCGGTCTCCTTTTGTCCATTAGCTGTTGCTATTGCGAGCTCCCTTCTGTCCGCGCGGCTTTCTCTGTCCGCTGCTTTTCTCCTCCCTCTTCTGGCGGGCAAGTTCTTTTCCCTGCCCACCGAGGACTCGCTCCTCTCTGCGATTTCCGTCTTGCGGACTGGTCCAGCCCGCAGCAGTCGCCGTCGCCGCACATCGCCGCGACTTGACGAGCTCTCCCCGTTTGTCTTCTCCTTCTCCATCTCGCCGCGGTCCTGCCCTCTCTTCTAGGCGAGCTGTTGTGCTCGTCTCGCCGCGGACTGCTCCAGTCCGCCACGGCCTACCATAGCTCGCGCCTTTCCTAGCGCGTCTGTACTCGCCGCGACCTGCCTTCTGCTCGCTTCCTCTCCTCCAGGTCGCCATGTCTTCTAGCGAGTCCACAACAGCTACCCCCACGGCAGACCGCGTGGCTCCTGCTCCTGAACTCCGCGATGAGCTTTGGATTACTACTCTTTCCCTCTCTGGGAAGACGAACTTCAACCCGTGGGTTCACTCCGTTCGGAGGGTCCTGCAAGCCAAGGGCCTTGCGCGTCACCTTACCCAGGGACCTCCTTCTCCCACTACTGATGAATGGCTACGAAATGACGGTCGCGTCCATACCTGGATCCTAAACTCTCTGGAGGGTGAGCCCTACCAGATGATCATGTATCATGACACAGCCAAAGCAATGTGGGATGAACTCCACTCCTTGTACTCGGGCAAGGACAGCCTTCAGCACCTCTTTGACATCATCACCGATCTTCAAGCGTTGGATGTTGGCAAGGCTATGTGGCTAAGACTCTCACGGAGGCCTGGATTCAGCACCAGCCATCTACTACTGATCTCGCTGCTCAGCGTGCCCAGAAGGAGGCTGTCTGTATTGCTATGATTATGGCTCGAGTACCGCCACACCTTCACAGTATCCGGGCCCAGGTTCTGGCATCACCTGCTACCCCCTCCTTCTCAGATGTTTGCTCTATGTTACTTCGAGTACCACCTCCCCTGGAGACGTCTGCACCACCATCGCCGGCCCTTCTTCAACAGGCCCTTCCTCCCTTACTTCCCCCACCATCTTCTGCTCGGGGTGGCCGTACGGGCTCCCGTGGAAGGGGCCGTGGTGGTCGAGGACGCCCAAAGTGCTCATACTGCGGCCGAGATGGACACACTGAAGCAGTCTGTCACAAGAAACATGGCTACCCTCCTCGCCCTCCTACTGCTGCTACCGCTGATAGCCCTCCACCCACCGGTACGAACCTTGAGGCTCTTCGCCTTCAGCTGCAACAACTCCAGGGTCTACTCAACCCTCTGTCTGCTTCGGTTGCCTCCACCTCTACTGCAGGTATTGCATCCAGCTCCACTACAGGTACTGCATGTCTTTCCTCCAGTTCTCGTTGGATTCTAGACTCGGGAGCCACCCACCACATCACCTCACTGCCGCCGCCAAGGTTCTCAGATGCTCCTCATCCCACATCTATTACTGTGGCCAACGGTGCGAGTGTTCCGGTCTCCGGATGTGCTGATCTCTTAATCCACCCCTCCATCTCTCTTCGCTCCGCTCTTTATGTGCCGGCATCACCATTTAATTTACTATCTGTTAGTCGTCTTACTACTGATATGAACTGCTATATCACCTTCAACTCTTCTGGTTTTTTGATACAGGATCGGCAAACGCAGATTACCATTGGTAGGGGTCGACTGCAGAACGGGCTCTACCTCCTCGATGTCTCTTCTACCGCCCTTTCCTCTGTATCATCTAGTGATTGACATTGCCGTCTTGGGCATCCTCCTCTACCTCTCCTCCAGAAGGCGCTTCCTGACGTATCCCTTCCTGCTTTTAAATGTGATTCATATATTATTGGCAAACAACCACGTTCTTCTTTTCCCGCACATTGTACTCGGAGCTCTGCTCTTTTTGATTTAATACATTCTGATATTTGGGGTCCGTACAGGGTTACTAGTATCTCGGGTTATCGTTACTTTATAGCGTTCATTGACGATTACTCTCGCACCGCATGGTTGTATTTACTTCGTGATCGCTCAGAGCTTCCTCGTGTCTTTCGGGCTTTTGTGTTAGAGACTCGTACGCAATTCTCTACTACTATCAAAACATTCCGCTCTGATAATGCTCGTGAGTACACTAGCCACGAGTTTGCAAATCTATGCGCAGACTTCGGGATTGTTCATCAAACGTCTTTCCCCTACACCCCTCAACAAAACGGGGTTGCAAGAACGAAAGAACCGCCACCTTCTTGATGTTGCTCGATCCCTCATGCTTCACATGCATGCTCCCAAAGTATACTGGAACTTTGCGGTCTCCACTGCGTGTTTTCTCATCAACCGTCTCTCATCTTCGGTTCTCCAAAATGCTACCCCCTTCAGCCTTCTCTTTCCCTCCGCACCTGCCTTTCCTCTCACCCCCAGGGTCTTTGGTTGTACTTGTTTCGTCCATACCCTGGGTCTCACTATAGACAAACTGGATCCCCGAGCAGCGAAACACATTTTCGTCGGCTACTCCCGCACCCAAAAGGGTAATGTGTGTTATTCTCCGGCTACCCAGAAAGTCTCTGTGTCCGCCGATGTTACTTTATGGGAGGATCGATCCTTCTTCCCTCCCCCTTTACCGTCTCTTCTACCACCAGTCACTCTACCACCTTCCATTCCACGGCCGGTTATCCCTGTCAACTCGCCTCCAAACCTCCCTCAGCCGACTCCCACTATTGCTCCTCCTAAGCCGTCCGTCATTCGGGTCTATACTCGCCGCCCTCTTCCTTCCGTTGCCCCTATGCAGTCGGCTTCGACCTCGGCTTCTCCGTGTTCTGCTGCTCCAGGTGCCCGCCTCTACAGCTCATCCGATGGCCAACTTATGTTTCTCTACATCGTCTCTCTCCACATCTTCAGACATTGGCTACTTCACTATCCTCGGTCTCTATTCCTAACTCCGTACAGGAGGCTCTTCAACATCCTGGGTGACGCGCTGCCATGGAAGAAGAAATGGCTGCTCTTTGGGCAAACCAGACTTGGACCCTGGTGCCCCTTCCTCCCGGACATAAACCAGTTGGGTGCAAATGGGTATTTGTCATCAAACATGCCCCTGATGGGACCATTGACAGACTCAAAGCTCGCCTGGTAGCTCGTGGATTCACCCAGCAACAAGGTCTCGACTATGACGAGACTTTCTCTCCGGTCGCCAAGCTCAACACAGTCCGCGTTCTCATCTCGGTGGCTGTCCATCGCCAATGGCCCTTACTTCAAATGGACATCAAGAATGCTTTTCTGAATGGCGACCTCTACGAAACGGTTTACATGCAGCAACCTCCCGGGTTTGAGACCACGGGGGAGTCTCGGGTGTGTCACCTTCTCAAATCGCTCTATGGTCTCAAACAATCCCCTCGGGCATGGTTCGACAAGTTCAGCAAAGCTCTCCGGGAAATTGGCTTCACTCGGAGCTCGGCTGACTTCTCATTGTTTACTCGCCACCAGGCAACGGGTACGGTTCTCCTATTGGTATATGTCGATGACATCATCATTATTGAGACGACTCGAACGACATACAAACCATTAAGCAACATCTGAGCTCCGTCTTCCAAACTAAAGATTTGGGACATCTTCGGTACTTCATAGGTCTGGAGGTTGCTAGACGATCAGATGGTCTGGTTCTCTCTCAGCGGAAATACTGCCTAGATCTTCTTCATAATGCAGGCTACTCCGGCTGCAAACCTGTGAACACTCCCATGGATGTCAATCACAAACTATGTGCTCAGGCCTCAGATTCTGATACCCTTCTACAAAATCCAGAATATTATCGTCGTCTAGTTGGGAAACTAATCTACCTAACGGTAACAAGACCTGATATATCCTTCGGCGTGGGGCTCGTCAGTCGGTATATGCACTCTCCTCGAAGCTCTCATCTTCGGGCAGTGGAACGGATTCTCAGATACCTCAAGACAGCTCCTGGCCAAGGACTTGTATACAAAACCTCATCTTCAATCCCAACATTGGTGGCATACTCTGATGCCGACTACGCTGGCTCTCTTGATGATCGACGATCCACTAGCGGGTTCTGCACATATTTTGGGGGACATCTGATTACTTGGCGCAGCAAGAAACAAGCAGTGGTTGCTCGATCCTCAGCAGAAGCAGAATATCGGGCAATGGCTTCTGTGGTTTCGGAACTCACATGGATTGAGAGTCTCCTTGTCGACCTTGGTGTAAGGCTATCTTCACCAGCTCTCCTCCTATGTGACAGCCAAGCTGCGATACAAATTGCCAAGAACCTGGTCTTTCACGAAAGAACGAAGCATATTGAGGTAGATTGTCATTTCATCCGAGAGAAAGTCCACATGAAGAAGATCGAGCTCAAGCATGTTCCGGGTACTGAACAGGTCGCGGACGTCCTCACAAAAGCTCTACCAAGTACCCTCTTCTATCAGTGCCTATCCAAGCTTGGCGCATACGACTTATACGCTCCAGCTTGCGGGGGAGTATTAGAAAAGCCCATGTAAAGGGCCCATTATTGGGCCCTCTTTCTTTATTTCTCTCTCATCCTTCTTTAGTCTCACATCATGTATAGGATTTATTCTTCTCTCCTCTTTCCTATATATTTGTATTCTCCCCTTGTATTTAGACATTGAAGTAATACATACAAGCTTTTGGGTCATTCTCTACAACATTAATCATAAGGGAATTGTACTTTCAGACAAAAAAGCAATTGAAGTACATCCTAATTTGCTATTATTGTAGAAGAATTGAGCAAACCTTGTATATACTTCTTGAATGCCAAATTACAAGTATGACTACAAATATATAGGGAGAAGAGAGAGAGAGAGTAATCCCTTATACAAGATGTGGGACTATTACAAGAGGAAGAAGGCCTATAATGGGCCTCTAAATGAGCCTTTACAAGATGTTTTCTAATCAGTTTTCTAGCACTCCCCCGCAAGCTGGAGCGCACAAGTCGTAGACACCAAACTTGGATAAGAACTGATAGTATAACGGCCGAGAGAGGGCTTTATTTAGGATGTCAGAAACTTGTCCTGTAGCGGGAACATGCTCCAATTTTATCTTCTTTGATTGAACTTTTTCCCGAATGAAGTGACAATCAACTTAAATATGCTTTGTTCGTTCATGAAAGACAGGATTCTTGGCAATATATATTGCAGCTTGACTGTCAAAAAATAAGGTCACCAGAGATGAGAGTTTGAGTCTCAAATCATTGAGAAGACTTTCAAGCCAGGTTAACTCAGATACAACAACAGCCATAGCCCAGTACTCTGCCTCAACAGACAAGCGAGCAACAACGGACTGCTTCTTGCTACGCCAGGTAATAAGGTGTCCACCGAAGTATGTACAAAAACCAATTGTGGAACGCCTATCATCAAGAGAACCTTCATAGTCCGCGTCAGAATACGCAACAAGAGAGAGAAAGGTAGATGGTTTATAAACGAGTCTTTGTCCCAAAGCAGTCTTTAGATATCTGAGAATGCACTCAACAGCTTGGAGATGAGATGTCCGAGGAGCATGCATAAAACGACTCACAACCCTCACAACAAATGAGATGTCAGGTCGAGTAACCGTAAGATAAATCAGCTTCCCCACCAAACGTCGATAGTATTCTGAATTTGTAAGCAGTTGGTCGGAATCAGAACCATGCGCAAAAAGCTTGTGATTTACATCCATAAGGGTGTCCGCAGGTTTGCACCCTGAGTAGCCAGCATATTGAAGTAGGTCAAATACAGTACTTTCGTTGGGATAAGACGAGACCATAGGTCGTCTTGCAACCTCAAGCCCAAGGAAGTATCAAAAATTTCCCAGGTCTTTCGTCTGAAATGTCGAGTTCAAATGTTGTTTGATTTGTTATATTCTTGTAGAGTCGTCACTAGTAATTAGGATATCATCAACATACACAAGGAGAATCACAGCGCCTGTTGGCTGATGACGGGTGAAGATGGAGAAGTCAGCCGAGCTTCGTGTAAAACCAACTTCACGAACAACCTTGCTGAATTTCTCAAACCAAGCACGCGGGGACTGTTTGAGACCACACATAGACTTCCGGAGATGACATACATGAGAATCCCCCGTGATCTTTGTAGAAAAAAGGATCAAACCTTGTAAATACTTCTTGAAAACAAAAAAACAAGTATGAGTACAAATATATAGGAGAGAGGAGAGTAAGATCTAGCTATACAAATAATATGGGACTAAACACAAAATCTTACATGGGCCAAGTTAATGGGCCAATACATTATTTTTCCTAGTATTCTCTAACACTCCCCAGCAAGCTGGAGCGTACAAGTCATAGACACCAAGCTTGAACAAGAACTGATAATAGAGACGTCGCGGTAAGGCCTTGGTGAGGATGTCAGCAACTTGCTGAGCAGCATGAACATATGATAACTTTATCTTCTTCAACTAAACCTTCACCCGAATGAAATGACAGTCAATTTCAATATGTTTTGTCCGTTCATGGAAAACTGGATTCTTGGCAATGTGAATAGCAGCTTGACTATCGCAAAATAAAGTGGCAGGTGAGGGAGAGCTTGACTTCTAGATCATCAAGGTGACCATCAAGCCATGTGAGCTCAGACAAAACTGCTGCCATCGATCGATACTTGGCCTCAGCAGATGAGCGAGCAACCACAAACTGTTTCTTGCTGCACCATGTAATAAGATGTCCTCCAAAATAAGTGCAGTATCCACTTGTGGAACGACGGTCATCCAACGAGCCAGCATAATCAACATCAGAGTATGCAATCAAAGATAAGGGAGACAAAGAAAGCGTGTATACAAGTCTTTGTCCAGAAACAGTTTTCAAGTATCGAAGAATACGCTCGACTGCCTGAAGATGAAGAGATACGTGGCTCATGCATGAATCGACTGACAACTCCAATAGTAAATGATATATCAGTCTCGTAACAGTAAGATATATCAGCTTTCCCACAAGACGACGATAATACTCTGAATTCGTAAAGAGCAAATCAGAGTTCGAGGCATGAACACAAAGCTTGTGATTGATATCTATGGGAGTATCAGCGGGCTTGCATCCAGAATAGTCTGCATCATGAAGTAAGTCAAGACAATACTTTCTCTGAGATAACACAAGCCCATCAGGTCTCCAAGCCACTTCGAGACCAAGAAAATATCGAAGGCTTCTCAGGTCCTTTGTTTGAAACACAGTCGCCAGATGCTGTTTGATCATCCGTATTCCTGAAAGATCGTCTCCTGTGATCAAAATATGATCCACATATACCAACAGAATCACCGTGCCTGTTGGACGATGACAAGTGAACAGAGAGAAGTCGGCCGAGCTCCGAGTGAACCCAACAACACTAACGGTCGAGCTTCGAGTGAACCTCCCTCTGATACCATGTAGAAAAAAAGATCAAACCTTGTATATACTTTTTGAATACAAAAAAACAAGTATGATTACAAATATATAGGAGAGAGGAGGGTAAGATCTAGCTATACAAATAATGTAGGACTAAACACAAAATCCTGCATGGGCCAAGTTAATGGGTCAATACATTATTTTGCCTAGTATTCTCTAACAGTCTTAAACCTGAGAGGTTGGTGCATATAAATAGTTTTCCTGGAGATCGTCATTGAGAAAGTCGTTTTTAATATCCAACTGATGGAGGGGCCACTGTCGATGGACATCCAAGGAGATCAGGATCCGAACAGTATTGAACTTGGCAACTAGATAGAAGGTTTCATCATAATCAAGGTCTTGTTGTTGAGTGAATCATCGGGCCATGAGACAAGCTTTTAGGCGATCAACAGTCTCATCCGCAACATGTTTGATAACAAATACCCACTTGCAGCTGACAAAGGACTGGCCGGGAGGAAGAGGAACCAGATCTCAAGTCTGATTAGCCCAGAGGGAAGTCATTTCATCATCCATGACCGCCCGCCACCCCCGAGTGCTGAAGCGCTTCCTGCACAGAATTAGAGATAGAAATGGAGGAAAGAGAGACGACAAATTGATGGAGTGGCGGAGAGAAGCGATGTAGAGACATAATTCGCCAAGTGATGAGCCGTAGAGGTTGATGGTAGATCAGCAGGTCGCGGGATGTCATCGGTAGAAGGGAGCTGCTTGTAGAGAAGTATTCTTGGACTTACGACGAGTATAGACACAGAGAGGTGGTGGAGGTAAAGAAGGCACCGATAGTGAGGAGGGAAGAGGTCGGGAGAGACGGAGTCGTGACCGGGACCGTATGACGAGCTGCAGTGGAAGGTGGAGACAGGGTGGAAGGAGATGAGTGGGATGGTTGATCCTCGGGAAAGGTTACATTAGCCGAAACAATTAGCTTGTCGTCGAGAGGAGAGTAACAAACATAACCTTTTTGAATTCGGGAGTAGCCAACGAACATACATTTAATGGTGCGAGCAGCGAGCTTGTCATTAGGTGGACCAAGAAGATGAACATAACACACAGCCAAAGACACGGGGTGTGAGAGAGAAAGGAGACTTGGAAGGAAAGAGAAGACTAAAGGGAGAGGCGAAGTCGAGAACAGATGAAGGCATGCGGTTGATAAGATGACAGACAGCAGAAACCATAAAGTTCCAGTATTTGGTGGGCACCTGCATTTGAAACATGAGTGATCGGGCGACATCGAGGAGGTGACGATTTTTCCGCTCGGCTACACCGCTTTGCTGGGGGGTATATGCACAGGGCGGCAAGGGCAAGCCGCAACGACTAGAGGAGCAATGGCTAGAGCAGAGGCCGACAAACTAGAGGAGCTGCTGGTAGAATAGCAGGGAGAGAAGCAAGTCGCGGACAAGCGGCTAGAGGAGTAGAGGCCGGCGAACAGCGACGAAGAGCTGGCAGGATGAGCAAGCAGCGACTGGAAAATAAGTCATAGCGGCTAGAGGATCAAGTGGACAGGCGGCAATAGGCAAAGGCGACTAGGTCGCCCAAACAAAGAGAAGGATCGTGCGAGAGCACTAGCCGGGCGAGCAGCAACGGATAGCAGTGGATAAGAGTTGTGAGCAGATAACAACGGAGAAGAAGAGGCGGCCTGGAGGACAGTGGACCAGCGGAAGCTGCGAGAAGGGACTGCAGGAATAGAAGCAGATCGCGGCGGTTAGAGATGTAGACCGCAGGTCGCAATAGAGTAAGCAAACCGTAGAGAGCAAACTATAGCAGGAAGCAGCACCGGCTTGAGGAACAGAGGCGATCTGAAGAGGCAGCGGGCAGATAAGATCCTGCGCCTAGAAGATGCAAGACCGCAACGGCTAGAACAGGGGCAAGCCCGCAGCGGGTAGAGAAGCAAGGATGAGGCTGCGCGAGAAGCAGTCCACACGACAAAAAAGGGCACGTGATAGCTGAAGAAGACCGCGCGAATTCATAGGAGTCCGCAGCAGGTAAAAGAGAATCCGTAGGACCGTGCGAACAAGAGCAAGGGAAAGAGACCAGTGCGGTCTGAATTGGAGTGGAGCCCAGAAAAATCCTTATAAAAGGGAGAGAGGGTGGGGGGAAGAGACGAGTGGGGGAGGGAGGAGAAAAACGGAAGACCGCACAAGGCACGAGGTTTGATGTATGATGTCAAACTTGGTGCAGATATTTGAGAAGGTGCGACCGGTATATTCACGAGCATTGTCAGTGCGAATTATTTTTAACATAGTGGAGAACTGCGCACGCATCTCAGTAACAAAAGTACAAAAAACAGATGACAGTTCAATACGATCACGAAGTAGATATAACCAAGTGAGACGTGGGTAATCATAAATAAATGTGACAAAATATCGATATCCAAAAACACTAGTGACTTTATAGGGTCTCCAGACATCTGAATGAACTAAAGAAGAACGGAGCATCACTCCGGGTACATGTAGGAGGAAAAGAAGTACGATGTTGTTTGTCGTAGATACATGATTCACAAGTAAACTCTCGCAATGAGACATCATGAAGAACCTTCTTGAGAATCGGGATGGGAGCATGCCCAAGGAGGCGATGTCCAATCATCAGTGGAGATAGCAGAGAGAATGGTGGGTGGAACGTCCAAGAGATACATATCATTCGACAGCCACCCTTTACCAATGGTACTCCGCGTGTGGCGATCCTGTACAACAAAAGAGGAAGGAGAGAATGTTATACAGCAGTCAAGTTCTTGAGTAAGACGACTAACTTAGAGCAGATTGAAGGGGATCCTGGCACATGAAGAACCGAGGATAGAGGGAGAGTGGGGGTTAGCAGAAGATCAGTCGCGCCAGAGATCGGAGTGGTGTCGCCATTAATGTGACAGTGATGAACTTGGGATAAGCAGACTGTATATAATGCAGTGGTTTCTATGATGTAATGTGGTGAGTAGCACTCGAGTCCACGATCCTGTGGGGGCAATGAGAGAGATAGGATATACCTTCAGTGGAGAAAGACGCAATTGAACCGGACGAGCGACTGATAACGCCTTGGAGTTGTTGAAGCTGAGTGCGGAGAGTGTTGATATCTTGTCGGGTAGAAGAATCAGAATCCTGTGGAGGAGCACTAGTGGGAGTAGGAGCAGTTGTAGTAGAGGCAGTAATGTGTGGAGGCAGAGACCATGCTTGTGGTAGCATGTAGCTTCAAGATGACTCTCGCGACCACAGTAAGTACATTTGAAGGCAGAGCGCCCAACACGTCCTCGTCCTCGAGACGTGTGGCGGCTTCCCCTAGCTGAAGAGCCACGAGCTGGAGCAGGAGTAGGTAGGAGGGGCTGCTCAAGGAGAGATGGAGAGAAATTTGCGGGAACCTCAGAGGGGGGTGTAACCTTGAACAACATAGAGCAGGCATCGAACAGTGAGGGCGTTGTAGAGGAGGAAAGAATTTGAGCCCGGAAACTGTGGAGGTGGGGAGGAACTCGGGTCATCATCATCACAATCTCAACTTTTTCCCTTTGCGCTCGTTGTGTGGCAAGATCCGTGGAGGGAGGCTAATGTTGTATCCAGGCCTCCACTAGAGTTTTGGCCTTGGCAACAAAAGAGGTCAAATCACCTGTGGTGCCGGGATCCAGAGTTTGAGGAGCGGAGATGATATCAAACAAATGTAGCAAGCTGTCTTTGCCATAGTAGAGAGAGTGAAACTCCTTTCACATCGCCTTGACCGTCTCATGATACATGGCCATGCGGTAGGGCTCGGTGTCCATGGAATTGAGGATCCAAGATTAGACCCGGCCGTCATCACGCAACCATTCGTCGGTATGAGCAATGGGAACGTCCCGGGTAAGGTGATGAAAAAGACCTTTAGTTTGTAAAACACGACGAATAGAATGCACCCATTCCACAAAGTTGTGCTTCCCACTGAAAGAGATGGTGGTGATCCGAAGCTCATCACGGACTTCAGGAGAGGGAGTCGTGGCACGAGCGGGAAGAGAGCAAGCCGTCGTGGAGTTGCGGTTAGAAAAAAGGAGACCGCACAAAGGGTTGTGGTTAGGAAAAGTAGAAGATCGCACAACGAGTTGCGGTTAGGAAATGGAAGACCGCACAGGGAGATTGCGGACCGGTTTCCTCCTCTGATGCAATGTAGAAGAATTGAGTAAACCTTGTATATACTTCTTGAATGCCAAATTACAAGTATGAGTACAAATATATAGGGAGAAGAGAGAAAGAGAGTAATTCCTTATACAAGATGTGAGACTATTACAAGAGGAAGAAGAAGGCCTATAATGGACCTTTAAATGGGCCTTTACAAGATGTTTTCTAATCAGTTTTCTAACAAATATGAATGAATGAATGAATGAGTAAAACATATAGTTTTCTATGCTTGTGAATTTTTATATTTGTTGATATAATGATGAGTTTAAACATTTTCTGTGGCAGCCGCATGTCAGGTCCTTAGGTCGTAGCAAATAACATCATATATTAACTGAGATAACCCATGACATACAAAAATAAATAAGTACTCAGAAAATGGATACATCAGAAAATAATGCAGTAAAGATATTCTAAATTATAACAGTATTCATAAATGAATTGTACTTCCCTACAAAAAGACATTAAAGATGATCCTACTTTGCTATTTTGACTAAATGAACGAGTATAACTATTTACAGTTCAGCAGCTATTTTTATCCTATACATTAGATATTTACCTGCAGCGCCCAGCTTTTCAGCAAGTCTATCCAATAACTTGAAGTTCTCAGCACTTTTCAACCCTCTCCCTCCCGTAACAACAATGCGCGCATTTCCAAGATCTGGACGGTCAGTTTCTTGAGAGATCAGCTTTAACCACCTAGATTTCCCATGTGTTTCTGCATTCAGAAACAGTGTAAACATGCATTGCATCACTTAAAGTTTATACACCTTCGACCATGTATTACAGAAGTGCACGGGCATAAGGATTTCAGTCATTTCACAGAATATTGACAAGAGAACAGGAAATTGGCTAGACATCAAGACTAGTTAAAAGAAACTGAAAAACAAGACATAAATTGAGGGTCTAATTTTATAATTTCAATTGGGTTCCTAAAAGGAAGAAGTTCTCTCACTGCCATGTTGTGTCAATTTAGCAGAAGACGAATCAGCTAAAAATTCAATAGGAAACACAATTAAAAGCTCAAAATTTCTTGATGCTAGAACAACAATAAAGTTAACTTTGTAGCATCACCAATCTGACAATGGTAGTCTGATGAGGGTGTAGAGTGCCTTTGAGAATAATTCTAAGATGTCTGCCTCCTGGGAAGTACTTGAAGGTAGGGCTGAGCATATTATTCGAAACTCGGAAGTCGCTCAAAAATCGCTCGAATATTGAGTCGAATCGGAATCGGTTAAAATTGATTCGACTCAATTTGAGTCGATTCAATTTGACTCGAATCTGATTTCGAGTCGATTTCGAGCCAGCTCTGAATCGCTCGAAAAATGATTCGAATCAACTCGAATTGATTAAAAATATTATTTATTTATTAAAATATTCTTTTTTTAAAATAAAAATCACTAAAAATTAAACCTAAATAAAAAAGTGAATGTTTTAAGTGTTTCGGTTGCTAAATTTAGAGGTTGCCCAATTTAATATTGAGCCGATTAGGAATTAAGAGAAAATTTGCTTAATTTCGAGCCGGTTTGATTTGATTTCGAGCCGACTCGATTCGATTTCGAGCCGACTCGGAATCGAGCCATTTCGAGTCGAGCCAACTCGACTCGAAATCGATTTCGATTTCGAGTCGATTTCGAGCCGAGTTTGACTCGAAAATTTCGATTTCGAGCCGAGCCCAAATCGCTCGAACTCGACTCGATATCCGCCCTACTTGAAGGCCACCTATCGGTAAGAATAAAATCGTGTTGTTCAGCTTAATATGGGATGAGCTGAATCAAAACAAGCAATCCCTAAGATAATGTGGGTTTGGATCACTACAAATTCATCCTTATATGGGACTAATGATGAAGAAACAAGGAATAATGATGCTTCACATGTCAATGTCACAAGAATAAATGATTGCTTTTCAAATTAATGGTACTGAAGAGTTTAAGAATAGCATGGTATGAGCACCGGCAATTCCATCTCCAGACAACGATATGTGCAGGTTTATTCAAGACAACTACGAGCTCTCACCACGGCGCAAGAATGGCCGTGTTGTTTTTTTTACTATTATGCGACCCATTTATTCTTGTTATGTGCTAATGGTAGGCCTTCCTACTATATAAAGGAAGGAAACCAAATATTATATTATGTTGGATCTATTTTTTAAGAGAAAAGAAAGGAGTGGACGACCCAGGGTCCCTATCGTGCCCTAGTTTCCTCTCGTTTTGACCGGTCATGTCTATCACCTAGTCCACCTGCCTTTATCCAGCACCCAGTCGTGCAAGCTTCCCTTCCTCGGTCGTTCAGCTACTCGTCTCGAGCTTTCTGATTTTACGCACCGAACGCGCATCTGTTTTGTGCACGTCCGCCCCTAGCACAATGAATCTCCCCTTGCGACTCAGTCACCAGCATCGTGACTCCTCCAGTATTCAACACTGTGGCCCACCACCTTTGCGCATTTTGTCCCAGTAGCAGGCCTCCTATGCGGCACCCCAACAATCCACCTGCATCGGCTTAACATTCCCGCGTTCGATAATGTTGATCCTATGGGATGGGTGGCTCACACAAAACAAAAAATATTGACCTCTACGGCACCCAAGAGTTTCAGAAGGTCCAGCTACCCACGATCTACATGAAAAGTTTGACCTTAAATTAGATACATTGGATACACCAATCCAACCCTCCCTCTCCTAGTTGTCCCTCAAGGACAAGTTGATCCGTCTCTATGATACGCACCACCCCAATAAATTGTTCGAACGCCTGAGCATTGTTCACAAGATGAAGTCAGTCGACTCCTACATCGAGAAATTCATTGAGATAGTCATGCATGTTCACAGGCTCGCGATGGAGCACAACTTGAGGTACTTCCTGGCAGGTCAGCAACCACACATTCGGGCATTCGTGGCGAGTGCCCAACCCGACCTCCCTCACTCATGCTATAGAGCAAACACGATATATCGGGGAGGGTTTTTGATGCGGGACCGGAGTCCACCGGCCCCGCCACCTTGGCATCACCACCAAGGGGCCCACCTGGAGTCAGCACCAGGCGGCTTTATCAGGCCCGCGGGCCATACACCCCAACCAGCTCTCCGCCACGACATCAGCACCGCGCGGCAGGTTGTTGAGGCCAGGGCTCGATCCCCTGACCTCCTAGATAAGAGGCCCTCAAGCAACCTCTCATCACCAACTGATCCGCGGGTCAGTTGGTGATGAGCATTCGCAGAAGAATGCTTTATCAAGGAGGTCGGGGGATCTAGCCCCGGCCTCAACAACCTGACGGTGCCTGTTGTGGGCCCGGAGAGCTGGTTGGGGTGTGCTGGCCCGCGGGCCTGATAAAGCTGCCTGGTGCTGACTCCAGGTGGGCCCCTTGGTGCTGATGCCAAGGTGGCGGGGCAGGTGGACTCCTGTCCCCGCATCATAAAAGTGCACTTTTATGATGCGGGGACAGGAGTCCACCTGCCCCGCCACCTTGGCATCAGCACCAAGGGGCCCACCTGGAGTCAGCACCAGGCAGCTTTATCAGGCCCGCGGGCCAGCACACCCCAACCAGCTCTCCGGGCCCACAACAGGCACCGTCAGGTTGTTGAGGCCGGGGCTAGATCCCCCGACCTCCTTGATAAAGCATTCTTCTGCGAATGCTCATCACCAACTGATCCGCGCTTTTATGATGCGGGACCGGAGTCCACCGGCCCCGCCACCTTGGCATCACCACCAAGGGGCCCACCTGGAGTCAGCACCAGGCGGCTTTATCAGGCCCGCGGGCCATACACCTCAACCAGCTCTCTGCCACGACATCAGCACCGCGCGGCAGGTTGTTGAGGCCAGGGCTCGATCCCCTGACCTCCTAGATAAGAGGCCCTCAAGCAACCTCTCATCACCAACTGAGCCGCGGATCAGTTGGTGATGAGCATTCGCAGAAGAATGCTTTATCAAGGAGGTCGGGGGATCTAGCCCCGGCCTCAACAACCTGACGGTGCCTGTTGTGGGCCCGGAGAGCTGGTTGGGGTGTGCTGGCCCGCGGGCCTGATAAAGCTGCCTGGTGCTGACTCCAGGTGGGCCCCTTGGTGCTGATGCCAAGGTGGCGGGGCAGGTGGACTCCTGTCCCCGCATCAGTTTTGCTACTTTCTCCTCTGATCCCCCTCTGCGGACCTTCAGTTTTGCTTCCAGTCACAAGACCCCACATTACTCACCCAAAATGCCCATCTCAACTGGTCGTCCTCCCGTCGAGTCCCCACCCTCCATGATTTTGCGGATTCCACTACCACCACCGCATAAGCCCAAAGCTCCATCTCATTACCTTTCCCACCAGGAATACCTTGAGCTCTGTGGAAAAGGCCTTTGTTTCTGCTATTTCCAGCCCTACTCTTTGACACATGATTGCCCGAATAAGGACATTCGGATGCTCCTTAGTGGAAAGGATGAGGATATCTGCTTGGCCAATTTTGAGGCCCTTGAGCTGGATGAGGATGACCACCCCACCCAGAACCAGCTCAACTCAATCGCCTCAACTTGCCTCTTTGCTTGGTGGGTGACATGACCGGTCCATACACCATGAAGCTTCAGGCTTCCCTTCACAGACGAACCGTGGTGCTTGTGATTGACAGCAGCATGAGCCGCAACTTCATCTACCACGATTTAATCAAGGCAATACAATGTTCGGTTACCCCTTCTTTGGGCTTTCATGTATTCTTGGGAGACAGTCACAATGCACGCCATTCTTGTCACGGCGTTAAGGTGAACCAAGGCGAGCACCGGGTGCTTGGACGCTTAGGCGATAAGGTGGACGCCTAGGCGACAATAAAGAGAGCAAGTCAAGACGACAAGCCCGGATAGATCCGCATCAAAAGCTTTTAATCCAAAAAAAAAATTAATATATCTACTCGCGGAGACCCTCCGCGCAGACATCGGCCATACACAACGGGCGGGGCCCGCTCCCCATCACATTACACTGCGGTTTTTATAAAAACCGCAGTCTAAAGTATGTACAGGCTTAATTTTTTTTTAAAATACTTCATACTATAAAAACCGCATTCTACAACAACAACACTCAAGCCTTTATCCCACTATGTGGGATCGGCTATATGGATCATTTGTCGCCATTGTGCCCTATCTTTTGTCATAATCACACTAATGCCTAAGTACATCATGTCTTTCCTTATAGTTTCAGTTCAAGTCTTTATTGGTCTACCCCTCCCTCGTTTAACATGTCTAGTGACTAGACTCTCACAACGCCTAACAGGAGCCTCTAATGGTTGTCATTGTGCCCTATTTTTTTAATACTTTAAACTGCGGTTTTTATAAAAATTGCAATCTAAAGTATTAAAAAAAGAAAAAAAATTATTTAAAAATAATAATAAAAAATTTAAATAATAGACTGCGGTTTTTATAAAAATCGTAGTTTAATGTATTGAAAATTTTTTTTGAAGTCTGTACATACTTTAGACTGCGGTTTTTATAAAAAACGCAATCTAAAGTATGTATAGACTGCAGTTTTCATAAAAACCGCAGTCTATACATTTTTAAAAAAAAATTATAACAAGGCGTCCAACGCCTTGTACACATTCAGGCTCCTGGACGCCTAGGCGACGTTATGACAAGCTTGATGCACGCACAACATATCACTTCATGGGCCTTTCCCTAACAATTAGCTTTTACATGACAGATTTTCTATCTTCAGACGAAGTAGTTTAGAAGTCATTCCCAGGGAGGCCTGGTTATATACTCTGGGCAACATTCAACATAATTGGGATCAACTAACCATGGCCTTTGAGACACCGAGCGCCACCCACCTTTTTCATGGCTCGCTCAACAACTAATTTATGTTCTCTCCTCAAGACCGCTTAATCAAGAGTTCTGTGTACTCCTATGGCACATAGAGGCTGAGGAGACCCAGGAGGCATTGACCCATCTGAATATTCAGTTCCCCTTCGCTAGACACACTTCCATCTTCGCCACCCTCACGGGCATCCATCGAGCCGCCCCTCAGACTATCACATCATCCTTTAGTCCGGAGTGACCGAAGTCTCAGTCTGTCCATATCGTTATGGCCATGCTCAGAAGGTCTCCATGGAGACGATGGTGAAGGTGATGTGTATGAGAATCATCAAGCATACGCTAGTCTTTTCTACGACCTTTTTCCTTCTGGTGTGGAAGAAGGATGATAATTGGTGGTTTTGCGTGCACTACCGTGAGCTGAACAAACTCGCGATCCCTGAAAATTATCATATTCCACTCATCCAAGAGTTTTTGGATAAGTTGCAGGGGAAAGTTACTTCTCCAAGCTCGACCACTGGTCGGGCTACCATCAAATCCGTGTACGGGTCGGGGACGTTCCCAAGATCGCATTTCAAACCCATGATGAGCAATATGAATTCTTAGTCATGTTGTTTGGCTTGACTAATGCGTCGTAAATATTTTAGTCCACCATTAACGACGTCTTCCGCCATTGCTTACGTAGAATTGTCTTGGTATTCTTTGATGACATACTAGGTTTATAGACCCTCCTGGTAGCTCCACCTCGACCACTTGGCGGTTGCGCTTCAGCTCCTCACAGACCATTAATTAGTGGCGCATCAAAAGATGAGCTTATTTGGACAGACACGGATTAACTATTTGGGCCGCATCCTCTCCGCGCCAAGTTAGTCATGAACGCAGCCAAGATAACGATCATCCTCCAGTGGGAGACACCTTCGTCCTCTAGAGCAGTACGGGGCTTCCTAGGCCTCACCGGGTATCGCAGCTTCATCCGCAACTGAGGCGCGCTTGCACAACCTCTTACTAACCTCCTCAAGAAATGGGTGATATTCAAGTCGAGTTATGCAACACATGATGTCTTTTACAACCTACGGTAAGCCATGGTCTCCACCCCAGTACTCAGATTGCCTGATTTCACCAAGTCCTTTGTCATCAAGTGCAATGCCTTAGGGGCGGGCATGGGGGTCATACTCATGCAGAAGGGACGCCATATCTCCTACTTCATCAAGGCCTTCATTGATCGTCGTTAAGCCACCTTGGCTTATGATAGAGAACTGTGAGCACTTCTTTTGTCCGTCCAACATTTGCAACCATATTTGTTTGATTGTTATTTCATGGTACGCACTATCACCGCAGCTTGCACCACCTCTTGTATCAAAAGGTAACAACTCCATCCCAATAATTTTGGATTGCAAAGTTATTGGGATAAAACTTCTCCATTGGGTCAGCATCCGTCGTTGGGATGCCCTCACCCGCAAGGATTTTAGTGGTACCACGTTGGTCTTTTCCCGCCCACAATAGCTTTGACATCAGTGCCATTCCAACTAAGGTACGACACGACCCCCATTACGCCGCCATGATCTAAGACCATCACCGAGACCCTACGTCCCACCCTCCCTTCCGCATCGCAGGCGTACAACTACATTATAATGATCGATTAGTGGTCGTCAATTCATCCATGTAGATTCCACATCTCCTCCATGAGTTTCATGCCACACCGACGGCGGGACACTCTGATGCTTATCAGACCTACCGACACTTGGCCTCTACCCTCTACTAGCGCAACATGACCCGGGTGTAGCAGTTGGTGCCAAACTGTTTGACCTGTCAGAAGGTCAAATACCAGGCCCTCGCCTCAATTGGGTTGCTCCAACACCTACCAGTGCCCGACACGGTTTGGGAGGACATTGTCATGGGCTTCATCCCTCATCTTCCTCGCTCTCAGGGGTACGATTGCCTCATGGTCATCGTGGATTGTCTCTCCAAGTATGGGAATTTAATACCAATCAAACATTCATACACAGTCGACTCTATCACGCAAGATTCCAATGGGGAGGTGGTTAGCCTACACAGTTTCCATGTCTCATTGTAGTGATTACGACCCAGTGTTCATGAGTTCCTTCTAGTAAGAGACATTTCGCTAGCAGGGCACCACACTTCGTTTTAGCATGCCTACCACCCACAGCCTGATGGGCAGACGGAGGTTCTCAACTGCTGTGTTGGCACTTGTGTTGTTTGACTACCGAGCAGCCCCGCCATTGGTCCCAGTGGATAGCTTGGACGGAGCTAATGGTACAAGACATCCTACAAGTCCACCATCAGCTTGACTCCCTTTCAGGTGGTCTATAGGCGACATCCCCCGAAGCTTCCATATAGCATGTTTGGCGAGTGTCAAGTGCAAGCCTTAGCTGCAAATCTCCAAGACCGTGATGAGGTGATGAGGAGATGAGGCACTCCGCTAACTAAAGCGACATCTCCTACGGGCTCAGCAGTGCATGTTTTAGCAAGCCAATCGACACTGAAAAAACGTGATCTTCTAGCCCGGCGAGACCGTGTTCGTCAAATTAAGGCCCAACTGTCAGAGTTTTGTCAGCAGTCAATTGCATCTGAAGTTATCTACTCGCTATTTCTGCCCTTTCTTGATCCTAAAAAAGATAGTAGAGATAGCCTACCTGCTACAACTTCCCCACACCAGTCACATACACCTAGTATTTCATGTCTCTCACTCAAGAGAGCATCGGGAAATCACCCACTCCAAGCCACCCTGTCAAACGGGCTGATGGTCGACTCTATAGTCCATACCACATTACGAGCCTGCTGCAATATTGGATTCATGTACGGAAGACATTGAGTTCAACCAGTACAACAATTTATAATTCAGTGGAGGGGCCTTCCCTTTAAGGAAGTCACTTGGATCATGATAGGCAAGATCAAGGCCCAATTCCCATACTTCGACCTTGAGGGTAAGATCATTGTGGAGACCTAGGGTGTTAATACGGGCATGGGTGATTCCACCTCTGGACAGTGATACATACAGGGTTTATTCGCATCGTCCACGAGCTCACGCCACGGTGCAAGAATGACGATGTTCTTTATTATTATGTAGCAATTTTATTTCTTGTTATGTGTTAATGGTAGGCCCTCCTAGTATATAAAGGAGAATACCAAATATTGTAACCATGTTGGATCTATCTTATTTTAATGAGAAATGAAAGGACGACCTAATGTCCCCCTTGCGCACTAGCTTCCTCTCGTTCGGATCGATATCCGTGTCTATCATAGCAATCATTGTCACAGAGTTGAAATCGGTGCAATTTTTTAGAATAATAAAAATTTAAAAGAACAAACCAGACCTTTGTTAAAGGTTGAAAGATCAACCTGGGAGATAGGTGCTGCATTAGTTTCCGCGTCAGTTGGGATAGATAGCAAGGGGAATGATGTGGATCTAATGGTCATCATACAAGGATCTGAGCCAGTATAACGAACTGTACAAAAAGCATTTCCAGCATAAATTGGCCTGGAAATATGTCAAACTTCAATGTAATTGAACATAAACCATATATATAAAGGAACATGCAAAAGAACATATTTGCAAAAGAAATTGCAATCAGGGTACTCCAAATTTCAACAATCTTGTAAATAGATATTTCATTTCTTAGAATTAATCAAATTGTTGATGGATGAGCTCATGTTGATTTGTATGATATGAAAGGGGCGGGTTATCTTCTTCGCTGCACTGTGACCAAGAAACATATTAGTAAAATTGAAGGGACGCATTTTAAAACCTTAAAGGAACTAGGTCAGTCCGTTGACTGAATGTGTTCTTTCTCGACACAATGATGCATGGAAAAAAAATTCATAGAGCCATGAAGATATAAGCACGGGGTTCAAGTATTAAATTAGTTAGGTAAACATCTTAACTACCCCATTATTTTCCAAGTTATAATCATTAATTGTTTGTTGACAAACCTTTTGACCATTTCAGAGGAATTTTTTTCAAAACACAATGCTCCTAACAAGGTAAATTTATCATATTCTTTTGAATTTTCATAGAGGCGTTCATTTACCGTTAACGCTAGCTGATGAGACTTTTTGGTGTCAACTAATAAGGGACCTCGCTAGCAGGCGAGCTCGCATCGCATCGCTCACACCTAGTGAGCTTGTCTCGCTGGGTAGGCCTTCAGACCGGCTTCGCTATGTCGGTGGCCCACTTATATAAATAGGGGGGCCCTCTACCGTATTAAATGTGTTCTATTGTCGGCTCTCCTTAGCGACGTGTTTGATCGAGCTCGTGACCAGACTGAGATGACTTCTCCTGGAGGCGAGCCAGAGTCAGGTCATCTCCAATGCGGAGCCAAGTTTAGCGCGCATAATTTCCCGGAGTCAACCACTATGACGGCCGAGTTCGAGGCCTTCAAAATGAAGCACTTACCGTCTGAGTTCACGGCGTGCCGAGCCGAGATGGGCAAGCACATCAACTCTCTCTTCCCTAATGAGCTCGTCTTCTCATTAGCCCACTTCAATATGGGGCTTCGCCTCCCCATTTGGCTGAAGGTCCTCCAGATTCTCCTCCATTATGGCCTCATTCCAGCTCAAATCAACCCGAACGGGATCGCAACCATTATGACCTTGGTCTGCTTTTCACACGAGGTCGGGGTGGTCTTTGACTTTGCCATCTTCAGGAAGCTCTTAACCATGAAGGCGACTTCTGATGGGGTTGCCTATTTCAACTG
The DNA here is from genome assembly GCA_039513925.1 of Platanthera zijinensis. Classification (NCBI taxonomy): domain Eukaryota; kingdom Viridiplantae; phylum Streptophyta; class Magnoliopsida; order Asparagales; family Orchidaceae; genus Platanthera; species Platanthera zijinensis. Next base: position 1,681,638 of record CM077093.1, read on the forward strand.
CAGCTCCATCACGATCAAGGAGACGCAGAAGCGAGGTGACTTTGGCTCACTCCCCCCCGTTCAGCGTAACACGACAATCTACAGGGCGCCTCACCTCCCGTAGAGGTTGGTGTGTTGTACACTTCGCTTTTACAGAAACAATTTGACGTCGTCCAGCTGCGACGACGTGTGGACGAGTTGCCTTTCGTCAACCCGAAAGAAGTATAGGCGATCTCTTTTCCACCTCGTCGATATGTTGGCGATTCAATTGCCTTACTGACGTCTCAATTCTTTTCACAGGACTTCGCTCCTTTCCTGCCAGAGTGATGGTAGGTGAGGTGTGGACATCGTGTGTGGGGCGAACTGATGTTGTCCCTTCTGCGCACACTGAACTAATTACCGAAGACAAGATCTGTGCGCTGACCAGAGAGGTAAGAGACAAGCGGACCTAGTGGCGAGCACTTCTAAGGCGCCAAAGAAATGCCATAAGAAGTTCACGCACCGGGAACTTCCCGAGGTTGCTTACCCCGAGGGCAAGGACCCCGAGGCGCACCCCAACTACGAGCAATACATTGAGGGGGTGGACATCTACGAAGAGCTGCTAATCTCCTGGGATGGCCTGCAAAACTGGGTGTCCTTGAGTTCCTTCTTGTCGTCCTGGATCAAGGATGGAGAGCCGAATGACGATGCGTACAACGTTTTGTACAGTATCTATGGGCGAGACGACATTGAGGCCCTTAGTCAGGTCGGCCCACGATACCCTGCTGGCATAATAGATGGGTTGTCGTTTCTTCCCTTCCTCTCAGACCAGGACCGAGCTAATCGCCTCGGCTCCCACCCCAAGATACAGAGCCAAATCCTCCCCTTCCCACGACTCTTGGAGTAGTTGGGTCTGCGTGAGCAGCATTTTCAACGCCCGGAAGGCTTCCGAATTTCTTCTTGGATGGGCTCGACCAGGGCAGTCACCACCACCCTCTTCTTTTGTCTGAGAGGACGAACCTCGGGCCGAGCTTCAGGCGATGACAAGCTACATCTGCATATATGTCTGGCATGTCTGCAGTGCTTCATGTAAAGATGTCGATGTTGTCCTGGATGCATGCATGCAAGAGCTCTTCCCTATCCTCTTTCGTCAGTTCTCCGCTGACCCTAATGCTTCCGGGCCTCCCGCTCACAACTACGACTTTCACCTCCTCCACCTCCTCAGTAACTCCTAGGCGTGTCATCCCCTCAAGCACCCCATCAACCTCTTTCATATCCTCCTTCCAGTCGATGGTATTGACGGCATTCAGATACCACTCTCGGGCTATCTTGGGATCAATCCCAATCCAAATTTATACTCCTCCCAAATTGTACTTTAGGCACTGGTGAAAAGAGGAAGGCACGGATTGGAAGACGTTAATGAACGGCCTTTTGAAGATAGCATTATAACTACTCGGAGCGTCGAAAATGACGAACCAACAATTTTTGGAGGTGCCTCTGAGGGTCACCAACAGCTCCACTCCACTTTCCACCCCCTTTCCCTATCTCGAGAAACCAAACAGAGAGCCATATGAGGTTGTCATCCTCTTGGCCTCCACCGTTATTGCGTTGAACGCCTTCTTGAAGACGACGTTGACCAAGCTCTCGTTGTCCATCAAGATCCGAAAAACAGTGAAGTTCTTGATCGCTGCCAGGACAACGACGACGTCATGGAAAGGATTCTCGTTCTCCGGCATGTCCTCCGCCGAGAACATGATCTTTTTAATCGGGGGAGGAGTTTGTGATGTTGAAGCAACGATCCTCTTATAGATAATGTGAAAGTTCTCCTTACAAGAAGCCTTCACACTCACTCCTCCATGGATAGAGTTGATGCCTCCTCGAGTCCTGACATTGACTCGTTCCTCACATCTTCCCCTAGCAGGGGTCGGGATAAGAAAGCCCCCAACTGTTGCCTCCTACCACTGATATTCCTACCCTGCCATTGGGCTCTTCTTACTCTTATTGATCTCCTCACTTCCAAGGACTCCGGGCATGCCCCTCTATCTGATGGAAGTCACAATAAGGAACATTGTTCCCACTCTGCTCCCCCTGATACTAAACTCTCCTCCGTTGTTGGCGGCCTGGGAGAGCGAACGCCATCTCCTCCCGAGGAGGAGACTATTTGGTCTCCTAATCTCATGACGCCTCTCAGACGCGTTGAAACAACCTTAATGCTCAGGAGAGCGACATTGACTCGCTCTGAATGGATGAGGTCTCATTCCCGCTGGCCTCCAGGGAGGTCTATTCACCGAGGCCTGGAACCTCCTCTCTTGTTCCCTGGGTTGCGGAATGGCTCCTGGCCTCCTGAACCAATCCATTGTCTTCCCCTTGAAGGTGATGGCGAAAAACTGCACTTGAAGACATCTGTCATGTTACGGATGGAAACAACGTCCTTGAACCACTGCAGGTGGCGTAGGGGCATCCTTCCTTGTACAGTAACTAAGATTGGGCTTGCGAAACACTTCAGGGATTGGCGCGGTCAAAATCTGCTCACAAAACGGATACACCGACTGGAACTCGCTGAAGCGAAGAAACTGCATGGTTACGTATTGGGCTCGCCCATACTGAGGTCCCTCCTCCTCCAGATGGACTGCGACCTCCTTCCCAGGTCGCCTAGACGGCTCAACATCCTCTGGTGAGGTGACAACTGGCGGCGAGGCTGCTCCAATCTCGCAGTGAGGCGTGAGCAGAGCTCTCATCATCTCCTCCATACCCTACCTAAATGTCGCGAGGTCAGATCACATCACAAACTCGTCTAAAGGTCGTGGATTGGTTATCTCGAATCATGTATGTCATGATTCTCCATGGAATCTCGTACTAGAGGTTTCTTCCTTCAATCACAGTCCACGCTCGCCGCACCAAAGCATTGGAACCGAGAAATTTGATTCATAAATTTCAGACCTAGGAGTGACCAAAGGTTACTGGTGCAGCAGTCGACCCAGACAAAACACAATAAAGGAAGCTGAAGAACACGAGATGAGCTATTGATTTCCTACAAACGAGACTCGCGTGTTGCAACGAGGAGGTCCTGCAACACACTGGGATAGTTATAGGAACTTCCCCTCCAAAAGCCAAAATTGAGTTAGGCACAAAAGAGACGAGAACTAAAGATTAGGGGAACCTTAGAGGGGGTCAACATACCCTCTGTTTGTATCATGGGGTTATATTTATAGGCAATCCAGGGGGTCTGGTCTGCAAATAACAACCCCCCCCCCCGGCCTACACTGGATACGAGATACCTGTTTCCTAGACGACCTTACTCTAGAGAGTGTCTGGAACTAGCGAGACTGGACAAGGTCGCCAGAGCCAGGCTTGTTGGAGTAGAGTTCGCTAGGAAGAGAGCTCGTGTGCGAGTTCGAGATCGTCGGGCAAGCTGTTGGCGAGGTCGGGTGGAGCTCGCCAACGGGCTGATGGGCTGAATTGTCGCGCTCCGAATGAGCTTTACGCATCTTCGATGGCGTCCTTTCTTTTGGTCAATGTTCAGCCTTCTAAGGTCTAGGGGTCTATAATTAGATTTGGGCGCCTCGTTAAATAAGGGTTGTATAATATTCAAAAGAAATTAAGTAATTGTTAAGTAGAATGTTAGTATAACATTGCCCAGCATGAGAAAGGAACGCCATAAAAATCTGCACAACAAGAATAATATTGACCTTGACAGAAATGTACCAGAAAATCTAGTAATTAGTCCAACAGGAAATAGAGGACTTTGAAGAAAAAATGATTAAGTAAACCTGACAAACAAATGTGTCTCAGATATTTCAATGACATCAGTAATGGGAGAAACATCAAGAATGGCAGCAGCCCGTGGCAGAACATTCTTTCCGAATGAATTTGAGGCGGAAATTATATATGAGTAACCATCTTTCTTCTGGACCATATGGACAAGATCAGCCCAAGATTCAGCTAAAGGATGTGTTAATATGTCTGCATCAGCGACTAGAACCTGCAAGAAAAATTGCTTTGCAATAACCAACACATTATTTAATGTTAATCCTGGAAGCAAGCAACGAGATTTAATAATCCTAAGTTACCATATCAATTGGAAAGCGATTATGGGAAATAATCACGGAAACTAAATCAATTTATTATGTAAACGTCCCAAACAAAGAAAAAAAACAGCAAGCAGCAAATAAATATGAAATAAAATACGTTGGATACACAAAAAGAAACATGAACTGCAAAAAAGATAAAACAAAGGAAATAATTATCCCATAGGATTTGAGGATATAACAGTAGGTCAGTAACTCTTAAAACTAAACATGGAAAAAAAGTACTAGGGTATGAAGTGATCTCACCAAGAGGTAGTGGAATGTCATAAAACATTGTTGAGATGCAGTTCATGTTCACGAATTATTTTGGCTGCGTCTCACGAATGTTCACTTTCCACTAGGGTATTTTGACTGTGCAGAAGAGAATGTCATATGTTGAATGCTTCTTCAATAATTTGTATTGCTCTCTTTGTTCACCCATCTACAATTCTCTTCCACGTGTCAACCCTCGTAATGTGGCATTCATGTTAATGTGGATAAATAGGCATAAATACAGCCTATACAGTTAACATTTCTTATTGTCAATGCAAATGATACGAATATGCACGACGGTCAACCCTCGTTACCCTCCTCGCCACAACAGAAAACCCAAAGCCGCCTCTCCTATCGTCGAATAATCGTGTCGTTTATTTTGTCGTATGTATGTAATTTAGCCTTTATGGGGTAGTTTAGTAGTTGGTCACATTGTGTGCCTCCCAAGTGATTGGCGTGAATATACCTCGCCGAGATTCCAATATTTATAGTTCAACTAGACCATAACCTCCCTGACTCCCTAAAACTCCCGCAAGCCATCCCCAATCCTTTGCCTAGATTCCCTTGCAACTTCTGCAAACAGGCAGATGAAACACACGACCATTTCACACTCCCTCAATCAACCTTCCTCGGCGGATGAGACATGCGACATATGAGGCGCCAGACGAACTCCACAAGCCTTCATCACCACGCCTATTGCCACTTTCTGTGACCAGAAGCATCACTGTAATCCAATTCAAGGCCACAACTACCCCACTACCTCCTTCCCTGATCATAGCGACAGCATGTGGTGGAATTTCATGCCAACAGTTGTCTTCTCAAGTCTTCTAACCTCCACCAGAGGCTCATACAAACTCAGAAATCATCCCAGAAATTAATTCCAGCCTCTCTGCCTACTAAAATCCCATCCCCCAAACTCCAATTTCAGCATCCCCAACCCACCGGAACCAGCCCCAGCAGTCTCTGTACACATTCCCAGCCCCTGTCAACTGCAGTCCACATCAATTCCCCACCAGTAACTGCCTCCCTGCAACCCCAAATCCACGGCAACCCCGCCAGGCCGCCATTGCTGCCTGAAATTACCGGCAACCACTTCTGTCAAGCTCTGACCCTACCAGCCTTCCCTTCCTCTATTCCGATATACTTCCAGCCCTAAAATCAGCATTGAATCGATGCAGATTTGCTGGGCAGACGCTGAAAACAGTCACCTACTATTCTCTAGACTCCTAGTACTTGTGTAAGTTCTTGTACGAAGTCTTTGCTATTTAATGTTGAATGTTTGGAGGATAATCATATTGTTTAAGATGCTAATTGGTATTACTTTGTCCATCAATTGTGCTTCTTGCAATGTTTATTCGCCTATCATTTAACTGGAGCAATCTTAATTTTAATTTTATTAGCAATTTTTATCTAATGCTCTATTATCAATTATGGTTGTTTGCCAATTTCTTTATTAAATTCAGAATTTATTGTTATTTAATTGTTTGAAATTTACTTGCGCGACGCATCATTTAGATTCCCCTCATCACTACACTTGCACATAGACATTCATTAGAGTTCCCTAAGGGCATGGTTGCACTCACCAGAGTCGTCATGCATCACTCGGCATGGTTCATTGGAAGATTCTCCAAAGCTATGCAGACTTTGAGGTGCAAACAGAGCCAAGCAGATCACATGTTATTCTTCAGCCACTCATAGAAAGGTAAATTCAGCTTAATAATCGTGTACGTCGGTGATATTATCATTTCAGAGAATGATCTGATTGAGAGCAAACTACTAAATGAGAATCTATCATCAAAAATTGAGATAAAAGATCTAAGAAGATGAAAGTACTTACTTAGAATTGAAGTTGCATACTCTAAAGGTGGAATTTCTTTCTATCAACGGAAGTATATCCTTGATTACTCAAAGAAGCTAGAAAATTAGAATGCAAGACTAGAAGTGTTCCCATTGAGTTAAACCATAGAATCGGGAATAATGAAGAATGCTCAAAGGTGGATAAAGTTCAATATTAGAGATTGGTTGGGAGAATGATATATCAACCACAAACAACACCTGACTTAGCATATGCAGTCAGTGTTGTTAGCAAATTTATGCATGATCGGGACAATACACATGCAAGCCGTAAACAAGATTATACAATACCTCGAGAACACATCAGGGAGAGGATTGTTATTTAAAAAGAGTAAAGGAATGTCTTGGGCGGAAAATACAGATGCTGACTATGGAGGATCTTTAGTGGACAAGAGGTCAACCTCGGGCAGCCTTATTTTTTTGGGAGGCAGCCTAATCACCAGGATTAAGAAATAAAACGTGGTCAGCAAATCTAGTGTTGAAGTTGAGTTAAGGGCAATGAACAAGGTATATGTGAACTAGTAAGGGTGAAAATCCTATTGGATGACCTGAAAATCAAGTATGAGGTTCCAATGAAGCTCTTATGCAACAATAAGTCTGCAATTAGCATTGCATATTGATCGTCACTTCATCAAGGAGAAGCTAGACAGTGGGCTGATATTTACCTTTCGTGTTACTTCAGAAATATAGATTGTTGATGTTTTGACAAAGGGATTATCCACTGAGAGATTCCATGGACTTAATTTCAAGCATGAAATGATTTATATTCATTCTCCAACTTAAGAGAGTGTTGAAAATACTATTACGTGTCTAATTTGTAGTTAATTTGTAATTAGTTTGCCACAATTCTATTTGTATTTTTTGAGGGCATTTAGGTCATCCTAGGTAAATGTCAGTCCTATGTATAAACATTTTCTTATGATAATGAAAACTTTAAGAGATTATTATTTCCTACACCATCAACTCCCATTTCACTAGACAACGAAGGTGGCTTCAATCGGCGAACAATGTCGAACAAAGTATGGGCATTTATAAGCAACACAGGTTGTAGTCTTCACAATAGCAATTTATCAAATTGAGCTTATGGGAGATCATGATACGAACACGGGAGATCGCATCGGCGGGAGGAGGTTCGCACGCTTATACACATGTCGCGTGTGTGGGCCGGATATGGCGTAATCAAAAGAGGAAATATCTTTATTTGCAACATCCATATTCGCTTTCCTATTGTTGATTTCTTATTATTGTTTCTTTTGTATTTAGTTACCTTCCATTTTCGCACTTTCTATTTATGTTTCCTGTCTTTTGTATCAAATCCCTCCCCCATATAAGGGAAGTATCTCACATCCGCACTAGAGTTGACATGCTTGCATTAGTTCTTTTGTTGAAAGAAATTGGAGAAAAATACGACCAAACGTAGCCCTCTTGCTCTATCTGTCTGCCCTCTATCAATTTGGTCTGACCTTGCCCGTTGCCCATCGCACTCCACACGCAACCCTGCTTGCATCCCTCGCCCTACACGCCTTGCTACGTTCGCTTGTCGTCTTCAATACAGTCGATCGGCCCTCCATCCGCTATCGTCGGCCCCTTCCGCCAACCAATCTTTGCCCTTTCAGTGAATTCCCCATCTGTGCAATCCCCGCACCCCCTCCCCCCCCTCCCCCGCATGGCATGAGGAAAGGACTCCACGGCCACCATCCCCCCCGTTGAGGCCCCCTCTAACTGTATCGACCGCATCGATACCTCCCTCTCCGACCTCCAAATCGTCGTACGCGAAATCCACTCTCTCAACGCCACCTGCACAACGCCTCTACTGCCATTGCCTCCTCTACCGCCACCGCCTGCACCCTTATCCGCCTCCATCAGTAGCACCGCGGGGCCGCTGGGCTCTCTTCCTCCCTCGGTCGAACAGCCCACATAGCACCTTCGGCACCTGGAGATTCCAAATTTTGACGAACTCAATCCTTTGGGTTGGTTAGCCCACGCTACGCTAGTCCAATCCTACGCTCACGGGCTACGCCAGTTCAATCCTACACTCTCGGTCTACGCCAGTCCAATCTTGTGCTCTAGTGGTGGCACCTCGAGGAGGAGATAATTTGTCGCTATGATATGTGAAACACAGGAAATGCCTTCAAAAGATTGAGCACTGTTCGCCAGACGGAGTCCGTAGATTCCTACATCAACGCCATCGTTGAATTGTTCTCACAGGTTCCCGGGCTCTCGCCTGACAACTACTTGGGTACTTTCCTCGCCGGCCTCCGCCCCCATATTATGGCACGACTTTGGTTGCATGACCCCACCACCCTATCACAGGCTACGGAGCAATCTCACTACGTTGAGGTGGACTTTGCCGCCCTCGCCTCGACTTCTCGTTTGACCGGCACCCCTCCGACACCACAACCATATCCAACGAATCCGCCAGACTCTTTGGCCTACCTACTTCCAAAACCCCCTGGGGTTCAGGGCCGACCACTAACGTGCCCTCCACTTGCCCCGGCTTAGGCAAAGGCGCCGCTGCACAAAATCTCTCATCAAAAATATATCGATCTCTGCAGCAAAGACATATGTTTATGTTGTAAGAGATTGATTTCTCCCAGTCATGATTGCCCCAACAAGGACTTCAAAATGCTACTCGACAGCGAAGATGATGACATTGGTTTAGCCAACTTCAAAGCCTTGGATCTCAAAGAGGAAGGCATATGTATTACCCCGTCGGCACAACTCCAACACTTGGACGTCTCTTTTTTTTTGTTCACGGCCTAACCGATCCATGCACAATGAAAATGGCGGCCTCGCTCGGCAACCACCCCACGATGGTGAAGATTGACAGTGGGGCGAGACACAATTTCATTTCCCCCGACCTCGTGGCATATGGGGGAATACGGGTCGCTGGCATCATCAAAGACGCACGTCCACATCCAGAGGATGTTGGACCTCCATGGGTCCCTCTTCAACAAACAGCAAGGGCTTCCTCCAAAAAGGGTCTTAGATCACTCCATTGTCAGACAGTCGGGCGTGTCTGCGGTGTCCATACGCCCGTACTGCTACGGTCACGATCAGAAGGCATCCATGGAGGTAATGGTCGCATAGATGCTTAAGGCGGATATCATACAGCCAAGTGCAAGTCCCTTCTCCAGCCCAGTACTTTTGGTACGGAAGAAAGATGACAGTTGGAGATTCTGCATGGACTATCGAGAGTTGTTGGATGAATTGCAAAGCAAGACCTACTTCTTCAAGTTGGACCTACATTCGAGATACCATTAGATCTGGGTTCAGGCCGAGGACGTGCCAAAGACGGCATTCTGCACCTACGATGGCCGCTATGTTCCTCATCGTGCCTTTTGGTTTGGCGAATGCATCGGCCACATTTCGGTCAACTATGAACGATGTGTTCTGCCTGCACTTGCGTAAGTTCGTTTTGGTTTTCTTTTATGACATCTTAATCTATAGCTCTTCTTGGCAACTTCACCTTGAGCACTTGGCATCCGTGCTACAACTCCTAGAGGATCACTAGTTTGTGATCCCTCTGAAAAAAATGTTTGTTCGGTCAGACGCAGGTCGAGTACTTGGGCAATATCATCTCTGACACCGGGTTAGCCATGGACCCCGGCAAGATCGACGTCGTCACGCAATAGGAAACACCGACGAGCATTCATGCGGTACGCGAATTCTTAGGCCTCACAAGTTACTACTGCATTTTCATTTGCAACTACGGCGCACTAACACGACCACTGAGCGACCTCAAAAAAAGGCACCACTTGTTTGGAGCTCGGCTGCGCAGGAAGAATTTCATAATTTACAACGCACACTCGTCTCTGCTCCCCATCCTTGGCACGCCAAATTTCTCCAAGCCCTTTGTTGTTGAGTGCAATGGATCGAGTAAGGGAATCGGCGCGATCATCATGCAAGAGGGGCGGATCATCGCGTATTTAAGCAAGGTCTTCACTGACCGGCGAGAAGCGGCCTCAGCATATGGCAGTGAGCTACGGGCACTTGTTCTCGACATCCAACATTGGTGACCCTATCTTCTCGGACGGTCGTTCGTTGTATGTAAGGATCCCCGCAGCCTACGACATTTGTGGAGTCAAAAAGTCATGACACCCGCTCAACAACTATGGATTGTCAAGATCTTGGGGTACCACTTCTCCATTAAATACAAAATGGGACGAACAAACACCGCAGTGGATGCCTTGTCCCGCAGAGAGCACGGTAGCGCATCGGCAGCAATCTCCCATTTTTGGTGGTGGGACGTGGATGCAATGCAGGCCAAAGTTCCCCACTACACCACCATGATTCAAGTCCTGCAGGGAGACCCCAGATCGCACCCTCCCTTTCTCCTACTGGGGGATCGAATTTATTACCGAGATTAGCTAGTGGTCGTCGAGTCATCGTCATGGGTACCCCGACTACTCCAGGAGTTCCACGCAACGCCGAAGGTCGCCGAGTCCTAATTTACTTTGTTTTGTGTTTTCAGTGCTTAGGAGAAATTCTAGAGCAATTCCACATTTTGTTCTACGGATAGCAAAAATACAATTTTGATTGTTGAAGTTCAAATGCTCATAACTTTCAATGCAGGAAGAATTACGCATCGTGCCATTTCGGAATGAGAATGATGTGATCTACAATCTGGGAAAACTTTACATTGACAAAATTAAACGCCCTTAGTTCAGGGCGTGACCTAAGGGTGTGTAATCTAATCAAGCCCCAAAATCCTCCCAGTAGGCCGTTACTCTTAAAATTGAATTACACTCCCTAAAATCAGGGTGTGACCTGAGGGCGTGCCCACTCCAGAGACATCCATATGCCAGCTAATATGCCCTGACAAAGTTGTTCCTTCTCGCACAGTCGCACTACGTTGAGGTGGACTTCGGCCCCTTTGCCTCGGCTTCTCGTTTGACTGACACCCCTCCCACACCACGACCATATACAACGAATCTGTCTGACTCCACGGCTTCCCCCACTCCATCGTCAGCAATCATGACCCGGTATTCATGAGTGATTTTTGGCAAGAGATGTTCCGTCTGCAAGGCACCAAGCTGCACTTCAGCACAACATATCACCCGCAGACAGACGGGAAAATGAAAGTTCTCAATCTTTATGTCGGCACATACTTGTGATGTTTTGTTACCGAGCAACGTCGACAATGGACCCACTGAATCGTGTGGACTCAATTTTGGTGCAATACTTCCTATAAATCGTCCACGAGCATCACCCCCTTCCAAGCAGTCTACGGGAGGCCATCTCCACAGATATCATGTGGCTTCCCCGGAGAATGTCAAGTGTAGCCCTTGGCCTCTGATCTCCAGAATTGAGACGAGGCCATCCGTTAACTGAAGCACCTCCTTTCTCGTGCCCAACAACGCATGGACTAGCAAGCCAATAGTCAACGTCGTTGTACAACCCCGTATTCGATGAGTGGGTTCCCCCTCTATGATCAGTACTTGGCGGGATCTTCAGAGGCGAGAGGGCTCACGACACCGAGCCGGACCCCTTCCGCCCTTGGCGTTGAGTGAAGCTTGCGTTCTCGACGCCTTCCGCCCTTGGCGTTGAGTGAAGCTTGCGCTGTCAACGCCTTCAGTTCCTTGGCATTGAGTGAAGCTTGCGCTGTCAACGCCTTCCGCCCTTGGCGTTGAGTGAAGCATGCGCTCTTGAGGCCTTCCGCCCTTGGCGTTGAGCGAAGCTTGTGCTGTCAACGCCTTCAGTTCCTTGGAATTGAGTGAAGCTTGCGCTCTCGACGCCTTCCGCCCTTGGCGTTGAGTGAAGTTTGTGTTGTCAACGCCTTAAGTTCCTTGGCGTTGAGTAAAGCTTGCGCTCTCGACGTCTTCAGTTCTTTGGCGTTGAATGAGGCGAGTGTCGTGGACACCTTCTAATCTTGGCTCAGGAAGGCGAGCGAGACCCTTCCCGAATAGCTTTTGCCCAGGGGGCAAAAGGGCTCTCGCCCAGGGAAGGTCAGGGGGGCTCTCGCCCGAAAAGGCATGAAAGGTCTCGCTAGTGTTAAGCGAGTGTTCTTTAGGTCTCGCCAGTGTTCTTTAGATCTCGCATTCGCCCACGGTGGGATATAGCGGAGGCGAGTGCCTGGCTGCTCCAGCACTCGCCCCTTTAGGCGAGTGGTGCCCCTATGGACCACTCGCCTAGTGGGATCCAGAGGTAAAATTACCTGGATGCCCTTACAGGGCTGTAAATAGCTTTTTTGAACAACGGAGTTTGGTTGTTGGCAGACCGCTTTTGGCTGCATATAACCGGTCAGAACAGCGGAGTTACGCTATTTGCAGGTCAGACTCAGAAATCTATAAATAGACTCAAGAGGGTACCTCAGAATGCAAGCTTTTCCAGTTCTCTTACTGTCTTGTCTTATAGCGTTTTCTGAGGTGCCCTTAGCTCAGCACAGGCTAAGGAGGGGAAGTGCTCTAAGATCTTCCGGGTGTGTGGTGGGACCTCCGTGCTGGAGCCTTGAGTTAGTTCCAAGTTCTAAGTCTTCGGTCAGCCGAGTTTGCTAAGCAAAGTAAGTGTGCGGTCATCCCTTCCCCAAGGGTTCGGACTCCACAAGAAACTGGTTTCCGGTTTCAACAGCCGCGAGGTGGTATTTTCACCAGGCGAGAAGGTGTTCGTCAAATTACGTCCTCACAGGCAAAGTTCGTTGGTCGGACAACTACATATCAAGATTTGTGTCAGATACCATGGTCCCTTGCTGATTTTGAAGAATATAGGGGAGGTAGACTACCAGCTACAACTTCCCATTATTAGCCACATCCACCTGGTCTTCCATGTATCGCAACTCAAGAGAGCATTGGGGAACCACCCCCCTTCAATCCACTCTAACGGACGGGTTAACCGTGGAGTCAATTCAACATTATGAGTTGGCGGCAGTCCTAGGCTCTCAAGCCGAGCATATTCAAGAGAAGCCCATGTGGAAGGTCATCATCCAGTAGAAGGAGCAGCCAGCCGAGAAAGCCATGTGGAATGGAGCAGACGAGATCAAGGCGCAGTTCTCAGATTTCAACCTTGAGGACAAGGTCAATTTGGAAATTGGGAGTGTAGATACGAACATGGGAGATCCCATCGGCAGGCGGCAGTTTGCACGCATATACATGCATCGCGCATGTGGATCGGATATGGCCTAACCAAAGGAGGAATTATCTTCATTTGCATCCTCCCTATTATCGTTTTTCTATTTTTGCTTTCCAATTATTGTTTTCCTGCATTTAGTTACTTTTCATTGTCGCACTTTCTATTTACGTTTCCTGCCTTTTGTATTGAACTCTCTCGTATATAAGGGAGGTATTGCACTAGAGTTGGCATGCTTGTATTAATTCTTTTGTTGAAAGAAATTGGAGAGAAATATGACCCAGTGTATCCCTCTTGCTCTATCCGTTCGCCCTACATCAGATTGTGGAGCACCACAGTGCGAAAAAAGAGAGCAGAAATGTCGATCACAATGTACCACAGTCAAGCCTTCGAAATATTAAAAAAAAATTGTCGTTAAAGTCCCTTCCTTAACTACATTAACAAGTAGAAACGTTGATTTATGAGAATAGGGGAGGAAAAGAAAAATTAAAAACGATTTATGCTCTAATATCACGTCAATTATGAAGATTGAGAAATAAACAACTGGTTCTCAATAATGAACCGATGTGTATTTAAGTATGTGTGTGTCTATATATATATATATATATATATATATATATATATATATATATATCTTAAATTTGTTACAATTACCATAAGGCTCAATACTACTCACAAGAATATGTGATGTAATCCGGAATTTTATATTTCATTTTAAATTAGTAAATTCGAGTTCTCTTCAAAATACGTCGTGCTAGCGAGACGTTCTCATATAACATCAAGTGATACTTAACCTTAGGCTCGCACATGCACATATAGAGCCAATATTCGAACATATGATCAAAAATGAATTAACGATCCACGGGCATACAACTAGAGAAATGAAAATGCGAAAAATATGAAAATTGACGGCAAACAAGTATTATGATAATTAATGGCAAGTATACTCTGATTTTTAAAAAAACAATCTGGTACACGAAGCATTCCCGCGCAGCGAGGGTCCGGGGAAGGGTCCCACCACAAGGGTGAAATGTAGGCAAACCTTACCTTGCATTTTTACAAAAACTGCTTTTAGGACTCAAAAACTCTAATTTTAAAGATCAATTAAAAATAAAACAGTGTTAGACTCATAGTAATTGAGCAAAGTGGGGAGAATACCATCAGGTTCATAGGCACACAATGAATCTGCTTAATAGGCTGGTTGGGACAAATGGAGGCGACGGAAGAAAACAAAGGGTTGGGCCTGAAGGCGGGCTGGACAACAAACAGAGCCAAGGAGAGGCCTCTTGTCTCTGGCAAAGTTCCTAGATGACGGAGCGGGCGGCAAATCCATTGGCTTCGTCGAAAGAGGGTTGAGAAGGGGTCTTCGGAACCCTAGGAAGTTGACGCCAGTAAAGGTGAGGTTCGGCGAAGAGAAATCAACGGCAAGGAGCGGTATTGGGTCCGACGTCAAGTGAAGGAATGGAATCGGGCTGGAATTCCGGAAACAGAGAAGAAACTCTGTTCAGAAATTTTCCAAGCTGTGTGGGAAGGGGAAGAGGGTCTCTTTTTAATGCCATAAGCATGGAATATTAAATGGAAATAGGAAATTTAATTAGCATTAAAGGGGGGTGGTCTTATGTAGCATAATTTTTATTCTAAATAACGAGAGAAGACATATTCCTTTGATAGACAATACCTCTTAGGTAATTTGATAAAAAAAAGTTTAATTAAGGAAGGAAATTCTAAATATCAAATAAGGTAATTCAAAGACAGAAAATTTAAGTATTTCCCCTATTTGATATTATTCACATGTAAACTAGTTCTAAAAAATATTGAGAATTAAATAGGTATTTAATTATTATTTTACCAATTTAAAGAAATTTATAATTTAATTAATTTTTTGTGTTTGCCTTAAATATGACGGACCATTTTATTCATGATCTTATTGGTTGATCATGTTAAAAAATTGTACAAGCATGCGCAACTGACACGCGCAAAATAACCATATGCGTGCTAATGCAAGAAAATACAAGAGATAAATAAGCGAATAAAATAAAATCACAGTGTAATAATGCGACGCAGGATGCATCAATATGACAAACTATAGTTCACTAAGCCAATACCAATTATATTTGACAATTAACAACTAGGGATACTCTTAACAGTAAGCAATACGAAAGGTCACGATACTCATGTTGATCCTAGATGTAACTATATTATCATTAGAAACATTTGGTTGCTCGCCGAACTATTTTTCTGCTTATCAAATTAATGCATGTAATTTTAATTTACATGGCTTTTTAAAGATGAAGAAAAATAAAAAAATATCCTTTAATAGCCCTAAATTCTATATCAATAATTGTTTGAGCACAAAATTTGACACCACGATATATCTTAACAACAACACTCAAGCCTTCATCCCACTATACTGGGGTCGGCAATATGGATCCTTTGTCGTCATTGTGCCCTATCTTTTTTCATACTCTCACTAATGCCTAAGTACATCATGTCTTTCCTTATAGTTTCATTCCAAGTCTTTATTGGTCTACCCCTCCCTCATTTAACATGCCTAGTGACTAGGCTCTCACAACATCTAATAGGTGCCTCTAATGGTCTCCTTTGTACGTGTCCAAACCATCTTAGTCGAGCTTCTCGCATCTTCTCTGCAATTGGTGCTACTCCTGTCTTATCCCCGATACATTCATTCCTAATTTTATCCAGTCTCGTGTGTCCACACATCCACCAATGCATTCTCAACTCCGCAACTCCCTTTTTTTGCTCATGTACACAATTCACTGCCCAACACTCAGAACATAGAGCATCGTTGGTGTAATTGCAGTACGGTAAAACTTGCCCTTAAGTTTATTACCATGATATATCTTCCAAGAATAAAATCAAATTCAATATCAACATAATTTTTTCAAGCCTATGTTTATTACCCTGCTGTTCATTCAAAAGCAGGGTGATTTAAATCTAAGCTATTCTTCTTTTTCTTCATTTGATGATAAAGAAGAACATCTATAATGCTCATTAGAAAGTTTTCCATATTCTCCACCTTCCCTCCCTTCCTCCCCCAGCCCTATATTAGGTATCAAACAGTAATTTAGCCTCATTATTTCTCCACCTTCCCTCCCTCCCTCCTCCAGTACTATATTAGGTATCAGAATCTAATTGCTCACCAAGCAATTCTAGGCATCTCAAAGGTAATATGTTCCAAATTATTATGGTATAAACGAACAACTTATTTAAAACACAGTATATTATTTCTGCAGAAATATTTGTTCAATCAAGGTATAGTTTCTTTCAATAGGTGCAAGTACATTTAGTTAACAATTAGAGATTCATCGAGTACATTTGTATGGTTAGCAACGTAGGAAATCAATATAGAATTACAAATAATCGCCATATCTATAAATGGAGATAATGATTTATCTGCTAAAAGGAGTTCAGAGAATTCAACTAAGAAAACATATAACAAGACAGTTTAGGCCAAAGAGATTATTCAGAATGTCATAAAGAAAATAACCTGAGAGACAACAGGATGGACTGATGCAGCATGCAAAGCTGCCTTTTCAAGGTCTGAACCAGAGCCGCCCAACAGAATAGAAATTGAATTATCTTTAGAAATAGAACTTGCGGCAGAAAGTGCACTCAAAGTTGACAGTTTTAGAAATCCTCCTTCATGCTCACCTAAAACCAATGTGCTAATCTAGTAAAATCATGCACATAAAAAGCTCATCAGAAAGTTGTTGAATGTCAGAAACAAACGAAAGATTTTCTAGATACTAGCCAATACAAATTTCAAAAAGTAAAGGCAAAATTCATTGTGGCTGGATGAGAAAATAAAATGTGGGTAAGATATTAAAAGAAATAAAAAAAATGGACGAGATAGATATAAGAAACATATTATCATTAACATGATTAAAATGAATAATAACAATCCAAAAAAATAAGGAGAGTAAGATTGAATTTAAGCATCGCCGAAAGGTCTCGCGCCCGGTAGGGCTTTGCCTGTGCATCGCCCCCTGTGTCAACACCCAATAAAGGGAGTCCTTATAAAGTTTTGATTTACTTAAATTGCAATCCAGTAGATAAATGTGATGTAAATGAAATCCAAATGCAATAGAAATTATATGATGTGGCACTAGTTTCAACAAAGATAAATTTGGAGCAACCTGCAACAATATTAAGAAAACAATTTCAATGAAGTAGAGCAATACCTTTGACGAATAAATGCAGTAATCAATAAATACCAAAAATAACAAAATGTGCATAATAGTTCAAACTAAGCAAAAATAAGTACAATTACAAGTTAATTTTCTTCAGTAGAAAATAAGGCTAATTACCATGAGCTGGACAAAGGTAATAGTCAAACGGATAATGAAAAATCTCATCGGAAATGGTAGAAGGTAGGGATAATCAGTTGAAGCTCTAAAAACGAGAAAGTCCTCTCACCATAATATAAAGGCAAAGGTGGTGCGCACCGAAATCAATAAAGGCGGTGTGCAAGGAAATCATCAAAGGCGGTGCACAAGGAAATCGGAAAAGGTGGTGCGCAAGGAAATTGGAAAAGGCGGTCCGCAAGGAAATCGGCAAAGGCGGTGCGCAAGGAAATCGGCAAAGGCGGTGTGCAAGGAAATCGGCAAGGCGGTGCGCAAGGAAATCGGCCAAGGCAGTGCGCAAGGAAATCGGCAAAGGCGGTGCGCAAGGAAATCGGCAAGGCGGTGCGCAAGGAAATCGGCAAAGGCGCTGAGCAAGAAAATCGGTAAAGGTAGGTGCGCAAGAAATTGGCAAAGGCGGTACACAAGCAAATCGACAAAGAAGGTGCGCAAAGAAATTGGCAAAGGCCGTGCGCAAGAAAATTAACAACGGCAATATGCAAGGAAATCGGCATCGTCCGTGCGCAACGAAATCACCTACGGCGACGCGCGAGAAAATCGGCAACGGTGGTGTGCCACTAAATGAACAACGATATACGTAAAAGAAATTTGGTGATGTTTAAATTGTGGAGAGAGGAAGGAGGTAGGAGTATGAGTCGAAGGCAAGAGCGGTGGAGGAAGAAAAGACAAATACCCTCAGGCCTTTACTGCACAGCCAGAAGAAATTCATATTTCCGAATTTTTTCTTTCTTCTTGTCTCATTGCTTTTCTTTGTTTCTTCTCTTTTTAGTCAAAAGCAAATTAACCTCCCACGATAAAAAAAACAAGGATGGACCCACAATAAAGGCTAAGCTCAAAAAATGGTCTAGGAACAGAAAACTGGTTTGACCCAACAAAATTCAAAGACTAAGCAGACCTAGAGTAAAAATACACAACCTAGATAGGTATATCACCTGAATACAACAGTATTGCTTCTTCAATAAAAATAATAATAATAAACAAAATAATTGTGAATACAAATACAAAAAATCCAAAACTAAATATAATAAATAAAATGCAAAAAAGAAGAAGCAATCATATGTGGTCGCTTGTCTGCACCATGAATGAGGCTTCCCGCCCTAGCATGTGGGCTCCTCTGCCTCCATTGGTGGAGGGCTAGTATCTCCCACTATCTCCATTCTAGGTTCTATTTGAACACACATCGGCTAACACGACGATCGGAGCCGTCCATTTTATGCAGATCGACGATCCGAGATTTTTAGTTTTTTTTCATGTATTTTGAGGGTCGTCATGGTAGGAGAATCATGACCGTCCATAATGGCTCTGTAGTCAATAAATAGGGATGGAGAGCTAATTTTGAAGGCATTGAAAGTTGAGTGAAAAGAAACCTCTACTTTTGATCACCAGGTGCCGAAGTCGGAACCCAAGTGCCAAAGTTTGGATTTATCCCCTCCCTTCCCCTTGGTTGGCCACCACTTTCCCTCCACCATTCACCGGCATCCCTCCCTCCTCCTCCACTCCCTTGTCGTGGAACCACCACCCTCCAAATAGCCGACCACCTCCACAATTCCCCTCCTACAAACACCACCCAAAACAGCCCCTAAACACCTCCAAAATTCCATCCATCCACCTCCAACGATCACCAAAAAACCACCTTCGGCGCTCCCTCTCCAATCCTCTTAATAATTCCTCCATTTTTGGTTTTCCAGCGATCACGGGAAAAACTTTCTGGCCTCCCACTACCAGCACCACCAGGCACCACAACCACCAGCCGCCTCTCCAGCAACCACCTCCGGCCAACTCCGGCCAGCCACCACCCCACTACCTCATAACCACAATAACCACAATAACCACCTTCCCTCACTACCCCACTACTATGTTGCACCGACACCGACACGCGACACGACACGTGACTCGTCCATTCTCCTAAACTACTAATCAAAGCATATAAAAATGTAATACTCATACTTACATATTATATATCATTTAATAAGATAACTGATTCCATGTCCGGCTCATCCAGTGAGAGATTTGCAATTTCCAGCATACCAACATCTTTGAATGTATTCATCGAGAATTGTCGGCGAGTCGCTAGAAGCTGGGGGAGTGCCAGCGAGGAAAGCTGGAGGTCGGGGCATAGCCGGCGAGTCGCTGGATCCTGGGGGAGTGTCGGCGAGTCGCTGGAGGCCGGGGCAAAGCCGGCGAGGAGCTGGAGCCTGGGGAATTGCCGGCGAGTAAAGCTGTAGCCTGGGGAAGTTCCGGCAAGGAGCGCTGGAGCTTGAGGAATTGTCGGCGAGGAAAGCTAGGGCTCAGGTCAGAGAGTCGGGCGAGCGAGCACAGCGAGCAGTCAATTTAGGCTTTTTTTTTATAAATCAGCGGGATTCGCGTGTCCGATTGAGCGGGACACGCGAGTCCTGCAAACAGCAGCGTGTCGGTCTTCCGACACGCGTGTCAACAAGTGTTCCTGTGTCGACACGCGTGTCGGAGAGTCCGACACGGACACATTGACCCTCCAAGAGTGTCGGTGCTTCATAGTCCCACTAGTCACTACCTCCTAAAAGTTAGGCTCAACTCTCCTCAATGTCCTCCACCTCTCCCATTTCTCCACTCCCCCACTATCTCCTAAACAATTTCACATGGATCCATCTTATGCTGTATAAACCGAGCCCCTCCTGCAGCCTGGAAACCTCCTGCCAGCATTATTTTCTCACGCCCAGTCCCTCCTGCTACCTGGAAGCCTTTCCCCACATCTATTACTCACATCAAACTCCCCTTCTCCCTCACTTCAAGCCTCCTGCTGCCTGGAGCTTTGCAGCAAACCAAATCTTCCGCAATACCAGCCCCTGGAACATCCAGCTAGCACCCCCAAATTTCTAATTTCTGCTGCCCAGGAACCATTCCAGCCCCTGGAACTTCCATCCAGCACCCCAAAATCCCAATTATTGCTGTCCAGGAAGAAAACTGCACCTTCTTGCTTCTGTCCAGCCTTCCGGGCTCCAGAAACAGCCTTCCCAATCCTTCCAACTGCCTTTCCAAGAATCCAACACTGTTGCTGTTCAACTCCGGCAGTCAGACAGATTCAGGGCCCAAATCCAGGCCCGGGTTTACTTCCGGCCACCAAAAGCTCTTCGGATACCCATTCAGCCCTCCCCTATTTCTGAATTGTGTGAGTTTTATAGTTTGAAGTCAATTATTTTATATTAAATTATGTGTTAATTTCCCTCTTGAGAAATATTTGTTTGTAATCGTTGTTTTCAATTTTTGAGGTGTTGTAAGTTCTTATTTACTTAATTATTTGATTTCGAACTCTTGCATTTATACAAACTTTATGTGTTTCCTTGCTTATAAGCTTTAAATGTTGTGTCACATCTTCCATTTTTTATTTATAAAACAAATTATTATTGCAAGTTACAAATCGTCGGAGCTCATATATTGTCTCTCGTCGCTTCGTTGATGCTTGGTCTCAGCTTTTGCTTTGGTGTTTGTTCTATATGTATGTCCTTCCCGCCCAAGACCTCATTTGAGGGCTCCTCCTGCTCCGCAGGGATCTTCTACTGATGCTCATCACTTGAAGCCCTTGCTACCATTTGCTAACTCAAGTCAACTCTTAGTTATGCTACGGCCCCTCCATCCAAACTACCAGATCCCTTTGGGGGACCTTGAGCTTAAGAATACTTTCATTGCTACGGATGGTAGAAAATTGGTCTTCTTTACCCCCTCAAGATTACTATCTGCTCATCCCCTTTTTAATTCAACATTGTAGCAAAGTATGCTCACGATCATCCATTTTTCATTGACATTAAAAGTTATTTTAAGAAACCATTTCGGAATTTCTTTGATTTCATTATTAGCTCTTTGTTTTGCTATGTCTTTTGGATAAAAGGATTTTAATAAAGTCTGGCTTAAGGAACATTTGATTGCTGAAGACTTCCTCTTCTGATTTTTTAAGAGGTTGTTATGGGTGTACAGTACAAGTCCAGTTCTCCTTAACTTTCGTCTTTTTAGGTATTCTGAGTAGTCGAATATACTCTACGTGTTTGAATTTCATCACAAAATATTAATTCTTGCAACTCTATTTTAGAACCTCTTGGGTATATCAATGGAAGAAAACAAGAAATCATCTCTTCTTCGCCTCATTAGCTCTCTCTCTCTAGCTAGGGTCAGCGATTTAGTAACTCCCTTGAGCTCCCTGCCTCCAACAGCCACAAAAAACTATGCACTGTCTCCGCTCCAATCTTTGGAACGTAAGAAATTAGTGACAAAGACTTTGGTCCTTATCCTCTCTTCCGTTGCCGATCAACAAAGATCCCCCACTCGATGACCCGATCTGACCAAATGAAAGTCAAAGGCACATGAAATCATGCAAATGATTCGAGCCCATTGAAACCCTAGCTTGACATATCTTATGGAAAGCATGTTGTAACTCATGCTTCCTCTTACTCGTCAAAGTCACTTCTTCCACTCGTAGAAGACACAACAATGCCTAACTTCGTTTGTCAAAATTTTGAATGTGGTTGATGCCTCTGCCAGAAACTCACATTTCTTCTCAGTCGATGAGTCAATGCTTGTTCTTCTAAAGATAGTAGATCGACGCTCCTTGATCCCAACCAATTGATCCTTCTTCCAGATACACTCCAGGCAGCATAGACGAAGATCCAGAGTCATGAGCATCTTCTCTTATTCATTCTACTTTCTCACTCGATCTTCCCTAACAACTAATCGATTCACTTCAACCCTATCTATGTTGTCGGGGAGACTCTTCTGCAGCAGCTAGAGTTGTCACTTAAAATCGAAAACCGTAAATTGAATCAGAACCGCAAAGAACTGGACCAAATCGTTCGTGGATTATTCGAGTTCCAGTTAGAATTTTAGAACCAAAAACAACAATGGTACGGGTGTGGTTCCATCATTTTATTATCCGTGCCGGAACCAGAACCGTAACATAAATATCTCGGGAGGTTTCAGAATTTTTAGACCCGATCTGAATCGCACCGAAGCAAAACCAAATCGTAATCCGTTTATTATTATTATTCTTTATAATATATAATTATTATATTATTATTATTTATAATATTAATAATATATATTTATTATTTATACGACTATACCTATATCAGTCGTTCGATTGTAGCGCCATTCAAAGATTCAAATACTCATACACAAGTCACGTCACATTAGGTCATTTCCCCGCTCCACTATGTCGAAGGCTTCTGTTACGGATCCTCCATCCACGTATCTTGTATTATTATTATTATTATTATTATTATGTTGAGTCGAGTCATGTTGTATCAAGTCGTGTTGGCTTGAGTCATATTAGTCGTAGTGTCTAAGTATTTTAATATTTGTTAAAGTTCATGTTATTTACGGTTATGCCATCGGCTCCTATATTTATAGGGCCCTTGGGGTCATGTATGGATTATGCAAGAAGAAATATTAAGTTGCTTTCTCATCCCAAGCTCTTCTCCTTCCTCATCTCCCTTCTAGGGTTTCGGCCCACTCTCTCATCCCCTCCACCACTTCTAAGGGTTAACCCCTTTGTATCCTTCACCCGCTGCGCCTCCGGCAACCACCGAAAGAGGCACGTAACAAACTTGGTATCAGAGCCAAAACTTCCTCCTCTCCCGCGACGCCATTCCATCTAACTCGAAAACCTCCTCTGCTGGCCACCGCAGCTCCTGCAGCACCACCACTCGCGCACAGCACGTCCAGCCACCTCTTCCGCAACATTGCCTCCGATCGACTCCCTCTGCAGTCCCGTCGAAATCCGCACCAATCCTTCACTGCCCGAGCCCTGCGCCACCTCCGTCGGCCTCTGCAAACCCGTCGCCGGCCAGCGCTGTCCCGCAGCATCGTCTCCGGCATCATCGGGCATCGTCGCACTGCGCTCCTGCATCGTCAAGCTGCGCCTCTTCATCGTCGTGCATCGGCCCGGCTTCCGTGAGTCCTCTTCGGCAGTTTCCCCGCTTGAATCGAGTAACAGCCCTACCGCTGCTCTGCTCCGTCCGCCTCGAGCCGCCCCGGCACCTGCGCCCTCTGCCGTCATCGAGCCGCACGCCATCGCGTTTTCTCGGCCCGCTTTCCGCCTCTACCAGCTTTCCTCGAGCAACTTTAAATTTTATTAATAATTTCCTGCCGGGCGCCTCTCCCCACACACCTGCAGCAGCTTTATTTCTTTTTTTTGTTTACTTTCTTCCCTTCCAAGTTCCAACCCCATCACTTGTCTTTTCCCCATCACTCTCTTCTCTTTTATTTTTTTCTATTCCTCCCAACACTCTCTCGCTTTTTTAATTCTGACACCCCGTTCATTTTGTTTTATATTTTTTTCTCCCAACAGCCTCTCTCTCCTACTTAACAAATCCCTCTCATAATTATTAACTAATTATTTAATTAGTTAATTAATTAACCCCACTTCTTTTTCAATTAATATTCTTCCTCTCGTCCAGCCACCCCCCTCACTCATTTCATTTCCTCTAATTCCTTCCTTCCTTCCTGCTAAGTACTTAATTAATTATTACAACAATTTCATCATGTCACTTACCGATGCCGACCGCAGTGAGCTTCTCGCCGCCCTCGTCAAGATAAACCGCCGTATTGCTTCTCGGGAGGCTCGACTCGGCCACACCGATGCTCGGCTCGACCTCAAGCTTGACGCCCTCTGCATGTCTCGCGATTCGTTGGTGGTTTTTTTGTCACCACCACCACCGGAGCTGGACTCGTTGCCTCCTCCAATGCTAGTGCCACCACCGTCCTTCGTCGTTCTTGGCGCACCGCCGCCGCCGCCATCGTCGCCACCGCTGCCACCGTCTCCGTCGTCGCCATCGCCGCCTTCGCCGCCACCACCCGCTGCCGTTGTACCACCTCTCTCCACGGTGGTCGTCCTTCCTCCGTTGTCGCCTCCTCTCCTGCCACCCGTCCCGCCGTTGCCGGTCCTACAGCTGCCTCCTCTACCGGCTCTTCCTCCGCCGGCCCCGACATTGTCGTCTTCTCCGGCCATCTCACTGCCTCCTCTTCCGACCCCTGCACCGCCGACCCCCGCCAAGCCACTACCACCGGCCACTTTACCGCCAGCCCCCGCCTTGCCACTCACACCGGCCACTCCACCACCTCTCCTGCCGCCCCGTGCTCCGTTGGCCCTGACGGATCCGTTTCTGCTGACGGTCGCCGCTCCTCCTTCCGCCATCTTGCTGCTGCTCACCACCGCTCCACCGACTGTGCGAAAGCCATTACCTCCGCCGCACGTCTTTCCGACGGCGCCGCCGCTACTCCCCTACACTGCCGCTACCGCTAGAAACCAGCAGGCGCTATTCTGGCGCGAGATCAAGCTGCCAGATGATCCGCCATCCAGCTGGAGTTCGAGCTTGGGGTCAAGCTCGATGTCAAGGACGGATGGGGTGTTACGGATCCTCCATCCACGTATCTTGTATTATTATTATTATTATTATTATTATGTTGAGTCGAGTCATGTTGTATCAAGTCGTGTTGGCTTGAGTCATATTAGTCGTAGTGTCTAAGTATTTTAATATTTGTTAAAGTTCATGTTATTTACGGTTATGCCATCGGCTCCTATATTTATAGGGCCCTTGGGGTCATGTATGGATTATGCAAGAAGAAATATTAAGTTGCTTTCTCATCCCAAGCTCTTCTCCTTCCTCATCTCCCTTCTAGGGTTTCGGCCCACTCTCTCATCCCCTCCACCACTTCTAAGGGTTAACCCCTTTGTATCCTTCACCCGCTGCGCCTCCGGCAACCACCGAAAGAGGCACGTAACAGCTTCCTTCTCGCTCTACTTGCTCGATCGTTAAAGGTTTTCTTCTCCCCATTCCAGCAGCATTCGTTCAGGCAGTGTTCATTCTGACATTTCTGCTAGGGCTTCGTATCTATGTACGGAATCGGCGAATTCATCGACTGGCTTCTCCTAAACGATCTTCTGGCATTATTCGTTTTCTCCCACGCAGTTAGGTTTCAAATTTAGAGGCCTTTGATGATTGCATGGTGAGCTTATTTCTTCTGACCTTTTTGGATCAGGTTTATTGTAATCATACAATATTACACATTCATTTTCTATTCAGTGCGTCAAATTAGATATTATTGCATGCATATTTGTATTAGTTCAATTTTAACATATTTAGATTTAAGAAACCACGAAATTATTGCTCCAAGCATTTGAATTCTAATTTCCTTTTCAAATTTACATTTTTAAAAAGATAATAATCTTTTTGAATGTGTCTAATGACTCAAATTATAAAGGTATAAAATGATTAAAACTATAACACATAGAACCGTTTCGAACTGGATCAAACCGCAAGAAATCAAGCCAAACTGCTACTGACCGGTTTAGTTTTGGTTCTTGTTGAAACGGAACCAGAACCGTTGACACGACGGTTCCAAAAATTATGCTAGAACCAAAACCGGTCAAATCAAATAAGATTTTGGTTCTAATTTGGAGAATCGTTACCTTACCGGTTCAGTTCACGGTTTTAGCAGAACCGAAATCGAACCGAAACCGTGACAGCTCTAGCAACAGCATTGTTTGATCCTTCACCAATATCGATTGTTCGTTTAGGTTGGTCATCATCGACATCGTAAATGAAGCAAACTGAATTCCTCGGCATGCAACCTAAACACTTCACACAATCGCACGTCGTTGTATTCCTTCAACCGACTTGAACACTCGCATGAGATCCATTAGTAGCTTGCAGTAGCTCGAGAACCTTTGCTCGTTAACTTTCCTTTCATCGACCACTACTTCCGCAGAGCACATCAATCCATTCGACTCACACAGATATCGATCCATCCCGAATTAGGCACGCGAACTCAAAGCTCCTTCAATATGATTCCTTTGATTGATTTCCACAGCATCCATTAAGCACATGTTCCTCCACCGTTTGATTAAATTTCCCAGTCTTGCTCCGCAGAGCCTCTTTCCTCCATAGCCACAGCTCTTTGGTAATTACACTGATCAATGGCAAATACTCAAGTGATGACAAATAACCTGAGGCAGATCAGGAAGCCGCTACAGCATGTCAACTGTCGAGCCTCACCACCCTAATCGGCAAAATTAACGTTCTTCTTCGGCACTGCAAGGCGTTAAATGAAACAAACTATGAGCAGGCTAACAATAATTCGGGCGTTCATCCAACCCTTGCATACTCCAAAACCTCAACTGGCGAGCACACCAATGTTTTCAAGGAATGTTATGAGAAATTTCAGCATATATTAGCACTTGAAAGTCATCCCCTCCAACCATTGTTGTGTTTCCATCGATCCTGTCTATTTCTATCCAGATACCACTCTCCAACCATCGTCCCATGTTGTCCCTAATCAACAGGCGCTTCCATTATAGTGCTCGATTGTAATCTTCCAGCAAGCCTGACACTCATTAACTCCTACGGCCCTGCCCTCATCCAGTAGGCCCCTCTCTGGTCGTCGACCCAACCAGAACCCATTCATTGAGTCGCACGGTAGCCATCAATTACGCACAAGAAGATGAAGCAGATGGACGAGCTACAATATTTTGCTTTTTGTTGAGCCAAATAACCGAATTTTCTCCTAAGAAAACAATATAACTACTAGTATAACACCGATCATCAATAGATGGAGACAACAAAATCAGCATCATCATAGACTGTGAGAGGAAATGTAGAAGACAGTTTTAGAGGATTTTTTCTCAAGGAGTTCCCTTCGGGGAATTTCCTGGTGGACTCTTAACTTCTCCCATTACATGGCATCCTATCAAACCCTTATCATTTTTATAACACAATCAGTTTTTAAGTTGTCATGGGCAGCGAAGTCCCGGCAAAGCCTAGCCCACTTCTCATCAAAAGTTAAAGATTTTTTTGCGTGAGGTGAACACGAGAGTTAAGATTTCCTGTGCAGTTGATTTGGTCGCTCCATCCAAATAAAATTTAAGATAGCTCGCCCTTTCTAGCAAGCTAAGTAAATCCACTGGCCCAGAGTGGAGATCAATTTCTTTTAACCATCACAATTGCGTTTCTTTACACCGCATTTTTAAGGTATACTGTTTAATGGGAGTGGCATAACCAGTATAAGCAGGATATGAAGACGAATAAACGTTGAAATTTTTTCTTAAACTTACAAGTCTGGAAATCGCGGCAGTGTGAGGAAATGGAGAAGGAGAAGGAGAAAAGAAACGGTGATTTCGGAGAGCTCTCAATACAGCAAGAGACGCCATTGCAGTGCAAGTCAACCTTTTCCCTCCCTCTGTACTGGTGTTAGGATTCGCCTCAAAATTCGGCGACTGGGAACAGAGAAATCCGCCGACTGCCAAATATGAACATGGAGCGACAGAGAACGTGTGCTCCCTCAACGATGATTGCCGAGGGCTGGGATGCCCTTCGCCGCTCGCTGGGTGGAGGACGATTCCCGGTGGAGACGATTCGGATGCGTTCCGATATTGGGGTAGTTTCGTAATATTTATCTCTATATATAATTATTGTTGTTTGGTCTTTTTAGAAAATGTATTTTGTTGTGTGTTGAGTTGAGCTGAGTAGTTCATCAGGGAAATCCTCATTCCAATGTTTGGTCTTTTAGGATAATCTAGTTATCTTGTATTTTGTTTTCTCTATTTAATCAATGTATTACAGGCTCTTATGATTCTTTAATTTTTGCATTTTTCCTAGTGATTAGTTTGGATTGAATCATATTCAAGTTAGAGAATCCGTGGTATGTGAAGGAAGAAGAGGGAACGAAATTTTCTGCATTCCTAAATCGCGTATGCTGCTACCTTCCCCAACCTCCGCCCGTTTAAATGTGCGATAATGATCGGTCCACCTACCTCACCCGACCTCTTCTAGGCTAACTTTACGTAGTATATATTCATGCATGTCCAAAAAGCCCGACAGGCCCGGACCGGGCATACCGAGCCCGGGCCTTTGCCATCTGGGCTCAGGCCATCTGGACAAGAGGGGGCCTGCCAAGGCCCCCAAGGCCGGATCCGATTTTAACTCCAACGGGATTTAGGTTCCGTTTGGGAGGACTTATTTTCACCGGTCAAGCGGGTACGGCCGCATGAACCGGGCCTTAATTATGATCTGGTTCATGCGATCGTAACCGCTTGACAGATGAAAATAAGTCCCCGCAAACGGAGCCTTAATCCCGGTGGATTAAATCCAAAATCCGGTTGGATTTCCTATTGAAATTCCAGCTTTAGGATAGGTGGAAATTTCCTATTGGAAATCTCGCTTTAGGATAGCGGTACTTCCTATTGGAAAATCCCGCCTATGGCAGCTTGGGTGTCGGGCCCAGACCAAGCCCAGTGCCCGGGCATAGCCGGGCCGGGCACCAATCCGGGCTTTGAGCATATATACTACATAAAGTATAGCCGGGCTTTTTCCAGGCCGGGCTCCCGACCGGGCTAGCCGGGCTTTTTCCAGGCCGGGCTAGCCGTGCTTTTTTCAGGCCGGGTTCTGTCTATTTGAACACACACACACACACACGCGCGCGCACGCATATATATTATAAAAAGAAATACTTATGTGACTGACATGGTCCTCAAGATCATGGATTGGATCTGAGCCGTCCAATCAACTTCAAAGCCCACTAGAATCACAATCATAGGATCATGGTAGGAGTGTTGATTTTACTTGAGTGGTTACACGTCACATCTATGCAGCGGAATAGTTTACTAGAAAACCCTAATCAGTAATAGGATCGTGCAATAACCATGAATCAAGAAGTAAAACACAGTAAATGCAAATTTACCTGTGCGACATCGAGTCACTACTCGATCAAGATACTCTAGAAGGCGACTGAGTTTCAAGCGCAGGAGTAGATCAGCGCCTCTATAGCAATGCACACGAACGGCGAAGAACCTCAATTTCATGCCCAACAAGATTTTGGTCAGAAAAGGAATGCCCCTAGCGTCTCCAGGAATTGCTAGATCCGTTCAAGGAGAGGAGGCGACGGTGGCGACAACCTGACGGAAACTCGCGCAACAAGCGGCGGGATCTCAGGAACTCTTTTGTCTTGATCTCCAAAGAGGCTTAAGAAGAACTTAATCGTATGTCTATGTATACCTCGGGGATATAAAAAAGATGTGTATCTCTACTATCCGCAGACCCGAGACTTAATTGGACTAAACGGATAATGTCACTGTGTTGATACGACGATATTCAAAATATCGTCTTATCAACACGACAGTGACGTCCTGTCAACACTATGTCTTGTCAACACGACACAAAACTATGTCTTGTTAACACGACACAAAACTATGTCTTGTCAACACAACGATATAGACTTGTCAACACAACGATATCGACTTGTCAACACGACGATATCGACTTGTCAACACGACAATATCTACTTGTCAACACGATGATATTCATAATATCGTCATGTTCATTCAGACAAGAACGATCCATCAAACATCGTCTTGACTACTCGACGATATTCACAATATTATCTTGTTGTCTCGACGACATTCCATCTGATAAATCCAACTCAAATGAGTCATACGATTAATCCTTCACTCATATCCAACATGAGTAAGATCAACACAATCCTTCCTCCAACTTCTCCAAACGCTACAATGAGCGACCATATAGGCTCATATCGCGTTGGCAGTAAGACGAACTATTTGACTACTTCTAGATCACCCTGAAAACTCCACAAAGGAGGTGGCATGCAAATAGCAAAACTGAGAAAAGCCTTCCTTCTCCAACCCGATGCCCTCCCGATCCTGAACACTGAAGTCCCCCTTTTGGGTTGTTGCTGGCGGCGAAGCCTCCGGCGGAGCCCTCCGGCAGTGTCGCCGAACCCCGGCGAACCTGTCGAGTGTAGTTCGACCGGGCTCCGGTGGCCCTGACCAAGAGGTCTAGATCTGGGCCTCACGGTTAGGGCCACCGTTCGTGGTGCCCCTGACGGAGCGCAGCGGGACGACCACCGGCGAGTTCGTCGGGGTCCGGCGACCTCGCCGATGTTCGCCTCTGGCGGCTTGCTCGGACCACCGGCGGTGTCATCGGACCCCGGCGAACCCGCTAGGTCTGCAAGCGGGTCGATTCTGTTCAGTTTTATGCAAAATCGAAATCGAACTGAATAGCCTCGATTTTTGCACACTCAAAATCAAAACCGAACCGAAACCAATCGATTTGATTTTGTTTTTTAGGTGTTGATATGATTTTTATGTGTTGATTCAGTTTTCTATGTTTGTTCGAAGAGAAGCATCATTGTGCGAAGAGACACTATCGAAGATAAAAGACAAAATATCTGAAATATTACAGTCCACATTATCTTGAAAAAGTAGATGTTTTTATTTTGTACTGATTTATTTATCAATCATAAATTTCTCATGTTATTTGTTCCTATAAATTCATATTGCATGAGAAATACACATGGTTGTATTACACTAGTTCTATTTTATTGCTAAGAATTGAAAGGTGTGTTAATAAATAATAAAAATAATTCATATTGAAAAATGTAACAGTAGGATATTAGTATATAGAGGATGTTAGATTGTTGGGTTGAATCTACATACAATATATTTTGACATACAAGATAGTTATCAAAACAAACTGTTGAAAAGTCACGTTTTAAAAAGTAAGTCATACAAAAAGTATCCCCCTTGGTTCGGTTTAACCGGTTTTTCCATGGGGAAAAGCGAACTGAATGAGGGTCGGTTTTTAACCCCCCAAAATTGAAACCGAACCGAACTGATCGGTTCAGTCCGGAAAATCGGTTCGGTTTGATCGGTTCGGCCTGGTTCCTCCGGTTTCGATTTTTGGTGCACACCCTTAGAACCCGCCGGGGGTAGTTCGGCGAGGCTCTGGAAGGGCCACTGCTGGCGGTGGCCCTGACCATGTGGGGCCAGCTATGGATCGACATGTCGAGCAGCCTGGTAATGCTCACTGGAGAAGGGTTGGGTGTATGGGTCGCGGCCCTGGTGCGATCTGTAAGGGACCGACCATGGATCAATTGTGGAGCGGCTCGGGGCCCCTTCAGATCGCATCAGCTGCAAAGATCTGAGCCACATACTGCGGGCAGGCCGCATCCGCGGTTCCAAGTGTCCAACCCTTTCGTCGGCAAACTCACCATAAGAAGATCATATAGAGCGGAACATGACAATGCTTCCATATATGCTACAAACAAACATCTGGGTAGGAGATGTCTTCCTCCAGCCAGGTTTGTAAGGATTAAAGTATTTAGGCCTTTTAAAGCGCGTAAATCGTGACGGCACATACACTATTAAGATATATTGAAATTTGAATTAAGCGTGTAGAAACACCCATAGGGTCATCATTGAGTCTTTCACATGACTCAATAATGACCCATTAGGTCATTAGGGTTGAAGTCCCCAACACCTAAGCAAAAAGGGGTTCATTAGACCCAGGATATAAGGCAAGAAAAGGCTCAGCATTAGGTTTTAAGTTGCCGAAATCCGGAATACCCCGAGCGGTGTGCTTAGGTCAAGGAAGAACTTTCTCCCTCGTGCTCCTGTGCTCGACTCGGCGACGGCGCGCCTTCCCCTCCATCCGACGGTGTGCCATCAAGCGACGGCGACGGCGCTGCTCCAGTGCGACGGCGACTCCTCTCCCGGCTACCACATCCTCTGACAGCAGTCGCAGCGGCCGGGACTCGGCTGTGCTCCAGTGCGACGGCGACGCCTCTCTCGGCTACCACGTGGTGTCCTCCTCCGGTGATCATCGCAGCGGCTGCTACCCGGCTCACGGTCATTAAGCTCACTGCACAGTGAGCTTCATCTTCGATCCTCTTTGGTGACTCAAAAATAACCCTAATGGACCCAGGTATAACTTTCATCTCAGTTTTATGTTCCTGCAGTTTTAGATCAGATTCCGGTGCTCTATAAACGGATCCATATTGTTTTTTTTAGTTGTCTCCTTATTTCTGAATGGATCCTTGCATTTGGTGTTTGCTCCAGTCAATAGTTCATTGTTAATTCGTATCAATGGTTAAAGATTAGTTCAGTTTTTGGTGTTAGTTCAGAGTGAGATTATCTCATAAATGTCTAGTTATGTTGCTTCATGAATGTTAGTCTCACAATTTATTTCATACAATATGTTTGTTCACTTTTGTTATTTACCTCAAGTTCTTTCAAGGTTTACACAGACAAACATCGTGTGTGTGTGTGTGAGTTTGCACACATATAACCGTAGGGGCGGGGGTTATTAGGCTTACAATAACTAGAATGCAACGACTATGAATTAAATGCATGGTATGACTGTATGAGAAGTAGGCATTATTATTGAAAGAAACTGCAAAAATGTCATCGATTTCTGCCGCCGCACATTACAAAGGTCGACATGGAGCACCCCAATGATCATGGAACAGGAGTTGGCTTTTTTGGCGGAGCTCAACAACGTGATGGTGCGGCACATCCCACGGGAAGCTAATCGCCTTGTTGATTATTGCGCGAAATATGGCATGTATAATCCTTTTGTTTGGACCGATCGTATGTTGGCCGCTCCGGAGTTCTTGGAAATCCTCCAAGCGGACTTGGATGGGATGCCAAATGTGTAATTTTGGTTACGTTTCTTTCCCGCTCTTATAATGCTTATGCAATATTCAAGAGAAGTAGACACAAAGATGGACGATTCTGTTACGGGTCTCGCACCATCAGTTATCTTATAGTTATATTATTATGTGTCTGTAGGTATTCGGTCTGGCTGTATTAGTCGAGTGTATGAGTGGAGCTGTATTAAGCGAGAGTATGAGTCGAGCTGTGTGAGCCGAGTCTATGAGTCGAGTAGTCTTAGTATTTTAATGTTTTATGGATTTTCTGGACCTCCTGGGCCTTGTATCAGGATATCAAAGAATTAAACAAATCTCTCTCTCTAGTTCTTTTATTCATCCTCAGTTTCTAGGGTTAAGGTTGAGTACAACTCCCATTCAACCTCTCCTCTTGTATATTTGTGGGTTGACCTCAGCTCCCCTTGTATCTATGCCTCCACCACCTCCACCACCTCCACCACCACCTCCAACGAAGCCCCGGAGTAGGCTCATATTAGATTCTTATCAAGTAAATACGAGCACGAGATTAGTTATAAAGAAGATCTATGTCACACCTATGGCCTCCTATTTGGGAGGAAGATAGCGGTTGAAGATAGAGTGGTTGAAGATTGAGCGAATCGAGATGGAGAAAGATGGACATTTCTAAGCATGCTTCCTTCCCTCATGTTAAAATTTGGCATAAACAGATTTTTTTTAAATCCCTAGTTCTAGCATTTGTGTTTTTTTTTTCAAAACCACAGCGGAGGGAAAAAAACACTCAAACAAAGAGAGACTTAGAGTGAGCATTAAATCAGAGAACTGAGGATACACAACCTGCAAAATGAAGCTAAGATTGTGCACTAAAGCTTTATAACAACCAGGAGCTAACTAAAATGAGCTAAACACAAGGATCTCAATGAAATAAAAGTAGGTGTATATCAGAGAAATGAAATGAGTACACAATATTCATGAGCTTGTATCTCACTTATTCCTCAATGAAATTAGGAGTATAAACTATAATAAAAAGGTAAGAACAAGTTCTATTTCAAATAATAACAATTAAAGACAGTTCAGTTGTATGAATTGGGGCTTCAAAATTAGAATTGAGATTCAATTCCAATGAAAATGGACCTCTAATTCTAATTTCAGACCTCAATTTGTCCAAACGAACAAATTCTTAAAGTTCGTTTGGTTTAACACAATTGTGGCTTTAGAATTTGAATTGTAGTCCAATTTCAATGAAAATAGACCTCCAGTTCTAATTTCAGAGCCTCAGTTCTATCCAAATCAGTAATTCAATAATAGATAAACATGTATGCATAATTTAATGATAGATAAACAATTTGGTTTTTACACGCATTCATATATTCATATATAATATATAAAGAGTGAAGCTTGGACAACTAGATTTAAGATCGAAAAGAACCGTGTCCCGCTCATTGAAATAGCGCAATCAAAGTGAGCCATAAAGATATAAATCTGCACTCAGAGCGAGGAGAAGATGGGAAAGCCTGGGAGGGTGACACCCGCATCAACTATGAAGATGTTGCCGGTCACATACTCGGATGAGTCGTGGATCAAATATCGCACCAATGAGGTTAGGGCGGGATCTAGCGTGCCGTAAGTTCTCAATGGAACCGTCTTCTTCATCACCCTCTCGAGCCAGTCTTTCTCCATCAATCCCGCAGTTATCTCCGATTTAAACAGCCCGGGAGCTATAGAATTCACTCTTATACCAAATACCCCCAGCTCCATCGCCATCACCTGCAGTTAAAGGCAACAGAATCTGTTAAATTCACATAATTATTACCCTATAGTTAGTCTTTTATACATGTAACTTTAGGTCTAACCTCGTTATTTTAACAAAATTTCAAATGGAGAAATGATTATGTGCAATTATGGTACAAAAAAGAAGTAATGGCTGCCACTTGGGGTTATTGATATATTTAGGCTCTATTTTGAATGATGTTTTTGCTCCAGTGAGTTTGGACAAAAACGCCTGACTGTATGTTTGACATGACAATGGTTATGACAGCCACCAAGAAAGGAAACTAGTTTTGAACATAAAAGTGAACGAAGTTCCTTAGGAGAGGTCGGGAACGATAGTTCATAACCATCACGTTCACGACCGCCACGGTCGGGCGGTCGTGCCAAACGGAGCCTTATAATCCATTTAGTGATACAGTGTCTTAATAACAACATATCCCGAAATAATACTTGATGGGGCTAAGCCTCCTTTTTATAATTAGTATTGGGGTGCATTCAACCATTTCCCCATGATCCCACCATCTCGGTGGGGATCATTGGGGAACCGTCGCGCGCGATCACGCATGATCCGCGCGCAGGTTCGTCCTCCCCGAGCCGTCCGGGGGCCGGCCGCTCAGGTCGGCCCCTCTCTCTCGCCACCGGCGGACCGGTCCGTGCCGGCCCGGTTTCTGGCAGGCCGAGTAGGCGCGGCGGACCCGCCGGCCACCCCGGCCGGCGGGGAGACATCTCTCCCGCGACCACCACGGGAGGAGTCAGGCCGCCCCCGTTCGGACCGGCGCCGGCCAGCCGCACCTCGCGGCCGTACGGAGCCGAGCCCTCCGTCCGGCGTCGGTGACGTTCCCGGCCGCCGGCGCCGTTCCCGAAGGCCGCCGCCGGGGCCGCGCCCCGTGGCCGCCGCCGGGGCCGTGCCCGGCGTGCCGCCCAGATGTGCCCGGCCGGCCCTTTCCGGCCGCCGGCCACACCCGCGGCCGGTGTCGTGCCGGCGGCCCGCCGCCCTCGCCGGGGCCGGCCTCCCGCAACGGGGTGGCCGACCGCTCTTCTTACCCACCTTGGGCACTTCCCCCGCCATTCAATCATCTCGCCGTGATCGTCGCCGTCCGTTTTGGGGCGCAACCACCCACTAACCATCATGATTAGTGGGGAGAACCCATTAATTGGGTAGTGGGTCTGCATTTAGCGAAATAGCATGCAAATGATATTCGCATGAGGCTATGTTTAAGAATATGATAATGGTGGTTATGATGTGTGGATAGTCGCATAACCACCGTAACCACCTCCTGGATGCTATAAAAAGGTCCTCAGACCTCCTCATTTCTCATCTTTTGGCTCTCCTGTTTTCTTCTTTCTCAGGTCGAAGCTATGCCGGATTCCTCCTACGGGCCACCACTCCGCCACCAGAATTCTCCTAAGTGTTGCTGCTTCACCGAAAATTCGACCAAGTCCCCAAATGCGCGACGAGGAGGAAATCCCTACTACGCCGAGTGTCTGCACGTTGACAATTCTTCTACAAATCCTCTCGTGCGGCTCAGCCTGTTACCCGCCGTGAGTCTAAGTCTTTCTCGTCTTCTCACTCTCTCACCCCCAAAGTGTAACGAAGAGCGGCATGTCTCCCTCGATTTTCCAAGAAAACTGTAACCGCAGTCTGATAGTGGATTTTGGTCGGCATAGATCCGACCATGTGGTTTTTTACCCAGTTAAGGAGCTTTTTTAACGGTAAAAACATTGTGTGTACCTTTTCTCTTTCATTGACTATGTGTGCGCTCGACCACTCCGTAAACTAAGACAGTCCAAGTTATTCCGGTCCGACCGGGGAGTCTGAGTTTGTCCGCAACAATACTTATATTTTGTTAACAGAATTAGCTGTGTATTGCACAACATTAATTATCTCTAGAGTTATTAAAACAGCATGTATTCCATCATTAATATATTCCGAATAGATCATAAAACAAAAACAAAATTACTACTAGTCTTTAAAGTTTTCAATTATTAATCAACCGCAAGATACACGTAATAATTCTCCTTTAAGCTGATTTTCCAGTGCATTATATTAATCATACGCTATGCCCGCCTGTATAATCATTAATTATCCAGCATAGTTATGCCGCATCTTAGTATTCTGACCTTGGTGATGTTCAAGTAGGCTATCAATGAAAGTTGTAGTGACTAACAGTACTTGAATGTTTACATGCTACAATGTTATTACTTGTTATCATGGCTTTAAAAACTGGTTTAGGATTGAACAAGTTCAAGTGG
Organism: Platanthera zijinensis; assembly: GCA_039513925.1. Lineage (NCBI taxonomy): Eukaryota > Viridiplantae > Streptophyta > Magnoliopsida > Asparagales > Orchidaceae > Platanthera > Platanthera zijinensis. The sequence continues at coordinate 1,718,698 of CM077093.1, forward strand.
TTCAAGGATCGCCCCAGGAAGAGCGAGTGAACAGCGATTAGAGCGGAAAAGAGGATGGCAGAGAACAAATCACGAGATCTGGCAAGCGTGGCAAGGAGTCATGAGATCCAAAATCAGATCGGCAGAAAGCTTATAGATCGAAGATGATTAGAGAATCCCTTGCTCAACGTCCAGAGAGATCAAATGCAGAGCAATTGAGCAAACTCTCTATGGACAGCTGCAATTGAGATTTGAAGAAAAAGCCAAAACCCAAATAAGAATGACAAGATTGCAGGGGCAAGATGGATGATTTTGGTTTTTTTATGCAGCAGCAACATCTTCTCAATACAGTCAAGAAGAAAGAAAAAAGCCTTGATGAGCATTGTGTTCTTTGAATAAATACAATCCATATACTTTTTAATTTGTCATATAGTAAAGAATCATTGTGTTACGAAGGAGATAGAGATCTAGAGGGAGAAGAGGTAGAGATCTAAAGAAGAGATAGAAATTAGGGTTTAAAGGAGGGAGGAGAAGAATATCTTGTACTTGCATGATCAACCAAGAGAACCACCCCGGGGATATTTATACCCGGGGCCGAGAGGGGGCTGGCCGGCCCCCCACACATGGGGCTGAACCGGGTGGTTCAGCCTCAACCCGTCGGCTTAGTGAGAGGGGGCTGAACCGGATGGTTCAGCCCCGTTGTTGCTTGTCTCCTCTTTCCGCATGCGCACATATTGACGCCCAAATAGTCGGACGTCATCCGGGGGCGTAACATTCCCTTTCCCATCAAGAACCAGCTTGTCCCCAAGGTGGTAGTCCGGGTAGAGTTCCCGGAACTCCATCAAATCCACCCAAGTATTGTGAGCTGCTGTTATATGCTTCCATTTGACAAGTATCTTAGGACGGTACTCTGCGCCACGGTGTTTCCACTTGATCGTCAGGATGTCCTCAGGGAGCGGCCGTAGTTCGCCTGGAACCGTTGCCTCAGGTAGGAAAGGACTCGCCTGGACTGTATTGTCAATCTTCCGCTTCAATAAGGACACATGAAATGTCGGATGTATCCGCGATCCTTCTGGCAATTCCAAGGTGTAAGCGACAGGACCCACGCGACGGAGGATACTGAACGAACCATAATAACGCGGTGCCAACTTCTGGTTTGTTCGGCGGGCCACTGACAAGTGCTTGTAGGAACGGAGCTTCAGAAACAGTTCATCGCCAACTGCGAACTCCCGGTCCTTGCGATGTTTATCTGCTTGAGTCTTCATGCGATCTTGTGCTGTCTGGAGGCTCTCCCGCAAAGTGGCGAGGGTGCGGTCCCGATCACGGAGTGCTCGGTCAACTGCTGGCAACGCTGTACTGCCCGGTTCATAACTACTCAACGAGGGCGGAGGGTGGCCGTACACGACCTCGAAAGGGGTCAACTTGCTGGCTGAATGGTAAGAGGTGTTATAGCAGTATTCGGCCCAATGCAGCCAACCTATCCAAGTCCGCGGCTCGTCCATCACAAAACAACGAAGGTATGTCTCGAGGCTCCGATTGAGAACTTCTGTTTGGCCATCTGTCTGGGAATGATGGGCGGTGCTGAAACGTAAGCAGGTCCCTTGTAAGCGAAAGAGCTCCTTCCAAAAAGCACCCACAAACGTCGGGTCGCGGCCGGAAAGGATGGCACACGGAATGCCATGAAGGCGGACGATTTTCAGTGCAAAGAGATCGGCGACTGACTCGTCGGTGTAGGGATGACTCAAAGCCAAGAAATGTCTGTATTTAGACAACTTGTCCACCACTACCAGGATAACGGACTTGCCTTGAGATTTAGGCAGGCCGTCGATGAAGTCCATGGATACGGTGTCCCAGATGTGGTGCGGGATCTCCAATGGTGTAAGTAGGCCGGCGGGGGAAGTAGTCTCATATTTTTGTCGCTGACATATGTAACACTGCTGCACAAACTGCTGTACATCACGTCGTAGCCCCCTCCAGAAAACATTTGTCCGTGCCTGCTGGAGGGTGCGGAGAACGCCCGCGTGGCCGCCGGTCGGTGAAGAGTGGAACTCATGCATCATGATTGTCGTCCAAGCAGACTGGGCGGGGATGACCACCCTGCCCTGATAGTATAGCATGTTGTGCTGGAGGTGATAGCTGGGTGCGGTGTCATGTCCCAATCGAAGAGCTTCCACGACGGTACGCAGCTCTGAATCACGCATGATCTCCTCCTGTATGTCGTCGAGGGAGTCGAGCAAGGGGCCCGATTTTTGAGCAACGGCGCCCTCCGGTAAGCGAGATAAGGCGTCGGCAACCAGGTTTTCCTTGCCAAATAATTTCGTTACCCACTTCTGTTGGAGAGGAGAGGAGACTCGTTGTTCCAAAAGATGCTTCAAACTCTGGTGGTCGGTGCGGATCTTGAAGTGTCGCCCTAACAGGTACGGCCTCCACAGGGCCACCGCATGAATGATGGCCAGCATTTCCTTCTCATATGTGGAGAGTCCCAACGTGCGGGGTGTCAATGCTTTGCTGTAGAACGTTAAGGGCCGGCCCTCCTGCATCAATACGGCCCCAATGCCCACGGCCGACGCATCGGTCTCAAGCACAAATTCCTTGGTAAAATCCGGAAGAGCAAGAACCGACGTGGACATCATGGCCCCCTTGAGGGACTGGAAGGCGGCCTCGGCCTCGTCTTGCCAAACAAAAGCATCCTTCTGTAGCAGCTGAGTAAGGGACCCGGCGATCTTGCCATAGTCCTTCACGAATCTTTTGTAGTAGCCGGTGAGGCCCAGAAAGCCCCGCAGTGCTCGTACAGTCTGGGGCCGCGGCCACGACAGCATGCTCTCGATCTTCTTGGGGTCCGCCTTGACGCCCTCCGCTGAGACCAAATGACCCAAGTACTCGACTTTTTCCTGTCCAACAGAACACTTGGACTGCTTGGCATAAAGTTGGTGTTGGCGGAGGATGGAGAAGCCCCGCTCCACATGAGTGAAGTGCTCTTCCCAACTAGTACTATAGATGAGGATGTCATCAAAGAATATCAGCACGGAATGGCGGAGAAGAGGTCGAAATATCTCGTTCATGACTGCTTGAATAGTGGAAGGGGTGTTGGTCAGCCCAAAGGGCATCACGAGGAACTCGTAATGCCTGTCATGTGTGCAGAATGCGATCTTGTGAATGTCATCCTCCTGCATGTGAATCTAAAGGTAACCCGTCCCGAGGTCGAGTTTGGTAAAAAGAGAGGCGTCGTGCAGCTCATCCAGTAGTTCTTCGATCAGCGGTATGGGAAACTTGTCCTTGATGGTCGAACAGTTCAGGCCGCGGTAGTCCACGCAGAAACGTCATGATTTGTCCTTCTTCTTGACTAGGATGATGGGAGAGGAGAAAGAACTAGTACTTGGGCGGATGAGTCCGACGGAGAGCATTTCTCTGACGCCGCGCTCAATCTCGGTCTTCTGGGTGTAAGGATAGCGGTACGGCTGAATATTAGTGGGTTCTGCCCCGGTCTTGAGCTGGATCTGATGATCTCGGAACCTCGGAGGTGGGAGGGTCCGAGGTGTCTGGAATATGTCCGCATACTGAGTCAATAGTGCCCGCATTTGCTCGGGCACTACCAGGGGTGCTCCGGAAGTCGTCGTAATCTCCCATAATCATAGTCATCGTACTGCCCTGCTCCCCCAGACGTTCCAGGTTACGAGATGAGATCTCCTTCAGCGGAGACGTTTTGAGGCCGCCCAGACAATATTTCCTTCCTTGCTGGAGGAACTCCATAGTCATCTGGTCTCAATCGACGGTCACCCTGCGCAGCTGCTGCAGCCACTGTACCCCGAGCACCATGTCTGACCCTCTGATGGGTAGGAGGTAGACGTTCGTGCACCCTGTGTACCCCTGTATCCGTAACTCCACTCCCTTCATAACCCCTTCGCACTACAGTTTGCTCCCGTCGGCCACCATAACATGAAAGGCAGCTGCCCGATCAATCTCATACCCCACTTTTTTCGTCACACCCGGATGAATGAAGTTACGAGTACTCCCGCTATCCACAAGAATAGTCACCCGCACCTATCTGACATTCCCTGCCATCCTCATCGTGAGAGGTGCGTTGCATCCCTCCATCGCCTGCAAGGACACGCCGAACTCCGTCAAGTCCAAGTCTCCGTCCCACTCGGACTCGGCGAGACACCCATCCCTTGTATCCTCATGAAGCATAAATACTTGTATCTTCTGGCATGTGTCCCGGTGTGAACTTGTCATCGCAGTTGAAGCACAAGCCCTTCTCTTTTCCGGCCTGCAGTTCGGCCCATGAGAGTCGGGTCACTGTCGGCTTGCCACCCGTTAAAGTTCCCTTTTTGACGCCGCTGGGGGCAGCTGTCGGTCTTGCGGTGGTACGTGTGTGTTGCCTGTTGAAGCGCTCCTCCTGAATGCGAGCCAAGGTGATGGCGTGATTTAGGTTGCGAGGCATGTGTGCTTGCACCTCATCGCGCAGGTGCTCCTTGAGTCCCGAGGCAAAACAGCTAAGCAGCGTTCTTTCTTCCCAGTGCACCCTGTTGGCACTTTTTTCAAATTTCGTGCGATACTCCATCACCGTCCCCTTCTGCTACAACTTCTGGAGAAGAGCCTCGAAATCCTCGTACTCCGAGTGTTGAAACCAAAAACTTGGTCTCTGTGGAGTTCGACCCTTGGGGAAGGGGTGACCTCACACCTACTACACTCGGAAGAATGGCACGGGCCGAAGACTTGGGAAACTAGGAACAGACCCTCGGCTCTAGCGTGGAGGTCCCACCACACACCCGGAAGGTCACAAGAACACTTCCCCTCCCTTACCAATGAGAGATGGGTACCTTGGAGAGTTCTCTCAACTCTACCAAGAGGAAAGCTAGGGAGGAGGAAGCCAAAAGCCAATACCTCTCCAAAGGTACCCAAGGGGGTCTATTTATAGTTTTTCCAAATCCTGGGGATAAAATGACCGAAATGCCCCTACGACCAATTGGCCTTGAGCTCGGCGGACTGGGGAGCTCGGCGGCTTGGGGAGCTCGGCGGCCTGGGGAGCTCGGCGGCCTGGGGAGCTCGGCGGTCTGGGGAGCTCGGCGGCCTGGGGAGCTCGGCGGCCTGGGGAGAAAAATATTTCATCCCCCTACTAGTATATTTCCAAGTCCAAGCCAAAATTGGCCACCAAGAGTCCAAAATCTCTAAAAAGCTTAAAAACTTAAAACTGGCTCTGCGCCTGCCGAAAGGACCCTACTCTGCGAATACGGGGTTGTACATAATCCCCGCTCTTTTCGAGGTTGGCACAAGCTCGGAAAGAAACATCCAACCCGACGTATTCGCTGAGTCAGCCTGTCATGCCAGCTAATGGGAGCCTGGGTGACGAGGCAGCCTCGGGTTGAAAACACTTAGCCTCCCGAGGGGTCAACCTGTCATGCCAGCTAATGGGAGCCTGGGTGACGAGACAGCCTCGGGGTGAAAACACTTAGCCTCCCGAGGGGTCAACCTGTCATGCCAGCTAGTGAGAGCCTGGTCAGCGAAATCATCCCGGAGCTAAAAGACTTAGCCTCCATGAGAGATCAACCTGCCCTGCCAGCTAGTGAGAGCCTGGTCAGCAGAATCATCCCGGAGCTAAAATACTTAGCCTCCACGAGAGATCAACCTGCCCTACCAGCTAGTGAGAGCCTGGACAGCGGAATCATCCCGGAGCTAAAAGACTTAGCGTTCACGAGAGATCAACCTGCCCTGCCAGCTAGTGAGAGCCTGGTCAGCGGAATCATCCCGGAGCTAAAAGACTTAGCCTCCACGAGAGATCAACCTGCCCTGCCAGCCAGTGAGAGCCTGGTCAGCGGAATCACCCCGGAGCTAAAATACTGAGCCTCCACGAGAGATCAACCTGCCCTGCCAGCTAGTGAGAGCCTGGTCAGCGGAATCATCCCGGAGCTAAAAGACTTAGCCTCCATGAGAGATCAACCTGCCCTGCCAGCTAGTGAGAGCCTGGTCAGCGGAATCATCCCGGAGCTAAAATACCTAGCCTCCACGAGAAATCAAACTGCCCTGCCAGCTAGTGAGAGCCTGGTCAGCGGAATCATCCCGGAGCTAAAAGACTTAGCGTCCACGAGAGATCAACCTGCCCTGCCAGCTAGTGAGAGCCTGGTCAGCGGAATCATCCCGGAGCTAAAAGACTTAGCCTCCATGAGAGATCAACCTGCCCTGCCAGCTAGTGAGAGCCTGGTCAGCGGAATCATCCCGGAGCTAAAATACTTAGCCTCCACGAGAGATCAACCTGCCCTGCCAGCTAGTGAGAGCCTGGTCAGCGGAATCATCCTGGAGCTAAAAGACTTAGCGTCAACGAGAGATCAACCTGCCCTGCCAGCTAGTGAGAGCCTGGTCAGCGGAATCATCCCGGAGCTAAAAGACTTAGCCTCCACGAGAGATCAACCTGCCCTGCCAGCTAGTGAGAGCCTGGTCAGCGGAATCACCCCGGAGCTAAAATACTGAGCCTCCACGAGAGATCAACCTGCCCTGCCAGCTAGTGAGAGCCTGGTCAGTGGAATCATCCCGGAGCTAAAAGACTTAGCCTCCACGAGAGATCAACCTGCCCTGCCAGCTAGTGAGAGCCTGTTCAGCGGAATCATCTCGGAGCTAAGGGTCTTGGCTCCCACGAGAGATCAACCTGAACCCACCAGCTAGTGAGAGCCTGGCAGCGGAATCATCTCGGAGCAAAAGGACTTAGCTCCCACGAGAGATCAACCTGAACCCACCAGCTAGTGAGAGCCTGGCAGCGGAATCATCTCGGAGCTAAGGGTCTTGGCTCCCACGAGAGATCAACCTGAACCCACCAGCTAGTGAGAGCCTGGCAGCGGAATCATCTCGGAGCAAAAGGACTTAGCTCCCACGAGAGATCAACCTGAACCCACCAGCTAGTGAGAGTCTGGCAGCGGAATCATCTCGGAGCAAAAGGACTTAGCTCCCACGAGAGATCAACCTGAACCCACCAGCTAGTGAGAGCCTGGCAGCGGAATCATCTCGGAGCTAAGGGTCTTGGCTCCCACGAGAGATCAACCTGAACCCACCAGCTAGTGAGAGCCTGGCAGCGGAATCATCTCGGAGCAAAAGGACTTAGCTCCTACGAGAGATCAACCTGAACCCACCAGCTAGTGAGAGCCTGGCAGCGGAATCATCTCGGAGCTAAGGGACTTAGCCTCCATGAGAGATCAACCTGCCCTGCCAGCTAGTGAGAGCCTGGTCAGCGGAATCATCCCGGAGCTAAAATACTTAGCCTCCACGAGAGATTAACCTGCCCTGCCAGCTAGTGAGAGCCTGGTCAGCGGAATCATCCCGGAGCTAAAAGACTTAGCGTCCACGAGAGATCAACCTGCCCTGCCAGTTAGTGAGAGTCTGGTCAGCGGAATCATCCCGGAGCTAAAAGACTTAGCCTCCACGAGAGATCAACCTGCCCTGCCAGCTAGTGAGAGCCTGGTCAGCGGAATCACCCCGGAGCTAAAATACTGAGCCTCCACGAGAGATCAACCTGCCCTGCCAGCTAGTGAGAGCCTGGTCAGCGGAATCATCCCGGAGCTAAAAGACTTAGCCTCCATGAGAGATCAACCTGCCCTGCCAGCTAGTGAGAGCCTGGTCAGCGGAATCATCCCGGAGCTAAAATACCTAGCCTCCACGAGAGATCAACCTGCCCTGCCAGCTAGTGAGAGCCTGGTCAGCGGAATCATCCCGGAGCTAAAATACTTAGCGTCCACGAGAGATCAACCTGCCCTGCCAGCTAGTGAGAGCCTGGTCAGTGGAATCATCCCGGAGCTAAAAGACTTAGCCTCCATGAGAGATCAACCTGCCCTGCCAGCTTGTGAGAGCCTGGTCAGCGGAATCATCCCGGAGCTAAAATACTTAGCCTCCACGAGAGATCAACCTGCCCTGCCAGCTAGTGAGAGCCTGGTCAGCGGAATCATCCCGGAGCTAAAAGACTTAGCGTCCACGAGAGATCAACCTGCCCTGCCAGCTAGTGAGAGCCTGGTCAGCGGAATCATCCCGGAGCTAAAAGACTTAGCCTCCACGAGAGATCAACCTGCCCTGCCAGCTAGTGAGAGCCTGGTCAGCGGAATCATCCCGGAGCTAAAAGACTTAGCCTCCACGAGAGATCAACCTGCCCTGCCAGCTAGTGAGAGCCTGGTCAGCGGAATCATCTCGGAGCTAAGGGTCTTGGCTCCCACGAGAGATCAACCTGAACCCACCAGCTAGTGAGAGCCTGGCAGCGGAATCATCTCGGAGCAAAAGGACTTAGCTCCCACGAGAGATCAACCTGAACCCACCAGCTAGTGAGAGCCTGGCAGCGGAATCATCTCGGAGCTAAGGGTCTTGGCTCACACGAGAGATCAACCTGAACCCACCAGCTAGTGAGAGCCTGGCAGCGGAATCATCTCGGAGCAAATAGACTTAGCTCCCACGAGAGATCAACCTGAACCCACCAGCTAGTGAGAGCCTGGCAGCGGAATCATCTCGGAGCAAAAGGACTTAGCTCCCACGAGAGATCAACCTGAACCCACCAGCTAGTGAGAACCTGGCAGCGGAATCATCTCGGAGCTAAGGGTCTTGGCTCCCACGAGAGATTAACCTGAACCCACCAGCTAGTGAGAGCCTGGCAACGGAATCATCTCGGAGCAAAAGGACTTAGCTCCCACGTGAGATCAACCTGAACCCACCAGCTAGTGAGAGCCTGGCAGCAGAATCATCTCGGAGCTAAGGGTTTTGGCTCCCACGAGAGATCAACCTGAACCCACCAGCTAGTGAGAGCCTGGCAGCGGAATCATCTCGGAGCAAAAGGACTTAGCTCCCACGAGAGATCAACCTGAACCCACCAGCTAGTGAGAGCCTGACAGCGGAATTATCTCGGAGCTAAGGGTCTTGGCTCCCACGAGAGATCAACCTGAACCCACCAGCTAGTGAGAGCCTGGCAGCGGAATCATCTCGGAGCAAAAGGACTTAGTTTCCACGAGAGATCAACCTGAACCCACCAGCTAGTGAGAGCCTGGCAGCGGAATCATCTCGGAGCAAAAGGACTTAGCTCCCACGAGAGATCAACCTGAACCCACCAGCTAGTGAGAGCCTGGCAGCGGAATCATCTTGGAGCAAAAGGACTTAGCTCCCACGAGAGATCCACCTGAACCCACCAGCTAGTGAGAGCCTGGCAGCGGAATCATCTCGGAGCAAAAGGACTTAGCTCCCACGAGAGATCAACCTGAACCCACCAGCTAGTGAGAGCCTGGCAGCGGAATCATCCCGGAGCAAAAGGACTTAGCTCCCACGAGAGATCAACCTGAACCCACCAGCTAGTGAGAGCCTGGCAGCGAAATCATCTCGGAGCTAAGGGGAAAATGAGCCATCCCCCGAGGTACATTCGACCCACCCAGCTAGTGAGAGCCTGGAATGAGGAGATCCTCTCGGGGGTGGGACTAACAAAACCTTACCAAATCCAACATTCTCAAACGGGGGAAAAATGTGGGTTACATGGCCCCCCTGACTCAGCCAGTCGGGGGTGGAGCTTATTACAACATAAGGAAAGCAAGAAAAGACTTCTCCGAGGCGAGGCTTCTTCAGGCGGCACGGGCATGATGGTTGTCTTTTGCTTCCTTTTCCTCAGATAGGGCGAGCTCGAGGTCGGACGAGATCGAAGTCGGGCGAGACCGATGTCGGGCGAGCTGGCGGCTAGGGCGAGCTGAGGCCGGGCGAGACCGATGCCGGGCGAGACCGATGCTGGGCGAGACCGATGCTGGGCGAGACCGATGCCGGGCGAGCTGGCGGCTAGGGCGAGCTGAGGCCGGGCGAGACCGATGCTGGGCGAGACCGATGCTGGGCGAGACCGATGCCGGGCGAGCTGGCGGCTAGGGCGAGCTGAGGCCGGGCGAGACCGATGCTGGGTGAGCTGGCGGCTAGGGCGAGCTGAGGCCGGGCGAGATCGATGTTGGGCGAGACCGATGCCGGGTGAGACTGATGCCGGGCGAGCTGGCGGCTAAGGCGAGCTGAGGCCGGGCGAGATCGATGCTGGGCGAGACCGATGCCGGGTAAGCTGGCGGCTAGGGCGAGCTGGCGGCTAGGGCGAGCTGAGGCCGGGCGAGACCGATGCTGGGTTGAGGGGCTTGCCGAGATCGCCACTACCTCCCTGATCTCCAGTCATGACACTCACCCGAGATTTTCTGTGTTGGTCACTCTCCACGATCACCGCACCAAAATGTTGAAACCAAAAACTTGGTCTCTGTGGAGTTCGACCCTTGGGGAAGGGGTGACCTCACACCTACTACACTCGGAAAAATGGCACGGGCCGAAGACTTGGGAAACTAGGAACAGACCCTCGGCTCTAGCGCGGAGGTCCCACCACACACCCGGAAGGTCACAAGAACACTTCCCCTCCCTTACCAATGAGAGATGGGTACCTTGGAGAGTTCTCTCAACTCTACCAAGAGGAAAGCTAGGGAGAAGGAAGCCAAAAGCCAATGCCTCTCCAAAGGTACCCAAGGGGGTCTATTTATAGTTTTTCCAAATCCTGGGGATAAAATGACCGAAATGCCCCTACGACCAATTGGCCTTGAGCTCGGCGGACTGGGGAGCTCGGCGGCTTGGGGAGCTCGGCGGCCTGGGGAGCTCGGCGGCCTGGGGAGCTCGGCGGTCTGGGGAGCTCGGCGGACTGGGGAGCTCGGCGGCCTGGGGAGAAAAATATTTCATCCCCCTACTAGTATATTTCCAAGTCCAAGCCAAAATTGGCCACCAAGAGTCCAAAATCTCTAAAAAGCTTAAAAACTTAAAACTGGCTCTGCGCCTGTCGAAAGGACCCTACTCTGCGAATACGGGGTTGTACACCGAGGGTCCGAATCGGGACGTAAAGCCCTCAACAAATTCTGTCCACGGTACATAGTCTCAGCCTCCCAAAAACCACTACGTCCACTGAAAGGCGTCGTCAGCCTCGAAATCCTCGTACTCCGAGGGTCCGAATCGAGTCGTAAAGCCCTCCACAAATTCTGTCCACGGCACATAGTCTCAGCCTCCCAAAAACCACTACGTCCACTGAAAGGCGTCGTCTTCCAGGTGAAACGACGTGAGTTGCACCCACTATCCTTCGGGTACATCTTGATAACTGAAGAAAAGCTCCGCCTTCTGCACTCACACCCACTCCAACGCGTCCCCCCCAGTGAATTTAGGGAAGTTCATGCGGGTTAATTTTGGGGGAATGTATGCCCACGGAGCGGCTTGTCCGTGCCACCCTTTCTCATGCTCATAGCCCGCTGGTCTCCTTTGCTCTCTCGGTCCGGGATAATCGCTCGGGTACCCGTGTTGATGCATTCCCCCCAACGAAGGATGTAGGCCGCCCCATGGAAAGCCAGCTCCACCGCCTCCTTGCGGTCCAAAACCCCACGGGTGGGGGAGAAGCCCTCCCATTCCTCCCGGAGGAAACCCGGCCTGCTCTGGAGGCCGCCCGGCCGCTCCCAATTCCTCCCCGCCACGCCGTCATGAGACGCGGCCTGCGACGAGGTCTCCGGTTCCGCCCTGGGACGTTCCCGCGCCGATCGAGTTCGGGCGGAACCGGTCGCCGGCCACGCCCTGCTAGCTGCGGCCCTGCCCAGCCGCGGTCGCCGTTTCCGATCGGAACCGTCGGGTGGGATCCCACCGTCTCCGGTCCCGATTGCGGAGATTTACCGGGTTCTTCACTCGCCGTTGCTTTCCCCTTGAGAGTTTGCGCAAGCAATGCCTTGATCTCATCCATCCGATCGTCGAATCATTCTTCCAATCATTGCGTCGACGCCCTCATATTTTCCTCGATGGAGGTCACCGAGTCCGTCAATCCAACGTAGTTTTCTTCTAGGGTTTCCAATCGGTTGTTTTCCTCTTGCGTGCGTGTGGTGACCATGGCGGAGGAGCGAGCCTCTGATTCCAAATGTTATGAAGGAGATAGAGATCTAGAGGGAGAAGAGGTAGAGATCTAAAGAAGAGATAGAAATTAGGGTTTGAAGGAGGGAGGAGAATAATACCTTGTACTTGCATGATCAACCAAGAGAACCACCACGGGGATATTTATACCCGGGGCCAAGAGGGGGTCGGCCGCCCCCCCCCCCCCCCCCCCCCGCACAGACACATGGGGTTGAACCGGGTGGTTCAGCCCCAACCCGTCGGCTTAGTGAGAGGGGGGTGAACCGGATGGTTCAGCCCCGTTGTTGCGCGTCTCCTCTTTCCGCCTGCGCGCATATTGACGCCCAAATAGTCGGACGCCATCCGGGGGTGTAACACATAGTCTCTCTTACAAGCATGTATATTAATTACATGATTAATAAAAGTACATAAATATTTATTTCCAACATTTTTCTAATGTATTTTTTTGTTTTACTTGGATTGCATGGGATGACATCGTTTTACGACAATTGGTATCAGACCACGGTTGGATCGATTCCATGGATTTTGATATGATCTTTTTTATTCATTTGGAGGTATTGATGTCCCGAGCAAAGTAGGAAAAGTTCAATGAATAGAATGACTTCACGATGTGGCAGAAGGTCCTACTTTAGAAATTCGAAGGTGTGAAAAATACGAAAGAGAGAACAAAATAAATATTTTCTATTTATTTCTCTTTTATATGCATATATACAGTAATTTGTACACTTATATACAAAGAGAGGGAGGAGCAACATTCTCATTCAAAGATGTGAGTCTAATAGTCAAAGAGGGAATGGGCTCTAGTTGGGGGTTGTTAGGAGCATTTAACACATTATTCAACACTCCCCCGCAAGAAGGAGCATACAAATCATAAGCAACAAGCTTGGAAAAGAACTGATAATATAGCGGATATGACAGGGCCTTTGTGAGAATGTCAGTAACCTGTCCAGCAACAGGAATATGTTAAATGCGTTCATGAATTACAAGATTCTTGGCAATATATATAGCAGCTTGATTGTTGCAAAAGAGAGTGGACGGAGAGGGAAGCTTGACTCCTAGGTTACTTAGGAGGCTTTCCAACCAGGTAAGCTCAGATACAACAGTTGTCATTGAACGATACTCAGCTTCAGCAGATGAGCGAGCATCCACAGACTGCTTCTTGTTGCGTCAGGTGATAAGATGTCCACCAAAGTATGTACAATGTTAACCCCAAAATCGGCGATCCCTCCCAAGGTCTCTAGCTCGCAAGTCGCGCGGCCCACTCAGAGGTTCCCCCCGAGGGTCGCGATCTGTCTCAACCCTCCTTTTTTGGGCCAGGCGGATAGAATCTCCTGTCCGCTCAGACCTTGCGGCTAGGACGGTCTCCCCGGTCTAACCGCCCCGGTCGCAAAGCTACCGCGTGCCCTGCGGGACAGCGGGCTGCTCTCATAGCTCGCCCTCGCAGGCACGTGGTTAGGCCTGCTAACAGTGCAGCATTCTCCCTTGCAGGAGGCAACCTACAGCAGCAAGGGGGCGATCTGTACGATCTATGCCTTCAATCCGCTAGGTCGCCCCGCCGGCGTCAACACGACAAACGCAACCGTCGTGGACTCGGCAAACTCACTCTCCGGCTCGCCATCAGGCTTCCGCCACCCCAAGAGGGCGGCCTACTCCTCAGGCCGCGATCAGTGGGCGGCCTGCCCCTCAGGCCGCCAGCCTCAGTAGGCAGCCTGGCCTCATGCCGCCAGCCCTAGGGGAGGCCTGGCCTCAGGCCGCCAGCCCTAGGGGCGGCCTGGCCTCAGGCCGCCAGCCCTAGGGGCGGCCTGGCCTCAGGCCGCCAGCCCTAGGGGCGGCCTGGCCTCAGGCCGCCAGCCCTAGGGGCGGCTTGGCCCTCACGTCGCCCCCTCTGCTCGCCCAAGATACAGCCTGTCTGTAAGTTCACCTAGTGCCAACTACCTTCACCTATGGGGGGGGAATAGGTGACTTGTGACGTTTTTGCGGAATTAATAACAGTACCTGCACAAATAAAATAAACCACACAGCACAGAAAAGACTCAAACAATTTATAGTGGTTCCCCGATTTGGGTACGTCCACTTTCCCCCTTCGACCTATCTCCCAACCAGGGACGACTCGGTCACTTCACCAACTGGATTGAAATTCAATCCTTGCACTAACGGAAGGAACCCTTCCACACGTAGGAGTCACCACTCCCACAACACGGGTTGCACCCAACCCTTACAACTAGGAACCAACCGTTCCTTTACAAAGAAATAGAAACTAGAATGTATAAGGAATACAAACAACTTATGGAGATTAAGGTGTCTCTCTTCGTTCGACGACGTGTTCTTAAAGTCAACGAAGAGTCTACAACCTTAGATCTCTCTTGGAGTGAATCTTCCCGAAACCGGCGGCGGCTTGGAGCGGCGGCTAGGTTCTCGGAATAAGCGGCGGCGACGGAGAGCTGCTGCAGTGCTATGGGGATTCAAACTTCGTAGCAAAGGAAGCAAGGTCTTCCAACGGTCACACTAGGATCGGTCGTCTCGATCGATTCGGAAGGGAAGGTTTTTCCCGATCAACGAATCAAGAGACAAGGGATCTCTGGTTAGACGCGTGAGACGCTATGCTAGACTAAGCTTCTGTCGCCGGAGATCTGGAAGAACTTGAGATCAACAGCGGCGACTAACTGCACGAACGGCGGAGACGGTCAGCGGAGCAAGATCGCGCTTTAGGGCTCGACGGCGGCTCGTCTTTTTGAATTCGCGTATTTCGTGTCTGTTCCGCTCATACATACGGAGGTATATATACATTAGGTCAAGCACATGACCGTTGTGGGCCCTACCAACAATAAGACCTAAGTCCGGTTCGAAATACCGCAGGTAACATGGACCGGTCCAGAAAAAATCGGAAAATTGCCCAAGTCAAATTCGGCGAGAATCACAGGTGATTCTCGACGAATTCTACTTAGCCAAATTCTGGCTGCACTGATATAGAAGCCGGGGAGAATCGGCGGGAATCACACTTGATTCTCGCCGAATCGTCGAGAATGCAAAGTCATTCTCGACGAATCGGCGAGAATCACTTAGTGATTCTCGACGATTCTGCCTTAGAGAAATTTCTGGCGGCGTCGAGACTGCCGGCTCCAACCGGCGAGAATCAGCTAGTGATTCTCGACGATTCGGCGAGAATCACTCGTCGAATCGGCGAGAATCACTTAGTGATTCTCGACGAATTGGACTTAGACGATTTCTCGTCTTTCCACCCGTGAGCTGGTCTTTGGCTCATCCTTGCTCCTTGTCTGCTCTTGATCTTTCATGACCCTGTGCTTGGAAATAAGTACACTCCAATAGAGAGTACACGTAAGCCAACACACTGATCTGCTCAATGAGGGATTATGTTGTGCAGACCCGTGTATATTGACCTACTGCACCCTGACATTGGTGTGTACTTAGCAATGAATAGCTGCAAGCACAACTAGAAGACAAGTAATCAAATACATAGTCAATTCACCTTAGCTTGTTCAGGGGCTTCTTCAAATCAGGTACATTGTGGATACAATACCCAACACTGTCTGCCTCCAGTCCGCCGAGTCCGCCCAGGTCGGCGACCTGCTCTTCTCGTCCGCTTGAAGCTCCGTGATGACGTCACTGGGCCCCGCTTCTAAAAGATCTTCCTCGGGCCTATAAATATATCCCCCAGTGCATCTCATTTTTGGAGGCGCTGCAGGAGAACTGCCGCTGCCAGCAAAGTCTGCGGACTCAGTTTCCCAGTCCTCCCAGTCCTCCATAGTTGATCCAGCAAGAGCTGCGGACTCAGATTCCCAATCCTCCACAGCTGCTAGCAGCCTCTTTTACTTAGCCTCTGACAACTTCTTCCTTAGCCGCCAGCTTCCCCCTTTGTACTCTTTATTGCTTTTATATGTAAAGGTGCAATAACAAGCTGTAATCTTGTTTTTTGATTAAAGGAAAAGCTCATCGCAAGAGTGGAATTCAAGCCGCGGCGGGCGAAGTCTACTGTTGCCGCTGTTAGCGGCCCCGTCTCTTCTTTCCCTCTCTCGGTCTAACCGTCAGAGCTCAACTGCCAAAGTAACCGTCTGCCCGACAACTCCTGATCAAGCTTCTCCTTTGATAAATCAAGCTTCCCTTTTGATCGATCAAGCTTCTCCTTTGATCGTTCAAGCTTCTCCTTTGATCGATCAAGCTTCTCCTTTGATCAATCAAGCTTCTCCTTTGATAAATCAAGCTTCCCTTTTGATCGATAAGGCTTCTCCTTTGATCGATCAAGCTTCTCCTTTTAATCGATCAAGCTTCTCCTTTGATCGATCAAGCTTCTCCTTTGATCGATCAAACTTCTCCGCTGATCATCAACCTTCCCGCCTGCTCTCAGCAAACCTCTCTGATATCCCCGCAACCCTCTTATTCACCTAGCTTGTGAGACCGAACAACCCGTTAACTAGAAGGCGCATTTTTTGCGTCAACAGTAAACCAGCGACCTTCATATCTCAAGCAGACAGTGAAATCAGCGGTTACTCATGACAGACCATCAACCAGCCGAGAACCTTGCACCAAGTCCCAGTGAGGATCCTCTTTGGGAGGCCTTAGAGCAATCTCGCAGAGAAACTGCACAACAGTTTCAAGCAATCAACCGTACTCTAGCTGCTATCACTCAACGATTGGAAACAAAATCTTCAGCAGCACCAGCTCCTCCAATCAATCCAGCACCAGCATCCGAGACTCCTCAAGTTTACCCACCGGCCTATCCGCCGGTCTATCATTCTCTTTACACACCAACCTTTCCGCAAGGGCCTGCAGCCCCTTTGCGGTCTCAGAATGATGAGTTTGCAGCTCGTCAAAACTTCTTCCGAGAAGCTGCCCGAGAAAGTCCAGCTAGATTCCTAAATTTTCAGGGAATTCATCCCTACTCTTCAGCTCCTGCCTTTGCTCCTCCTGCAGCAACTTTTCCCTCCTATCCTTCTGCTCCTTCTGCAGCTACAACTTATGCTCCGTATTTTCATTATATTGTAGGAGAGGAAGAAGAGTCATCACCGTTTACAGAGAATGTTCGGCATGAATCAACTCCAATTAACTTCAGAGAACCGCGGTTGCCAATTTACACTGGAGAGACTGATCCAGTCAAACGCCTTCAAGCCTTTGAATCAGCCGTATCTCTCAAGACACTTTCAGATGCTACCAAATGCAAACTGTTTGTGACGACCTTTGATTGTCAAGTGAGGGATTGGTTCTATGTACTACGTCCTCAGTCCATCTCTTCCTTTGCTGATTTACGAAGAGAGTTCCTGCTCAGGTTTTCTACCTCTACAAAGAGAAAGGGCGGGCCAAAGGCCCTATTTGAGATCAAACAGCGTGAAGATGAGACTTGGTCTCATTTTGTAGATCGTTTTCAGAGAGAAATCCTTGACATTGAGATCGTCGATAAAGAAATGTATCGAGTGCCTCTTATTCACGGTCTGCGTGAAGGACCACTCAAGTTCGAGGCTAACGTCCGAGCACCGAGGACATATCAAGAATTGATTGGTTTAGCAAATTCATATATCCGCGGTGAGAAAAGCAACCCCAGCTTCGTCTCCCGACTTGTAGCCGAGAAAAATCCTCCTCCATACAAGCAGCCTCCGAGGTCTCCTCGGAAAGACTTTTCAACCCACTCAAGGAAAGCGAAAAGGTTCCAGCATCATCGACACCCTTTCCCAGGCCAGGATCGTGCCCACGAACGATTGCTACCGCTACCAGCCCCACCTTCGCAAATAGCTTCGGTGTATCATCCGCAAGATGATGACTTGTCATACTCTGGACTTGATGAGCTCATGCTAGAAGTATGCCAAATCATGAAGGATAGGACAAATTCCAAAAGGCCTTACCAGTCGACGAATCAGAGATCAAAAGTTTCAGATCCATTCTGTGAATTCCACAGAGAGAAGGGTCACTTAACTGAAGACTGCAAGGCCCTTTGACGGTTGGTTGAAAGATTGTTTGTCGAGGGCAAGATCAAGGATCTGGGCAAGAAAAGTGATTCTTCGAAGCCTTCCACCTCCAAGGGCAAGGAGGTGGCTGAAGTTCAGTTGGAGTGTGTGGAGATAGAGGATGTAGGCCGTCTGGGGCCTATCAATGTTCGGCCTGAGTGTTTCGATGTCGATGACATGGGCGCCCTTGGAGACCTATTCTAAAGCAAAAAGGACATCGCAGCTCCTCAAAGCCCCTCACAACTAATAACGGTTACTTTTATTGTATCTTGCATATTTTCAAACATTCTCTTTTCAACACTCCTAAGTGTTCTTTTGTTTCATTCAATAAAGTTTATGTCGGAGATCCCGTACTGACACTTTTCCCTTTGTGGAGTGTTTCTTCCTCTATTTTTTCTCTTTGTCAAAGAGATCACTGAACCACCGAGATATCGCCGAGTCTTGCTCAGGGCCCCCTCGAGGTCATTCTTTGGCGTAAGACCACAATGACCACATATAGCGGGGAGTTTTCGCATATGTGCAGTGGGGGTCGTTCAACTCTCGTGCGGAGGATGACGGGACTTCGGATCCCGGCCGGCATCTGACACAGAGCGTGTATCCAGGGAGGACCCATGTGTTAGCTCTGTTGCGCCTCGTTGAGGGATACGTTACAGTTACGATGATCTTTGCTTGACAAGCAATGGCGATCAAGTGTAGCCTTGTATCTTCGATCATCTCACAACTGTGACGGCCGAACACTCGTTGGTACTCTCAATCCGTGCCTTCGCGAGGACCACAACTTCGTTGATCAATCCGCAGACAAGCAATATGCCACTTGACGTAACTAGTCTAATTGATCAATGATGCTTGTAACCCAAGGCATGAGAGCAGTGTATCTGTCGATTCTTCTCATGATTCTCTGTGCTTGTTTCTCTTTTATGTCCTTCGAAGGGAATGCGGCTAGTCCGCTTTAGGTAGGACTATACCCTAGATGATATTTTGGCAAGTGATGCATAAGGCCCACGGGTGCACTCCTGTGGCAGCATTCAACCTTTTTGGATCATCTCCGGGGTGTAGCCCTCCTTCGTCTTCTTTGCCTTCTTACAAGTTAACAGGTTAAGTCCAACCTATCTAAGGGACCCGCTATATCTTTTTAGCTTATGATCATCTTAAATGCATTGCTCACATGAAGCTCTATCGGATGATGATCTACAAGTTCTCTACTATTCTTATTGGATATTTCTGACACTAACTCATAGCCAGATTTTGATTTTTATTGACAAGCCGTTCGGTTAAAATTCAAACATTGATTTCTTCTGACTAATCTAGTTTTCGTATGGGAGATATCATACCTAACCATGCAAAGAATTGATGCAATGACTTGATCTTTATTCAATTCTGCTTGCCCGGTCGACAACAGGATTTGATGGATATTCCTTTTGCAGTCTAATCATATCAACCTTATCACATTAATCCTTGGGATCGGATTTATCCATAAAACTCCTTAGGTACCCGGGTAAATCTCCTTTCATATCTGCTTACTTACTCTTCTTTTGCATTGATTAGCAGATATAAGCAAGTCTCCTTCAGGTACTTGCAGCTTATTCTCTTTTCATATCTGCTTACTTACTCTTCTTTTGCAGAGATTAGCAGATATAAGCAAGTCCCCTTCAGGTGCTTGCAGCTTATTCTCTTTTCATATCCGCTTGTTCACTCTTCTTTTGCAGAGATTAGCAGATATTAGCAAGTTCCCTCCAGGTACTTTCCCCTTAGTTTTCATATCATACCTGCTGCTCACTCTACTTTTGCAGAGACTAGCAGATATTAGCAAGTCCCCTTCAGGTAGTTGCTGTTGAAACCGAAAAATCGGTCCCTGTGGAGTCCGACCCTTGCGGAAGGGGTGATCGCACACTTACTTCTCTACTCACAAGCCCAAGGGTCAAGGGAGAGGGACCGGGAACAGACCCAAGGCTTCAGCACGGAGGTCCCACCACACACCCGGAAGATCTTAGAGCGCTTCCCCTCCTTAGCCAAGTGCTGAAGCTAAGGTACCTCAGAAAGCGCTAGAAGATCGGGCACCAGCAAGCGTCTTCTGAGGTACCCCTTGGGTCCTATTTATAGGAAAAGATGGTCTGCAAATATCCAACCGTCACTGTTTTCGAGGACCATAGGTAATCCAAAGGGGGTAACATGGTAAAAACACCCCACAACTGAAGGGCGGGCCGGCCCTGAGAAGAGCCCATTGGGCGGGGGCGGCGAGTATGGGCGCGAGAAGGCTTCCCCCCACGCCGAGGTGAAAAGCGGCGAGTGAGCTCGCCTCTCTCAATGCCACAATCCGGCTCGCCTCGCCTCAGGCCTGGAAAGTTGGGCCTGAAGCCCCTGCTCGCAGATGACGGTCGCGTTGGCACTCGCCAACCCCTCGGCTCTAGACGAGCACGTACTCGGCCGGCCCCACGATGAATGGCCTCCTCTCGTCGGGCTCAGCTCCACGATCTTTGAGCCCGGCCCGACGATTGTCGAGCCCCTACTCGGCATGCTGGGCTCGGCATGCCCTGCTGAACTCGCCTGGGGCTCGGGGGCGGTCTGGGCCGGCCGGATCGGCTCCTGCTAGCCCACTCGCTGGATACGGGGTTGTACACAATCCCCGCTCTTTGTGAGGTTGGCACAAACTCGGAAAGAAACATCCAACCCACTAGGATCCTGCGAGTGCGACAGGAGCCGAAAGGAATCTCTTGGTAGGACCCACCGATGGCTATATATACATGCCCTGCCTGCTCGACTGACCCCCGCCCCTCTCTTTACTTAAGCCCTGCCGAGATGCCACTCCCGAAAGAAGTCATGGAACGACTCGCGAAATCGCGCGAGGAGACCGCCCTTCGTGCCGCAGCCCTGATGGATCTGAGCGCCCCGGCCCGTCGTTTTGCTGAATTTGGCTCGGCCAAGAGGGCGAGGCCCTTTCCTCCCGAGGCCGAGCACATCTTTGTCGACCTAAAGAATACTTTAGCTCATGGCTCCGACTCTTCCAACCGTTCTGCCCTGGCCCCTCATGACAAAGATTTTGTGGATCTCACCGCCGAACAGGACCAAGGCGGCGAGGTCTCCACACCAAGGGTCGAGGGTCTACCCGCCAAGGAGCCCGAATCCCCCCCTGACCCGCGCCTGCGAAACTCGCCCCTTGTCACCAAAATCGTGGAGCCAGATTCGCGGGGGTCGGTATCGCCGGCTCGCCTTCACTCTCAACATCCCTCCTCTGCTCCTGCGATTACTGGGATGGACGCCGAGCATACATCCGCTCCTGCTTCCCCCCAGGACATTGAAGGTATGCCCCTGACCTCCTCATTTTGCATCTGATTCTAACTGACGCTCGCCCCTCCCACTCGCTATCTCGACTTCCCTGTGCAGGCTTCCCAAACCGATCTGGGGCTGATGACTCAGCCGAGCAGGCCGTCTACTCGCCCCTTCCATCGCCGCGTGCTTTGGAAATCTTCTTGGACTCGGAGGTGGACAGCCCCGAACGGTCGAGGCGGAGCCAACTGGTCCTCAAAAAGTTAGTGCGCGAGCTCCAGGAGCTGAAGAAAGACAATTCGAGACTGCAGGAGGAGTGCGCGCGACTTGCTGGCGAGCCGAGGATCAGCTCGGTGTATGCGGCGACGTCTTCCTCCATACTCTTCGACGAGATTGACGAGAACCTGCGAGCGGCGAACAGGAACCTGGGGCAGCTTCGGCAACTTTTTGCGCAGCGGCTTGCGGCATCGGGCCGGCGAGACCGGGGTAATTGAGGACGGCTCTCTTGCGAGCCGACCGATACTCGCCCCCATTGCCGCCTGGTCTACGCGCGCGCTTTTCTGATTTTCTTTACTCTGGACAATTTTCTGTTTAATGTTGAATAAAGTGTATAAATTTTATCGCGCGAGCAAGCCTTTTCTTATTCGAGTGGTGCGTGCTTTTTCGGATTCCTTAGCTAGGCTCGCCTAGGTCGGTGAGTACAGAGCGATGAGACGGGATACGCGAAGCGGGGTATGCGAGCCGGGCTGGTCAGTCGGTTTCGCTTCCCCTTCCTTTTCTATAAATAGGGATCCCCACCTACCCCCGGCTACGCCTTTATTGTCTTCTCATCCCTTCCTTTCCTTGCCCTTCCTACCTTCTGCTCGCGCGCCTTCGTCTCCTCCGCGAGCATGGGTAAAGGAAACCCCGACTCCGAGGGCCGCTCCAAGTGCGCCCAGAACTTCGCGGATCACTGCTTTTTCGAGGGGAATACCACGGCGAGCGAGCTCGCCGAGTTTGTAGCGGATTACGTTCCCACCGGCTTTGTGGCCCGCCTCCCGGCGGAGCATGAGGCCATTAACTCATTCTTCGAGGACGAGCTCGCCTTCCCCATCTCGCACTTTGAGGTGGGGTTGCGCCTGCCGCTCTGGCCGGAGGTCCGCCAGGTACTCAAGTACTACGGCGCTGTGCCCGCGCAGCTCAACCCCAACGCTATCGCCATGATAGTGGGGTTTGCCTGCTACCTCCGCCGAGAGCGGATCGAGTTCAACCTAACCGTCTTCCGCAAGCTTTTCTCCTACAAAGCCAACGCCGACGGGGTCGCCTTCTTTGGCGGCACGTCCATAAAGATCCGCGAGGTCGCCAACAAAAACCACAACTGGATGTCGAAGATTGCCTTCATCCGGGGCGACCTCGGCAATATCCCGTTCTCGCCCTTGCAGAAGAGCGAGGAGGTTTACCGGCCGCCGTCAGTGTCTGGTAATGATGCCGAACTCCACAAGTTCTTCTTGTACAAGGACTTCGAGGTCGCCTTCCTCCGTCGCGGCCTCGAATCCCTGCCACCTATCCTTCCCGGTGAAGGTTTGTCTCGCTCACCTTCCGCTCGCCATTTGGCCTAACCGACCAGAACCTCATTCTTTGTCTAAGTCTTTTTGCAGGGGAGCGACTGATCCCGGTGAACCCTCCCTTCGCCGACCCGGGGGTGTTTTCGGATCCGCTCGAGCGGGCTCGGGCCGCGGCTGAGGCGTGCCGGGAAGAGAAGGTCAAGGGGAAATCCTCCAGCAAGAAGCGGTTGGAGCTTGGGGGGCCGAGCTCGGTCCACCGCCCCTCGGCCCTTAAAAGGGCGAAGGTGGTCTCGCGAAGCCTTCCACGGCAGCCCGCGTCGCCCGTCAGGTTCATGAGCTCGCCGGAGGTTTTTTCCGACGAAGCCCCGGCGAGCCCACTGAAGGAGATATCATCCCCCCGCGAGAAGAGGCGCGGGTCCCCCTTTCCTCCCTCCGTCGAGGAGGTCGCCCCCAGTGGCTCGGGAGCTCCAAAGGACCACCCTCACTTTGGGAAGGGGGGAAGGAGCAAGGACGCGGCCGGCGAGCCGATGCTGCTCTGGGACGAGGGAGCCCATCGTGTTTCCGTCTCCACTCGCGCTCCTTCCTGGGGAGCTCGCCGGCCTCCCACGGGCCACGCATTTGCCCTTGGCTTCGGCCTCTATGGCCGGGAGGGCGCCGACGCCTACACGAACCTGACCCCCCGGCAGATAGGTCACGAGGGCCTGCAGGCGCATCTGAGGGCCTTTGAACTCCACCATATGATGGTCCGCCGTGGCTTCCAGCTCAGCCAACTCCTGATCAAAGCCGAGCAGGAGCGCGACCTGGCGACGGAGAAAGCTGCCGACGCGGAGCGGCGGTTCGGCATCGCCGAGCGCTTACTCGACGAGGCTTCAGGCGGGCTGGTAAGAGTCGACCAACCCTTGTTTTAACTTGGAAAATGTTTTTCAGAGAGTTTGACCCTCTTGTCTTTCAGGATGCCGAGTCCGCCAAGGTACTGCAAGCTCGCGCCAGTGAGCTGGAGGGCGAGACTGCCCTGCTGCGGCTCCGGCTCGCGGATCAGGAGGCCGGCTCGCGCAAGCAGGAGGCTTTTGCTGCTCGGTCGGCGGCCGAGGTGGAGTCGCTAAAGGAGCAGAACCGTTGTCTCCAAGGCGAGGTCAGCCGGCTGACGGAAGCCCTCTTCCCTCCAGACAGTGCCGAGCCGCCTTTTCCCTACAAGCGGCCCCGGGTCTTCGGCGAGGGGGAGGTTATGGAGCGGCTGCGAGTCAACTCGATCGAGTCTGCCGAATGCCTCCTGAATGCCATGAAGGGGTCGGGGATTCTGGCCGAGGGCTGCGAGGAGGTGGCGGTCCGGGACCTTCTGCCGAGCCTGTTTCCGCCGTCTCCGCCCAGCGAGAAGGAGGAGAGCTTCGGCTCCCTTTTTGATGGGGCGAAGGGCAAGGAACGATCGCTTGGGGGCGAGGAGGACCGCCATTCGGGAGAGGAGGGCGAGAGCTGACCGAATTCCTCCCTTTCCTTTTTTCTATCTTTTTGTAATCATCCCCCTCTTTTCCTGTAATCTCACCGGGGCGAGCCCTTCCTTCTTTTGCGATCATAATGAAAGGAACTTTGCTTCTGACTTCTTTTCTTTTTTCTTTTTTTTTCTTTCTCTTTTTTTTGCGCTAGAATGCACGTGAGTTAGGATTCGCGTTCGGCGGGAGGCCTTGGGCGTTGGCGGCGACCAGGCTCGCGAACTCTTCGCTTACCCGCGAGGCGATCTTCGCGAGAACGGTTGTCGCCAGCGCCCGCTTGTCATACCGAGGAATGCCCTCTGCCGAGCAGACCCCGCGAGAACGGGCTCGCCCCGGGGGGGGGGGGGTATGTTCTTCCGTCAACCGGAGGTGGATCGAAGAACCCCTTTTTGACAGAAAACCAAGGGGGACAGGACCCCTTGAGCTCGCCCTTCTAACTGGTGGATTTGCTCGGACACGCTTGTCATGTGTCAACTTCCAGGTCCACCCCCCGGACAGTAACGACGTCCATCGAGACCCCGACCCTGCCAGCTTGGAGGGAGCCTGACAGCGGGAGAATCGAGACTTAACCCCAAAGCGAGAAGACTTGGAACAATTGCCTCTCCCGGGTGCTACCACCAGGCCA
This sequence comes from Platanthera zijinensis, assembly GCA_039513925.1. Classification (NCBI taxonomy): domain Eukaryota; kingdom Viridiplantae; phylum Streptophyta; class Magnoliopsida; order Asparagales; family Orchidaceae; genus Platanthera; species Platanthera zijinensis. The sequence continues at coordinate 1,743,446 of CM077093.1, forward strand.
GTCAGCTAGATGGGAGCCTGAGGGCGGGTGTTGAACATCCTCCGGGCTCAGCTCCAGGGTCATAACGACGTCCATCGAGACCCCGGCCCTGCCAGCTTGGAGGGAGCCTGACAGCGGGAGAATCGAGACCTAACCCCAGAGCGAGAAGACTTGGAACAATTGCCTCTCCCGGGTGCTACCACCAGGCCAGTCAGCTAGATGGGAGCCTGAGGGCGGGTGTTGAACATCCTCCGGGCTCAGCTCCAGGGTCATAACGACGTCCATCGAGACCCCGGCCCTGCCAGCTTGGAGGGAGCCTGACAGCGGGAGAATCGAGACCTAACCCCAGAGCGAGAAGACTTAGACCATTTGCCTCTCCCGGGTGCTACCACCAGGCCAGTCAGCTAGATGGGAGCCTGAGGGCGGGTGTTGAACATCCTCCGGGCTCAGCTCCAGGGTCATAACGACGTCCATCGAGACCCCGGCCCTGCCAGCTTGGAGGGAGCCTGACAGCGGGAGAATCGAAACCTAACCCCAGAGCGAGAAGACTTAGACCATTTGTCTCTCCCGGGTGCTACCACCAGGCCAGTCAGCTAGATGGGAGCCTGAGGGCGGGTGTTGAACATCCTCCGGGCTCAGCTCCAGGGTCATAACGACGTCCATCGAGACCCCGGCTCTGCCAGCTTGGAGGGAGCCTGACAGCGGGAGAATCGAGACCTAACCCCAGAGCGAGAAGACTTGGAACAATTGCCTCTCCCGGGTGCTACCACCAGGCCAGTCAGCTAGATGGGAGCCTGAGGGCGGGTGTTGAACATCCTCCGGGCTCAGCTCCAGGGTCATAACGACGTCCATCGAGACCCCGGCCCTGCCAGCTTGGAGGGAGCCTGACAGCGGGAGAATCGAGACCTAACCCCAGAGCGAGAAGACTTAGACCATTTGCCTCTCCCGGGTGCTACCACCAGGCCAGTCAGCTAGATGGGAGCCTGAGGGCGGGTGTTGAACATCCTCTGGGCTCAGCTCCAGGGTCATAACGACGTCCATCGAGACCCCGGCCCTGCCAGCTTGGAGGGAGCCTGACAGCGGGAGAATCGAGACCTAACCCCAGAGCGAGAAGACTTGGAACAATTGCCTCTCCCGAGTGCTACCACCAGGCCAGTCAGCTAGATGGGAGCCTGAGGGCGGGTGTTGAACATCCTCTGGGCTCAGCTCCAGGGTCATAACGACGTCCATCGAGACCCCGGCCCTGCCAGCTTGGAGGGAGCCTGACAGCGGGAGAATCGAGACCTAACCCCAGAGCGAGAAGACTTAGACCATTTGCCTCTCCCGGGTGCTACCACCAGGCCAGTCAGCTAGATGGGAGCCTGAGGGCGGGTGTTGAACATCCTCCGGGCTCACCTCCAGGGTCATAACGACGTCCATCGAGACCCCGGCCCTGCCAGCTTGGAGGGAGCCTGACAGCGGGAGAATCGAGACCTAACCCCAGAGCGAGAAGACTTAGACCATTTGCCTCTCCCGGGTGCTACCACCAGGCCAGTCAGCTAGATGGGAGCCTGAGGGCGGGTGTTGAACATCCTCCGGGCTCAGCTCCAGGGTCATAACGACGTCCATCGAGACCCCGGCCCTGCCAGCTTGGAGGGAGCCTGACAGCGGGGGAATCGAGACCTAACCCCAGAGCGAGAAAACTTAGACCATTTGCCTCTCCCGGGTGCTACCACCAGGCCAGTCAGCTAGATGGGAGCCTGAGGGCGGGTGTTGAACATCCTCCGGGCTCAGCTCCAGGGTCATAACGACGTCCATCGAGACTCCGGCCCTGCCAGCTTGGAGGGAGCCTGACAGCGGGAGAATCGAGACCTAACCCCAGAGCGAGAAGACTTGGAACAATTACCTCTCCCGGGTGCTACCACCAGGCCAGTCAGCTAGATGGGAGCCTGAGGGCGGGTGTTGAACATCCTACGGGCTCAGCTCCAGGGTCATAACGACGTCCATCGAGACCCCGGCCCTGCCAGCTTGGAGGGAGCCTGACAGCGGGAGAATCGAGACCTAACCCCAGAGCGAGAAGACTTGGAACAATTGCCTCTCCCGGGTGCTACCACCAGGCCAGTCAGCTAGATGGGAGCCTGAGGGCGGGTGTTGAACATCCTCCGGGCTCAGCTCCAGGGTCATAACGACGTCCATCGAGACCCCGGCCCTGCCAGCTTGGAGGGAGCCTGACAGCGGGAGAATCGAGACCTAACCCCAGAGCGAGAAGACTTAGACCATTTGCCTCTCCCGGGTGCTACCACCAGGCCAGTCAGCTAGATGGGAGCCTGAGGGCGGGTGTTGAACATCCTGCGGGCTCAGCTCCAGGGTCATAACGACGTCCATCGAGACCCCGGCCCTGCCAGCTTGGAGGAAGCCTGACAGCGGGAGAATCGAGACCTAACCCCAGAGCGAGAAGACTTGGACCATTTGCCTCTCCCGGGTGCTACCACCAGGCCAGTCAGCTAGATGGGAGCCTGAGGGCGGGTGTTGAACATCCTCCGGGCTCAGCTCCAGGGTCATAACGACGTCCATCGAGACCCCGGCCCTGCCAGCTTGGAGGGAGCCTGACAGCGGGAGAATCGAGACCTAACCCCAGAGCGAGAAGACTTAGACCATTTTCTGAGTGTTTAATGTCGCTCTTTAATGGAAGTTCCGTCACATTGCATGTCATTGTTACGATTATTGTGGAGAAAGAGTCAAATACAAAGCATTCGGAAAAAGCTGAGGTACGTACAAGTTTTCAAGGATAAAAGCGTTTCAGGTCGTCGCCGCTCCAGGTGTGATTCAAAGTCTCGCCTTCCACATTCTGGAGGTGGTATCCTCCCGACTTTAATGCCTCCTTCACGATGTAGGGCCCCTCCCAATTTGGATGGAGCTTGCCCACGGCTGCCGATCTTCCCGCCGCATCTACCTTCTTTAGAACCAGGTCGCCCTCCACGAACTGCTTGACCCGGACATGCTTGTCGAAGTACTTAGCCATCCTCCGCTTGACTTCCTCCTGCCGGACTGCGGAGAGGTCGCGTACTTCCTCTATCAAGTCCAAAGAGAGTCGTTGTTCTTCCTCATTCTCAACTCTCCACTCCTCCCTTCCAGCTTCTGCCTCGGCAACCCTGGGAGTACGGACCTCGAGTTCAATGGGGAGCACCGCCTCGCTTCCGTGAGATAGTTTAAAGGGCGTCTCCCCGGTGGCGGTGTTGGGGGTAGTCCTCAGGGCCCAGAGGACCGAGGGGAGTTGCTCCACCCAATTACCCTTCAAATTCTCCACCTTCTTTTTCAGGAGGTTCACGATGATCTTGTTGGCCGCCTCTACCTGCCCGTTGCTCCTAGGGTGGTGGACAGAGGCGAACCTGAGGTCGATCCCGAGCTCTCCACAGAACTTAATGAACTCATTGCTGGCGAACTGTGGTCCGTTGTCGGTGACGATGGCCTGGGGCATCCCATGCCTGCAGATGATCTCCCCCCATACAAAATTTCGAATGATCTGCGAGGTTACCTTGGCCAAAGCCTTCACCTCCATCCACTTGGAGAAATAGTCGATCATTACCAGCAAGAATCTCCTCTGCCCACTTGGCTGTGGGAAGGGACCTACCAGGTCCATTCCCCAAATTGCGAAAGGCCAAGGGGCCGTGATACTCCTGAGTCGCTGAGCCGGTTGCAGTTGGAGGGGGGCAAACAGTTGGCACTTGTGGCATTTCTTGACAAATTCTAAGGCATCGTGCCTCAGGGTAGGCCAGAAGTACCCCTGCCTGATGATTCTTCCCTCCAGGGTCCGACCTCCTGAATGGCTCCCACACTCCCCGGAGTGAACTTCTTCCAAAATCCTCGGCACCTCCCCCTCCGCTACGCAACGGGCGAGTAATCCTGAAAGGGTCTTGCGGTAAAGTTGCCCGTCGCGCAAAAGGTAATATGCCGACTTGTACTTGAGCTTCTTCCTATCCATCCCTTCTGGGTATTCTCCGGTGGACAGGTAGATAGTGAATGGGTCCATCCATGTGGACCGCTGATCTATCTCCATCAACTCTCCTTCTTCCAGGGATGGGTGGAAGAGGTCCGTGATAGTGCCCCCCACCCGAGGGCCGCGCTTGGCGAGGTGGTCGACTTGTTCATTTTCCTCCCGTGGCACATGCTGAATGGAGAAGGTCTGGAACCCGCCGATGATTCCCTTAACCTTTGCCAGATATCGTTGTAGGGTGGGCTCCCTTGCCTCGAACTCCCCGTTGATCTGGGAGGCCACTACCATGGAGTCAGTGAGGACCTTCACATCATGCACCCCCAATTCCTTGGCCAGGCGTAGTCCCGCGATTACCGCCTCGTACTCGGCCTGGTTGTTGGTTATGGAGAAATGTATCACCACCGTTTGCTCGATCCGGGTCCCTTGGGGGCTCTCCAAGACGACCCCAACCCCCAGGGAGTGTTTCCCTGAAGCCCCATCCACCATCACCTTCCAAGGGATGGGACGAGTGAGTTTGTCCTCTGCCACCTCAACCACATAGTCAGCCAGGAAGTCAGCCATTGCTTGTGCCTTGATTGCGAGCCGGGGGACAAAGGAGATGTCAAACTCGCTCAACTCCACCGACCACTTGGTGAGTCTTCCCGAATGCTCCACTCCCTCGAAGATGCTGCGGAGGGGGTGGTCAGTTACCACCTGGATGGAGTGTGCCTGGAAGTAGGGCCTGAGTCTCCGGGCCGAGATGATTAGGGCGAAGGCCAACTTCTCAAAGATGGGATAGCGGAGTTCTGCTTTCCTCAGAACCCTACTCACATAATAGATGGGCAGCTGCTTTCTCCCCTCTTCCCGAACTAAAACAGAACTTACGGCCTCCGCCCCGACCCCTAAGTACAAAAACAAGTCCTCCCCCTCCTTTGGCCCTTGGAGCAAGGGGGCCTGAGTCAACTGCCTCTTCAAGGCCTGGAATGCCTCCTCGCATTCCGGGGTCCATTCAAACTTCCGACCTCCCCTTAAGGTCCTGAAGAAGGGGGAACACCTCTCCCCGGCCCGGGAGAGGAACCTGCTTAGTCCCGCCAGCTTCCCTGTCAGCCGTTGTACCTCCTTCGCATCCCGAGGTGCCCCCAACTCCATAATTGCCCGAACTTTGTCAGGGTTGGGTTCGACCCCGGCTGGGGTGAGGAGATGACCCAAAAATTTGCCTTTGCTTGCCCCGAAGATGCACTTTAGAGGATTCAACCTCATCTTGTATCTGCGCAAAGTGTCGAAGGTCTCCTCCAGATCCTGGAGGTGAGAATCGACCTCTCTGCTTTTTACCATCAGGTCGTCCACGTACACTTCCAAGTTCCTTCCCTTCTGTCCCTGGAATACACGGTCCATCATCTTCTGGTATGTAGCCCCTGCATTTTTTAACCCAAAAGGCATCATCTTGTAGCAGTAGCACCCATCCCCTGTAATGAACGAGACATCTTTTATGTCAGGAGGGTGCATCCTGATTTGATGATAACCTGAAAAGCATCCAAAAAACTCATTACAGAAAAACCAACGGCTGAATCTACCAGCGCGTCGATTCTAGGCAAGGGGTAACAATCCTTAGGGAATGATTTATTAAGCAGTGAAAAATCTACACACATCCTCCACCGGCCGTCCCCTTTTTTCACCATTACAACATTTGAGACCCAGCCGGGGTATTGAATTTTAGAAACAAAGCCGGCCTTAAGGAGCTTGGAGACTTCCTCCCTGATGGGTTCGGCCAGTTTGTCCGTGACGGACCTTCTCTTCTGCTGGATGGGGCGAGCCTCCGGGTGTAGATTGAGGCGGTGGCAGACGACGTCGGCATCAATCCCAGGCATCTCCGCTGCGCTCCAGGCGAAGACATCCACATTCTTTTGGATGCACTCCAACATCCTGCCTTGATCTTCCGGGGTCAGCCCCCCGCTGATGCGGACCTTCTCCACCCTGCCACCCTGGGTGAGGACTTCCATCTCCACGACCTCCTCGGCGGCCTCCAACCGGGACTGCTCCTCCCACTCTGCGGCGTCCTCCCCTCTTGGCGTAAGGACCTCCCCTTCCCCTGGGATCATCGCCCCAACTGACCCTTCTGGGAGCATCCCCTCGCGTGCTTCTCCTTCCATTCCTCCTTCCTCCCCGCCTTCTTCTCCGGCCTCCTGCCCTTCCATCTCCTCCATCCTTCTCCCCATCCCCTCGGCCTCCTCCTGCCAAGAAATTGAATTCACCGCGGTCACGTAGCATTCCCGAGCTGCTTTGGGGTCACCGCGAACCCGGACCTGGATCCCGTCCACATTAAACTTAAGGCATTGATGGAAGGAGGAGGGGACGCATCGGAAGGCGCTGATGAGGGGTCTCCCAAAAATGGCGTTGTAGCTGCTGGGGGCCTCTACTATGACGAATCGACAGTTCCGGGACTGTCCCCCCAAGCTGACATGGAGTCCCACTCCCCCCTCTACTTCTTTCCTCTCCCCTGAAAAGCCGAAGAGGGGCCCATCGGAGGCCAGCACCCTCTTGGCATCTACCTGCATGGCATCGAAAGGCTTCTTGAAGATGATATTGACTGAGCTCCCATTGTCAATGAGGATCCGGGAGACTGTGAAATTTTCGATGGCTGTCTGGATGACCAGCGCATCGCAGAAGGGGTCATCGTGACCCGGCATATCCTCCCTTGAGAAGGTGATCCTCTCTTCCGGGGGTGGAGTCTGAGATGTGGAGCCGATGCTCCTTCGGTACATGGTGTGGAGGCTTGCTTTCCGGGAAGCCTCGACTCCCACCCCCCCATGGATCACTCCGATCCCCCCTCGGGTCCCCACATCGGCCCGGTCTTCGCAACGATCCCCCTCCACCTGAGGCCGGACTTCCTCAATCCGCACCTCCTGACGATTCCGCAGCTGTCGCTGCTGCTCCCTGTTCTCCCGCACCTCGAGGAACTCCGGACACGTGACCGTCGTGTGCCCCTCTTCTTGATGGTAGTCGCAATAGGGCAGGTCTATCCTGACCTCCCTCCTCCTCCTCGGTTGCCCTCTCCTTCGCCCCCCCAGGGCGATAGCCATGGCCTCCTCCTGGTCGGGAAGAGGCGGTCTCTGGCCCTGCCTCCCCCCCTGGGGGTAAAACTGGCCACGCCCACCTTGGCGGTTGTCTCCCCCCTGATAGCCCCTCCGTGGCCCTTGATCCTGCCACTCCGGCCTCCAACCCAATCGGTTGTTCGGCTCCTGACGCCCCCACCTATGCTGTTGCGGCTGCTGTTCTCTCTGTCTGGGCTCGACCCTTCTCTCCTCCTGGGCCCGACCTCCCCTTGGCTTCTCCTCCTCCACGGCCCACCTAGCCAACCTCCGAGCGAACTCTGGATGTGCCGCCTCCATGTCGGCCTCCCTTGCCGCCCTCTCTAAGAGTGCTTCGAAAGACACCGGAGGCGTCCTCTTCAACTCCATGGCGAAGAACCCGGGCTGGAGACCCAGGGTGAAGGCCACCATCATGGTGTGCCCTGGCATCTCTTGTACCTGGGACAGTTCTTCCTGGAACCTGTCCAGGTAACTTCCCAGGGTCTCCCCTACTTTCTGCTTGACACGGAACAGGGACTCGACCTCCCTCTTCCTCTTCTTCGAGGTGGTGAATCTCAACATGAATCCTCTGCGCAAATCCTTGAAGCAGTAGATGGAACCGGCCGGGAGCTGATGAAACCACTCCCTCGCTTTTTCCCTGAGGGTGATGGCGAAGAGCCTACACTTGAAACCATCCGACATCTGTCGGATTGACACCACGTCTTCGAACCACTGGACGTGCTGGGTCGGATCTCCCTTTCCTGAGTAGTAGGACATCTCCGGCTCTCGGAATCCTTCTGGAACCGGGGCTGACGAGACGAACTCGCTGAAGGGACTTCCTCCTTCAGCTGGGCGAGTTGGGAACTCCCTCCCCGCCGTCTCGCCGAACAGGTACTCGCCCGCCGAGCCCGGAAAGAGGACTCGCCCTCTCGGCTCGCGCTCCCCCTCGCTCGCGACCTCCTTCCCCGCGCGCCTGAGGGGGGCATCGTTGCCTAACGCTGGATCGGCGACCACGGGAACCGCAGGCGTCGTACTCTCGGCTCGCATGCCGAGTGCGACCCTAACTAGCCCGAGCACTTCCTCCCTGAGCTCCGCGGATATCCCCGCCATCGCGGGAGGGGGAGGGAGTGGCGAGTCCCCCCTTCCTGAACCTTGCCCCTCGTCTCTTGCCATTAGTCCTGTGGAAGATTTTCTGTGCTGACCACGCTCCACGCTCACCGCACCAAAGTGTTGAAACCGAAAAATCGGTCCCTGTGGAGTCCGACCCTTGCGGAAGGGGTGATCGCACACTTACTTCTCTACTCACAAGCCCAAGGGTCAAGGGAGAGGGACCGGGAACAGACCCAAGGCTTCAGCACGGAGGTCCCACCACACACCCGGAAGATCTTAGAGCGCTTCCCCTCCTTAGCCAAGTGCTGAAGCTAAGGTACCTCAGAAAGCGCTAGAAGACCGGGCACCAGCAAGCGTCTTCTGAGGTACCCCTTGGGTCCTATTTATAGGAAAAGATGGTCTGCAAATATCCAACCGTCACTGTTTTCGAGGACCATAGGTAATCCAAAGGAGGTAACATGGTAAAAACACCCCACAACTGAAGGGCGGGCCGGCCCTGAGAAGAGCCCATTGGGCGGGGGCGGCGAGTATGGGCGCGAGAAGGCTTCCCCCCACGCCGAGGTGAAAAGCGGCGAGTGAGCTCGCCTCTCTCAATGCCACAATCCGGCTCGCCTCGCCTCAGGCCTGGAAAGTTGGGCCTGAAGCCCCTGCTCGCAGATGACGGTCGCGTTGGCACTCGCCAACCCCTCGGCTCTAGACGAGCACGTACTCGGCCGGCCCCACGATGAATGGCCTCCTCTCGTCGGGCTCAGCTCCACGATCTTTGAGCCCGACCCGACGATTGCCGAGCCCCTACTCGGCATGCTGGGCTCGGCATGCCCTGCTGAACTCGCCTGGGGCTCGGGGGCGGTCTGGGCCGGCCGGATCGGCTCCTGCTAGCCCACTCGCTGGATACGGGGTTGTACAGTTGCGGCTTAATCTTCTTTCATATCTGCTTGCTCACTCTACTTTTGCAGAGACTAGCAGATATTAGCAAGTCTCTTTCAGGTACTTGCAGTTTAATCTTCTTTCATATCTGCTTACTCACCCTTCTCTCACAGAGATTAACAGATATTTGCAGGTCCACTTCAGGTACTTGCAAATTATTATCGTTCTATATTTTCTCTCATCTGTATTTTTGCAGAGCTTAATGGAAGACGGTTACCCATCTTCCTCATTTACCAAAACAACTCAGATACACACAAGATGTACCTCCTTTTGCCTGCATTGACTTTTTCTTCGCAGGGGAAAGATAGACATTGATAAATTTTTTCTGAGGAGAGACATCAGGTTCTATCTCTCCCAGTCTCTGGTTTTCCTTTCCTGATTTCTGAGGGGAGGATCACGATTTTCGTGGGTCTCCTACTTTTTTGAAGTTCCCTTCGGGACTTAAAAAAGTGCGGGGATTATGTTAACCCCAAAATCGGCGATCCCTCCCAAGGTCTCTAGCTCGCAAGTCGCGGCCCACTCAGAGGTTCCCCCCGAGGGTCGCGATCTGTCTCAACCCTCCTTTTTTGGGTCAGGCGGATAGAATCTCCTGTCCGCTCAGGTCGTGCGGCTAGGACGGTCTCCCCGGTCTAACCGCCCCGGTCGTATAGCTACCGTGTGCCCTGCGGGACAGCGGGCTGCTCCCATAGCTTGCCCTCGCAGGCCACGTTGTTAGGCCTGCTAACAGTACAGCATTCTTCCTTGCAGGAGGCAACCTACAGCAGCAGAGGGGCGATCTGTGCGATCTATGTCTTCAATCCGCTAGGTCGCCACGTTGGCGTCAACACGACCAACGCAACCGTCGTGGGCTCGGCAAACTCACTAAACGGCTCGCCATCAGGCTTCCGCCACCCCAAGAGGGCGGCCTGCTCCTCAGGCCGCCATCAGTGGGCGGCCTGCCCCTCAGGCCGCCAGCCTCAGTAGGCGGCCTTGCCTCCGGCAGCCAGCCCTAGGGGCGGCCTGGCCTCCGGCCGCCAGCCCTAGGGGCGGCCTGTCCTCCGGCCGCCAGCCCTAGGGGCGGTCTGGCCTCAGGCCGCCAACCCTAGGGGCGGTCTGGCCTCAGGCCGCCAGCCCTAGGGGAGGCTTGGCCCTCACGCCGCCAGCCTCAGGGGCGGCCTGCTCCTCAGGCCGCCCCCTCTGCTCGCCCAAGATGCAGCATGCCTGCCTCTAGTCCGCCGAGTCCGCCCAGGTCGGCGACCTGCTCTTCTCGTCCGCCTGAAGCTCCGTGATGACGTCACTGGGCCCCGCTTCTAGAAGATCTTCCACGGGCCTATAAATAGTCCTCAGTACCTCTCATTTGTGAAGGCGCTGCAGGAGAACTGCCGCTGCCAGCAAGGTCTGCGGACACAGTTTCCCAGTCATCCCAATCCTCCACAGTTGATCCAGCAAGAGTTGCAGACTCAGATTCCCAGTCCTCCACAGCTGCTAACAGCCTCTTTTACTTAGCCTCTGGCAACTTCTTCCTTAGTCGTCAACTTCCCCTTTGTACCATTTATTGCTTTTATATGTAAAGGTGCAATAGCAAGCTGTAATCTTGTTTCTTGATTAAAGGAAAAGCCCGTCGCAAGAGTGACATTCAAGCCGCGGCGGGCGAAGTCTGTTGTTGCCGCTGCTAGCGGCCCCGTCTCTTTTTTCCCTCTCTCAGTCTAACCGTCAGAACTCAACTGCCAAAATAACCGTCTGCCCGACAGCTCCTGATCAAGCTTCTCCTTTGATAAATCAAGCTTCTCTTTTGATCGATCAAGCTTCTCCTTTGATCGATCAAGCTTCTCATTTGATCAATCAAGCTTCTCCTTTGATAAATCAAGCTTCCCTTTTGATCGATCAAGCTTCTCCTTTGATCGATCAAGCTTCTCCTTTGATAAATCAAGCTTTCCTTTTGATCAATCAAGCTTCTCCTTTGATCGATCAAGCTTCTTCGCTGATCATCAACCTTCCCGCCTGCTCTCAGTCTCAGCAAACCTCTCTGCTATCCCCGCAACCCTCTTATTCACCTAGCTTGTGAGACCGAATAACCCGTTAACTAGAAGGCATATTTTTTGCGTCAACATACAATACCAACTTGTGAAACGACGATCATCCAGAGAGCCAGCATAGTCAGCGTCAGAGTAGACAATAAGAGATAATAAAGAAAAGGATTTATATACAAGCCCTTGTCCAGGAGCAGTCTTCAAATATCGGAGGATGCACTCGATGGTCTGGAGGTGAGTGCATGGTTATCAGGATCGCGATCCGGATCATAGGATATTACGATCCTACGATTCAGATTTTGTAAACCGATCTGGATCTTACGTAGGATCTAAATCAGCACATCTACGTCTGGGATCGCGATCCGGATCTTAGGATCTTTAGGATCGCGATCCCGACCCGATTCTACCGGTCCGGCCAAATGTAACTAGAAACATGTCCAACTCTATCCCGACCCCATTCAACCGGCCCAACCCTATCCTGACCTCATTCAACCGGTCCAACCCTATCTCGACCTCATTCAACCGGTCAAACGCCCATAATTCATTGTTTAACCTTCTCCCAATCTTGGCCCCATAATGGTGTCTTGCACTTTATTATCTGTTATGTGAATGTGTTGTGCATACTCGTAGCATAAATATGTATAAACTATCATAAAGCCTATTTTATTAAGATTTTTTTTAATTTTAATTCACCCCGCTCTCGTGGTTTGTGTTGTTAAGTATTTTTAGTGTACAACAATTACTTGTTAGAATATATTTGCATGTGCATTATATCATTCCTAGGAATTCACGACATTCCACCATTATCAATCCACTAGAGTCCATGAGCACTTTCACACACCGCACCTTATATTACGTCACATTGAACGTGGATTAAATGAAGCATACAAATATTTTTCTCTATTTTTCTGATTGTGTTTTCTATTTTGCATTGATTGTTTTTGTATCGGACAACATTTTTTTACATTTGATGGATCACCATTAGTAAAACTCAAAAGAAATGGCAAAAGAATGCCAAACCCACTGATGCATGCTAGTGAGCTACCTTTTTGTAGTCCCATGAAGGAAAAAATTCACAACAGTCAAGGATGACCATATTATGAAATAAAATTTTAGTCACATCTGATGACACCAACCTAGCATCTTCTTAGACATTTTACAAAGCATATCATGCATGGAGAACAGCATAGAACAATTTCCAAGCTAATACATGGGGGGAAACTTAACTATATTTATGGCTCTGAATTACCTTTGTAATGGCATTTAGACCTGTTTTAGAAGCAGCATAACCCAGGCCTCCAGGCAACTGTCCGCGTTGAATTCCGCCAATGGAAGACATATTGATAACACATCCCCTAATTTCAGAATCTCTCATAAGCTTGCAGACATATTTTGACACCAGCCACGAGCCAGTTAAATTAGTGGAAATATTGTTATGCCAGTCTTCTTCAGGCCAATCTAGCGGAGAATTAACGCCGCCTGAGGCAATGAAGAAAGCAGTAAGAGGCAGAAAAATGATAGCTGAATACTAAGAACTAAAAGGGGGATATCTATATGCTATATGCTACTGTCAAGCGTTCTTGGAGATGATACAGAAAGTAGCCAGTCAAATAAGATAATTTATTAGAATTTTCAAGATGTAAGCAATCATAAATTATAATAGGGCACAGGCAAATTGAGAACCATTCAATAATATTAAGAGTAAATTTGCAGGAGCAGTAGGCCGCATGATCTCCACCATTATGGTGTAAATTCATATAAAAATGAGAGGGAAAATCACCCAAAAAATGTGACCAGGAGCATCATTCATTATCATAGAATTAGTGTTCATAGTGCTAAATTGGAAAGACAGGACATGTACAGTAGTCTATGTTTTAATCAATAATAACTAGAACTTTAAGATCACAGCTCTGAATCGACGGTTAAATTAATGAGTCGCAGGGTTAAATCATGGAGACAGCTTCTCTGCAGAGTAAGAGCTTATACATCATGCTCATCCTAACCCTAAAACCAGTCGCAAGAAACGCCCCCCTATAATAACTAGACTAACTTCTCCAGATACTGTATAAAGAGGTAACCATCATCCATTACAAGAGATGAAAAGGAAGACACCCTTTCCAATCTGTGGTAAACCTTGGTAGTAGCTTGGGAAGTATAGTCGAGGGTTGGGATTTGGAGATCATGGGCAGCATAAAACAGATTAGATGAGTGTACTTAGCAGCATATTTCATCTACAAAAAACAAGCGATTGCAGATCAATTTCCACCAAAACCATTCTCTTCTCAGAAACCATTCGATCGAATTACCTCTAACCCCAGCGTTGTTCAGCAAGGCATCGATCTTTCCAAAGGTATTCCATGCCTTCTGTACGGCGACCTCTATCTCCGATCCCTTGGCGCTCACATCAAGCTCCACGGCCATTGCTCGGGTTATAGGCGAGCCCGGAGCCGCATCCGACGAGGAGGAGGAAAAGGATCCCCAACCGTTGATCTCGTCGCAGAGAGATTTGAGACGGTCGACTCTTCGCGCGGCTGCCAGAACGCGACAGCCTGCTTTGGCGAGATCTAGGCAGAGGTCACGGCCAATTCCGGAAGAAGCTCCGGTGATTAAAACGACTTTTCCTTCTAGGCTCAGCCACGGCTTCATGGAATCCGACGGCTTATGGATTCCCTCCGCCGCCATGGATTCGCCGGCAGCCGTAGCTCTTTGGTGAGATCTGGCCGGAGTTAGTTGGTTTTGCGCATATATATAGAGACGCGGGCTCCGTTTATAAAAGTATTCTTTGCAGCGCCAAGCGCAGTCTTCTACCTACCTACCGGGGGCACGTAAATTTGAAGACGACTGAAATATTTGTGCAATTGTGCATCTTATTGACACAAATTTAAATTATTTGAAAAATTCAGAGTTCAGGAATGAAGCATAAATTCAACTCGAAAAATTAATTGTTACTCTGATCTGATCTGATCGAGACGGCCATATTTTATTTGAGTCAAGATTTTCAAGTTAATAAAATAAGAGAGTGTGGTATTGTATCCAAATTCATTTCACGTCACAGCATAGTGAAATTGTTGAGATGAGAAATTATAACTTGCTAGAGATAGTGATATCGAGGGTGACGGGTCGTCTCTTGTTATACTTGTAGAGAGAGGGGGAGAGGCTTTGAGGGTGATAGGTCACAACCTCGTGGAACTAAGTATTTTCTAAGTTGTTGTTGTGAGGAGCACTGTGTTTGCTACATTATGGGGCATTCAGTAAGCGCTCATTATGATCTGGGGTCTGCAACTTGTCTCGGGTTGCCGGTGGAGGAATCTGATGCGGTGTGCTCGTTGCAGGGAACAGGACATAATGCGCGCGATGAAGCGTGCGCGAAGTGCGAGGTGTATGGAGTGCAATGTTTATGGGGTGAAATGTGCGTGGGACGCATTGTGCGCGGGGCACAATGTGCGTGGGACGCAATGTGTGGGGTGAAATCCTCAAGGGTAGGGGTGAGGAGTGAAAACCGAAAACCGACTAAACCGATCAAACCGACCAAACCGCACCGATTTTGAAACCGAACCGCCCGGTCCGGTGTCAGTTCGGTCTGGAGCTTTTGAAAACCGAAGGACTATCGGTTCGGGTCGGTTTTCAGGTTGTGAAAACCGATCAAACCGAACCGAACCGAGTTTTCTGTTTAACATAATTTAAAGTTTAAGTGTTTAACTAATTATACTTAAGCATATTAATATACTTTTGCATAACCGATCAAAGCTGTATAAGCGTTAAGCATATTAATATACTTAAGCATATTAATATATTAAATGTCAGTTTGAGATAGTCGATAGCATTAAGTCATGTTAATATCTTATATTCTTATTTATTTGAGATAGCTGATAGCCGATAGTGATAGCCTGATAGGGTTTCAGCCTACGTGTTTCAAGTTTTATTAAGTTCATTTTTTTTCTCTTTTTCATTTTTTCGAGATAGCAGCTGATAGGGTTTCGTCGGGTCTCCACTCTCCGCCGTCCAATTTCCTACTTTCCAGTTTCCTCCCATTTTCCGGCGTCGGCGGTTCGCAAATCGAAATCGCAGACTCGCGGTGTCATAATAAATTGGGTTTTAAAAAAAACAGACACACATATCAAGTAGGTGATTACTAAGTCATTTAAATTCATTAAATCAATCTATCATTATTGACTTATACATTAAATCAATCTATCATTGTCTTATACTTTATCTTAATTCTTACATGGACAAAAAAAATTAAAACAAATAAAAAATATGGGTTTAATATTAACTATTATATATTTGTTCACAAAAAACCGACATCGAACCGAAAAAACCGATTGAAAACCGAACCGAATTTGAACCGAACCGACCGGATTCGGTTCGGGTCGGTTTGGACAAGCCAAAAACCGAAGAATGTCGGTTCGGTTTCGGTTTGGGGCCAAACCGACCCAAACCAAACCGCTTGCAGGCCTACTCAAGGGGTCTCTGAAGGCCTCTATGAGATCTTCAAGGGATCTTCGAAAGTCTTTAAAGATCTTTGAGGATTATTCCAAGTGTATGAAAAGATCATCGAAGGATTTATTGGGAGCTCTTTCATGCGTAGGAGGGAAGATGAAATAAAAGAAGGATATGGGGGCCCCTTTTATAGTTTTTGAGGATGACATTTACGTAAACAAGTGGTTAGAGTGGTTTTTGCGACTATCCGCACACCATAACCAATTTTTGTACATATTACAAGAAGTTTTGTGGCTATTCTCACACCAAAACCAATGTACGCGTTATACCCACTTCCATTACGGATATGGCTACGTGCACGCCGTAACTATATTATTTGTTATACGCAGACCGTCATGCGTACTTTTGTTATACGCACCCCGATATCTCACTCTTTATTATGCGTATATTTAGGAAATTGGTTATGCACATATCCATTAAGAGATTTGGTTATACGCACCTCCACGATGAGTGGTTATGCTAATGATGGGGCGTGGTGGTCACACAGCCACGACGGTTGAACGACAGCGGCTAAACGGTGGCTGGGGGGGTGCTTGGCGACGAGATCCAACTGGCGAGGGCTGACTGGTGGAGGGCCGATCGGGCTCCCTACGGGGGCCTGACGGTTCAGAAAATCCGAGGGAGCAGGCCGGGGATGCTGCCGAGAGGTTGGCTAGGGGTCCAACCGCCCGTGCCCATGCTGCCATGCGGCCGAGGCCGAGCGGCCATCTGCTTGGCCCCGTGGCCAACCACATGGCAACGGCCAGCCGCACCCCATTGCGATCGCGTGCGCGGCCATCGGGTCGCGCAGCTGTAGGCGGTCGGCCACACGACCAAGGGCCCGCGCGACGGTGAGGAGCCGGTCGATCGGCCGCATAACGGTGAGGAGCCGGTCGGCTGGCCGCGCAACGGCGGCCGACCGTCAAGTCCGTGGTGCATTGGTGGACAACGACGCGACTGCGGGTAGTTATATCATGCACTCGGCCAGGCAGTTCGGTCTTAGCATTAATGGTGTTGACTTTGGTCAACCCAACTTAGTCTTCATTTTTCCCACTAAATTAATGAGAAATATTTGGAATTAAGAATGTGCTTTGTTTTTAACTGTATCTATGTTTCTTTTTGTAGACTGGATCATGGAGCGAAGCTTCCCATCCATAACATCACAATCATGAGCACATCTTTCACAATGAATAAATCACGATCCATTGTTTTGCATATTTAAGAGCACTGCATTAAAAGTAGCGAACAAACGACTAGAGCAGAGAATAAACGACTAGAAAACAAGCCGGAACTTTGCTAATAATTGAAATTTTATGCTATCCAAAAAGATATCATTTATTATTTTCTTTTGTAAATTGATGCTAATAAAATTAGGAGAGAAATTATACAATAATCAAACAATCCAATTATGTATACCATTAAAATCTTCATTAAAATCAATCCAAAAAAATCTTCAACAACATGTATCCCATTAAGATCCATATCCAATAAGATATTCATAGATTCATAATTAGCCTAGCTTCCTCTCAACAAAATACTCTTTCACATATATACTTTGTCCAAAAATGAATCTCCAATTTAAGAGGGTCGAGGAAAATAGTAAATGAATTGAAGGTGCTCAAACAAATATGCTGCATTGCATTGCACTAGTGCAAAGCAGTGCAGAAATCTGCATTGCATTGTTCATCCTTATTTTTTTGTAATTATTTGTAAGCGGGTGCTCGAAACATACGGAGGAAGATCTAAGTGGAATCTACTCCCTGTTGCCCCCAGCTAGGTATTTATAGTAAAACCTAGGGTTAAGATCCGCAAAGCCCCCAAACCCGTTATTCGTCCGAATATACACTTACAATCTCCTCCTATATTCGTGACAAATAACGGTGACGTTTCGGGGTGCTGGAGCGTAGACATAATAATAATCCAAACTAAGCAAACCAAAACAGGACAGATCATACTATTAAATCAAAATAAGGTTTTGCCTATACGGCAAACCACCACACAGATGCTATCTCAAACATAGTCTGAATTATTACAAAACAAAACAAAAAACATGAATCAAACGTTTGATGATTCTACTCATCTAGTAGATCATCGTCATCCATGTCCAGGTCTACAGCTCCTCCAAAATCTCCATCGTAGCCTGCAAGGAATTTCATGAGTCAGACTCAATGAATTCATAAACATATGCAGTAACATTTAAAGTAAACTAGCTCTTACTAAATGAGCTTAGCACTTCTAGCAACGGTGAAGTAACTCTGTCAGCATCTCATCCAGTCTAACTAGGACTAGTCACGTTACCTTACTCATTACTGATCACTGTGTGCCTCACCAACACATGTGGGCACACATCACGTGCAACATTATCAAATGTGGAATAATGTGATGTGACTAATAATGTTTAGATTAACATATACAATGACTTTCAATTCCCAGTTGAATAGCTCTTGAATCAACTTACAATGAGAGGACGTTAGGTTATCAAATGTGGAATAACCCGCATCCAACCATCTTGGGTTTTCATCAAGAAACTATTTGGGGTTTTCAGTCTATCACTTATTAGATGCTTGAATGTTGGCAGCTATAGGCTCGTGCATATCAAAACATAAACGTTGGAGGAAAGTTTCATATTTCTATGAACTTTAATCCCATTGCCCCCGATGTTTTGATTGTGAGAGCTCTATTTAATCCTTTAGTAAGGGCGTCTGCAACATTATCTTTCGTTCGCACATCTACCAGGGTCACAATCCCTTGGCTTGTGAGAGAGATCAACCAGGCCTGTTTCATCCTGAGTTGCCTTCTTTTGCCATTGAATAAAGTGTTCGTGGCAACCGTTTTAGTAGCCTGATTATCGCAGTAAACTGCAACAGAACTCAGTGTCAGGCCCGACAGTGGAATGTCCATCACCAAATCTCTTAACCACTCTGCTTCTTCACCAGCCGAAGCTAGAGCATAGAGTTCGGATTCCATGAATGAGAGTGCAATGCACGACTGTCTCTTGGACTTCCAGGCTACAGCTGCTCCTCCTAGTGTAAAGAGGAATCCACGAGTGGACTTGCTGTCGTTTATTTCTGAGCACCATGATGCATCAGAATATCCTTCCAGAACGGGAGGATGACCACTATAACATAAAGCATACTTTCGGGTGTGCTTTAAGTAACGCATCAGCCTATCGAGGGCATCCCAATGGTCTTGGCCAGGATTGCTAGTGAACCTACTTAACATGCCGACCGTGAAGGCTATGTCAGGTCTCGTACAGACCATAGCGTACATGAGGCTACCAAGCAGTTTAGAATAATCTAACTGTCGAACCGCAGCTCCTTCATTGGGCTTTAAGCGGTTAGAATAGTCGTATGGTGTCTCAGTCGCTTTACGTTCACTGTATCCCCACGTGTCCAACAAGGACTGGATGTAGTGGCTTTGACTAAGGGAAATGTCATGTTTCCCAAAGCTCACTTGCATACCTAGTATAGTGTCAGCTATACCGAGGTCCGTCACGCTAAATTCTTTAATTAGACCTGACTTTACGTCATCCACTTCGGATTGATCAGATCCAAGAATAAGCATATCATCCACATACAAGCATATTATGGCGACGTGGTCTGATCTATGACGTATGTAAAGACATTTATCCGAGAGACTCGACATGAATCCCATGTTCTTTACAGTATAGTCAAACTTCTCATGCCATAATTTCGGCGCTTGCTTCAATCCGTATAGCGACTTTAAAAGCTTATAGACCTTGTTTGCGTGACCGTCTACAATGAAACCTTCAGGTTGACTCATGTAGATCTCTTCGGTCAGATCTCCGTTCAAGAACGCAGTCTTAACATCCATTTGATGAACAATAAAGTTCTCAATGGCCGAAATAGCAAGAAGAACCCTAATGGTTGCTAAGTGACACACGGGTGAGTATACGTCAAAATAGTCTACTCCGCTTACTTGTGTGAAACCTTTAGCCACCAGGCGTGCTTTATACTTAGCTACGCTACCATCGGGATTTAACTTCTTTTTCAGAACCCACTTGCACCCGACAGTTTTAGCCCCTATTGGCTTATCAACTAACATCCAGGTGTCGTTCTGAAGGAGAGAGTTCATCTCATCCTCAATTGCTTCTGTCCAGAGTAGGGAATCCCTTGATCTCATCGCTTCCTTAAAATTAGATGGATCGGCCTCGACGTGGTAAGTGACAAAATCACTACCGAAGGTTCTAGGGGTTCGCTCTCTCACTGAAGTCCTTCTAGACTCTAGGCCAGAGTTGTCTACCGGAATGGAATAGGAGGTGCTCGGTACTGATTCAGGATCGTCCTCAGTAATAGTTGCTTGCATACCTGGGATAGTTAAGTTCTTATCTTTGAGGAATTTATCCTCAAAGAACACAGCATCCCTAGATTCAATAATTATATTATTAGACAGGTCTAAGAATCTATCAGCAGCACTATCTTCAGCACAACCTAAGTAGACACATGTATTGGTCCTAGGTCCAACCTTAGACCGTCTAGGGTCAGGAACCCTGACATAGGCTATACAGCCCCAGGTCTTAAGTCTCGTTAAAGACGGCGGTCGCTTAAACCAAAGCTCGTAGGGTGTAACCTCTAACTTAGCATGGGGAACTTTGTTCAGAATGTGATTCGCAGTCAAGACTGCTTCTCCCCAATAAGCGGAAGGCATGCCTGCAGTGAGCAGCATAGAGTTTAACATCTCTGTTAACGTTCTATTCTTACGCTCGGCTATGCCTTTAGATTGGGGGGAGTAAGGAGCAGTGGTTTCTGCTATGATGCCCTGTGAAGCAAGGAAGCATCTGAACTCACTGGACATATATTCTCCTCCTCTATCACTTCTAAACCTTTAAATTGTCATGCTTAACTGGTTTTCTACCCTGGTTTTGAAGAGACAACTTTTCAAACGCTTCATCTTTAGTTTTAAGCAACGAAATATGACAAAATCTCGTGCAGTCATCTATGAACGTGATCATATACTTCCTCCAACCTCTTGTGACAAAACTCTTAAAGTCACAAATATCGGAATGTATAAGCTCAAGAGGTGTTGTGCTCCTAGTAACCGTGCCAAAAGGTTTCCTAGTGATCTTAGTCTGAGCACACACTTCACATTTCCCAAGAGGAGACTTAGTGTCTAGTGTGATCTTATGAGTGCTAGCTACTTGGAACATTTTCCTATAGTTTACGTGTCCTAGTCTCTCATGTAGAGTCCTAGGGCTAACTAAGTTCAATTGAACTTGTTGCACTACCTCATTTGCTAGACTCAAACGGTACATCCTATTCTGGACGTAAGCACATCCAAAGTAATGTGAGTTGACTGACAGAGTCACTCTACCGCCACAGAAGTTAATAGACATACCAGCATCACACAGTAAACTAATAGACACTAAGTTAGCAGATAAGAAAGGAATAAATTTGACGTTCTTTAAAAGTAAAGACTTACCTGAGGAGAGCATCAGAGTTGCGTTTCCCACCTTTAGTACGTCAGCTGTGCCACCATCTGCAACAGTCACTGATTCCTTTGCATCCTGCAGCTCTGTCAGAAGATTAGCGTTGTTGCAAACGTGGCACGTTGCCCCAGAATCGAGGAACCACTCTGTGCTGGCCTGCGCGTGTCCGACCATGGCAACAAAGTCGGATGGCTCAGCGTGGCTAACCAGATGAGCCTGGTTGCCTTCTTGCGGTGCTCTAGTTCTTTCTTTCCTCGGTAGCTTGCAGTCTGATGCACAGTGTCCCCACTTGTTGCAGTTAAAGCATTTACCCTTAAACTTTTTAGAGGGTCTACTCGGTCCTGCAACCTGAGGGCTACTGCGAGGCGGTTTGGTCTTGTGAGAGGGAGGAGCGCGCTTGGAGCTTGTAATCATGTTGGCAGCAGCCTTCTGCTTGCCAACAGCTTCCAAAGCATGCTTCGTCCGGTTCTCGTCCTCAATGCGAATGAAGCGCTTGAGGTCGTTCAGACCAACTTGCATCTTCTTGCGGTGCATTTCCGTTTTGAAATTGTACCACGAGGAGGGTAGCTTATACACAATTGTGCCGGCAACAAAACTTTCGGGCAGGCTAATGGACTCACTATGCAGAGAATCAACCAAATTTTCAAAATCTGATACCTGAGGGAGAATGGCTTTCTCCTCGTTGAAGCTGAAGGAGTGGAACTTGTCCACTAGATGAGCTTTGGAGAGGTCCTCCTCCTGTCTGAAGTGCTCCTCTAGGGCTTCCCAGATCTCCTTCGCAGACTGCATCTTGATGTAGTTCTTGGCCAGACTGGAAGAGAGACAATTCAGCAGGTAGTCCCTGCAGAAATCCTCATCTTCAGCCCACTGTGCCTCATCTGCAGTCCCAGCAACGTCAGCACGAGCATTCTTGATGGTGTAGAAGACATTCAGGTATTTCATCCCAAATTGCGTGTTCAACTTCCAATCGTTGAACTCGGAGGCCGTGAACTTTTCCAACTTGTTCATGGGAACCGGAGAGGACAAGGAAGAATTCCTCATTGCTTCTCTTGCTGCAAGCCCGAGCACAGGAACAGAGGCTTGGATCAGCTTCCAGAAAAGCGTCGACCAGAGAAAACGTCGAACGGGAGGATCGACGATCGTCGACCGGAAGAGAACGTCGAACGTCGACCGGGAAGAAAACGTCGAACGTCGACCGGGAGGAAAAACGTCGAACGTCGACCGGGAAAACGTCGAACGTCGACCGAGAGGAAAAACGTCGAACGTCGACCGGGAAAACGTCGACCGAAGGCTTCGAACTGGAGGCTCGACGATCGTCGGCCGGAAGAAAATCGTCGATCGTCGACCGGGAAGAAAATGTCGAACGTCGACCGGATCCTTCGGGAGCGGAAAAAACTAGGGCTCGACGCAAACGGCGACGGCGGCCGATCTCCTCCACCTCTTAATCGGCGAGGAAGAAACGTTGCCCTAGACCGACGGAGCTCCTCCTTCTAGCGGCGGCTACGACCTGGAAGAAGCGAGCGGCGAGGAGAGGAAGGATCGGCAGGTCCTAACTTCGCGAGCGAAAAAACGAGGGCGGAAGCTTGCCCCAAACAGGCGACCGGCGACGGGAAGGGCTGGGCTAGACAGATCCTCGATCGGCCTGCAGCGAGCGGCGGCTGGCCCTAGATCCACGCGCGGGAGACGAGCACCAGCGAAGGGAGCGAACTGTTTCGAGAATGTAAGCGGGTGCTCGAAACATACGGAGGAAGATCTAAGTGGAATCTACTCCCCGTTGCCCCCAGCTAGGTATTTATAGTAAAACCTAGGGTTAAGATCCGCAAAGCCCCCAAACCCGTTATTTGTCCGAATATACACTTACATTATTATCTATGATATCTAAAATGGGATAAAAACTGTTGAAGTTATTAATATTATTTATTTAAACATACTTAGGGTTTAGTCTCACGTCACAGTTTTAAATTTGTGTGTTCGTTATATATAGTCCTATAAATTACCCCCCTTTGCAATTGATACAGTGCGCTCTCTATTTTATTTTCATAATTTTAATCGGAGCAAAGATTGTATATTAAGGATAGGTAAAATGGGATATGAATTTTCACTAATTATTGTCGTAAGTAATGGGGAACTAGCATAATATAACCCAAATTCAATTCTATGTAATGTTAGGGAATACGAGTTTCAGAGAACATGCGAGAAATCGCAGAAAAATTACCAAGCAAAACATACAGGATTTAACGTGAAAAAACTTCAAGATCGGGGAAAAACCCACAACCACACGCGCCAAGAAATCTACTATGAAAAAGATCAAGAATACACCGCTCTTGTTCCACCGTTCTTTTTCTTCAGTTTTTTTGCATACTGACACACAACCCTAGGCCGAAACTGCTGAAGTGTGAAGTAGGGGAAGTTGGGCGGACTGTTTGCACAGTTCGCACAGACCGCAGAGACCACGAGGACTAGACGGTTTGCCTAGTCGGTCAGCAGGGTTGGCTGTGATTCGTTTCTGGCGGTCTGGACCAGCAAACTCTCTGGTGAAGTAATCGGGCGGATAGGTTTGTTTATCCGGGGATTAGTGACGGACTCTTTGGAGTTCGCAGGTGTCCGACATGAATCAATACTTGTTGTCTGGGTGTTAGATGGTGATATTCTTGGCGGACAAGGAGCAATTAAAGCCCCGTGGATTTCCAAATGGCATGCAGCTGGCTAAGCTCCTTAATTAATTGCTCCAGCCTCCAAAAACATTAAAACCCTCACTCTTTGATTTTTGAATAATTATTTAATTTGATTACATATTGTTATTCTTTTTACAAAAAATAAAAATGAATTTAAAAACTGCCCGACTGGTTTTTGGCAGCCGCGCGGTAGCCCTGTCAGAACGCCGCCGGATCACCCCTACCAGGTCTGTCGGAGACCGGCAAGTCTGTCGAGGGGCATCGGGCAGGCTGCCAGCGGCTCCGTCTGCGGCAACGCCAAAATAGTGAGCAATTTTTATAGGTATTGGGGGATCGTCGGTTTCCTTTGGGCGGGATTTCTAGGAGAAGCTATTAGCAGACCACATCCATCCTTCCTTGACTTAGGCTTTGTTTGGCGCGGCGTTTTGAGAGCAGAGGACTGCCGATTTTTCAAATGCCGCGCCAAACAAAATTTCAGCCAATAGCAGTGACATCAGCCACCGCTATTAATAGCGGTGGCCCGCTATTTCACAGTTGCAAAAATTGGAGAAATTTTTCGCGACTGGGAAATAGCAGCAGCGCTGCTGCCAAAAAGGCTGCAGTCGCTGCTGTCCTTTTTAATAATTATAATTATTATATAATACTAAAATAATTAAGTTATATAATATGTTATATTAATTTAATAATTTAATTTGTTATTAATAAGTTATATAATAAGTTAATATTATATAATTAAGTTAATAATAATTATAATTAATTTAATAATTATTATATTAAGTTAATATTATAAGTTATATATTATAATTAATTTATATAGATTTTATATAAATTATATATTAATAATATTTTATTTATATAATATTTATAAAATAATATATAATTAATAAATATAGTATTATTTATATAATATTTATAAAATATAATTATTAAAGAGCAGTACAAACGTTGTTCTTCCAAACAGATTCATATATTCTATCACCAGATCCACCACTCTGCAAAACATCTGATTATTCCACCACTGCTTCCCACCATTGCTTCTCCAGTCGCTGCAGCTGTGCCAAACAGAGCCTTAATGGCTGAAATATTTTTATGGAAGATCAGACGATCTGTAATTTTTCGTATTACACTATAACGGATATCTTTATACATCTTTCACTATTATAAGGAAAAAATTATCTTTGGTGAAACATTCAAAAATATCAATTATGTCCTCATTTTTATATTTTAATGACTTGACATATATTATAATCTATTTTTAAAAAATTTAAATACAATGTCCATTCAAGTAATTGCAATGTCAAAAAATAAAAGTAACGTTGAAAATTCATTTGAATTCAAAAATTTTTTAATAGAGCCGCTACACCTACTATGTTAGGTTGTCAATAGGCATTTCAGCGGTCTATTCAACCAATCAAATTTATTAAAATCAAAATTAATATTTTTAGTACAAAACATATATTATTTTATAAAATAAAAAATGTAATATTTATGTATGTTTTTTTACGGTAATTTTAAGTACTCATATGTAGCGGGCATAGTCCGCTTTCATACTGGTGCAACTTGCCTTGATGCGGGCGCAACCCACAACGGTCCTTCGGAAACGAGTGGAGCCCGCCATCATCGGCCGGGTAATGTCGCGCATGGGGTGTCGAGCACTGTTAGTAATATAAATATATTTCATAATTAATTTGAGTGGAGAGAGAGACGAGGACGGCAACTGGAAGCCGGCTGGAGGTCTATAAATTATTAAG
This sequence comes from Platanthera zijinensis, assembly GCA_039513925.1. Classification (NCBI taxonomy): domain Eukaryota; kingdom Viridiplantae; phylum Streptophyta; class Magnoliopsida; order Asparagales; family Orchidaceae; genus Platanthera; species Platanthera zijinensis. The sequence continues at coordinate 1,768,842 of CM077093.1, forward strand.
GCGAAAAATGGGCTTCCCAGGAGAAACTAGAATTCGCCATGGCGGCGAAACAGAAAAGCATTGCTATTGCAGCGGCCGGTCTTCTCTGCCACTTTTGCCTTCTTGCCTCTGCTACGCCTGGAACTGCCAACTTCTTCCCGGCAATTGGAATCCGTCAGTTCCCCTTTTTCTTTTCTTTTTTAATTATTTTTTATATATATTATTAATCATCCTAAATCTAAGTACCGTCTTATATTAGCTAGCACTTTAATTTCTTTTTGAGATGGAGGTTCTGTTTGGGGAGAAAATATTAGGTCCGTCACATGCGGGCATGTGAAGGATGGTGCCCGCGATGTATTGGGAGTCGTCCGATCAACAAAAACTTCTGTCTATTTTTAAATATTTTTTGCTCCATTTAATGTTGGCGGTCAGGTACCTAAAAATTACTCACCAATGGGAGACTTGAAAATGAGGTGGGGCCCGCACAATTTGGCTTCTGCCACACACTTTTGTGCGGGCCCTCCCAAGCTCTCTCTCTCTGATTGGTTAGGCGGACCGTGTTCATGGTCCGCCCGACGCACCTAATTTTTTTTCCCTATTTGGGGGACTTAATTTCTTTTTAATTAAGGTCGGATTCATGCACAAAAAGCCCCCTCTAATTTATAATCCCCCCTCTTGTTTTCAAAATTATAATCCCCCCACCCTTTATGAAGTTCATACAAAAAAAGCCTCCTCTAAAGATTTACTCCAATAAGATATTTTTATGCACGGTTGTTATGAAATGTAAACATTAAAGAAACGCTTTTGTAATTTTGAAACTCAGAGAGATGCAAGCTGTAATTATGTAAACTTGGAGGGAGGCAGCTAGATCCCCGTAAATAGGCCCATATAATAATTATCATAATTTTGCATGTAATTATCACAAGTTGCAACTCTCTTATTTATGAAATTACAAATTAAAATTTTTCATCACTACAAGAAAATTTGTTAATTAGATAAAATTCTTGCTAATTTTAATTAGTGAGGGATTTCAAAATAAAATATTTTCTACTTAGTATAAACCTAACTAATTTTAGCAAGGAAAAATTTCATTTCTATTTTGTAAGTTTTTTAATAAAGAATTTAATTTGTTGCTAATGATTAATATGTTATTTAATTATCATGATAAAATAAAAAAATGCGTATAAAATTAAAAATAAACAACTTTACTGCAAAAATGTTTTGGCATGGATTTGAACCGCGAACCCCCCAGCATACACGTAACACGATACTTATCTAGTTATCTTATCCAACTCACCAAATTTATAATCCTTTTTAATTAGGTGATAGTTTATATATATATATATATATATAAATTTGCATACAATTTCAAAAATTATATAAATATTATCTTATGCTATACATATAAATACTTTTTATATATTAAATATTTTCTTATGCTATACATATAAATGTTTTTTTTAACATATCTCTACTAATATACGAAAACTATTCTTTGGTGAAACATTGTCTGATGTCCCTATATTGCCCTTATAGTTCTATTCATAATTACACAATTATACCAAACTTTATATTAGTATATTATAAAGGCAATATCCTTTTAGGTAATTACACAACTTTATAATATTAAAAAACAAAAAATAAAAACACTAGATACCATAAACCTATTGTCTCTAGCTAGGAATGACAAGAACAAAATTAATGTTTTAACGTTAAAATATTATTTGTCTTATAAAATAAAATTTGTATTCTTGATTTATATTTTTTTACGGTCATTTTGAGTACCCATATGTATATATTGCGGGTCAGGCGGAGCCCGCCGGGAGCGAGCAAAACCCGCCGTCGTCGGTCGGGTACTATCGGGCGAGGCCATAGGGGCGGGTACTGTCCACAACAAATGTATCCGTCCACGACAAATGTCGCCGCTCACGACAAATATCGTCGCCCACGACAAATGTTGCACCACCGACGAATGTCGTATCCCGACAAATGTCGCACCCCGCCGAATGTTGCACCCCGCCGATTGTCGCACCTCCGCCGAAAGCCCCCAGGGCCGAAGGCCCGTGCCTGTCACTTGTATATATATATATATATATATATATATATATATATATATATATATATATATATATATATATATATATATATATATAAGGTTCATATAATTTTAAAAATTTATGTTAAATATATAATATTTAATATATATATTGATGGGCTCCACCTTAATTTATAAGGAAAAGGAGACCCCCATGACCCCCATCAATGGAGATCATGGGTAGGCCCCCCTAACCCCCATGATCTCTCATGGAGATCATGGGAGTGGGCCCCCTCTTTCCCCACCTTTAGGGGAAGGAACCGCCGCCGGCGGTTCCCCTCCGGCCATGGCCGGCCGGCCACGGCCGTGGCCCGGCCGTGGCCGGCCTCGGCCGTGGCCGGCCTCGGCCGTGGCCGGCCTCGGCCGTGGCCGGCCGCCGCCGTGTCCGGCCGCCGCCGTGTCCGGCCGCCGCCGTGTCCGGCCGCCGCCGTGTCCGGCCGCCGCCGTGTCCGGCCGCCGCCACGTCCGGCCGCCGCCACGTCCGGCCGCCGCCACGTCCGGCCGCCTCCTCGCCGTCGGCGTCGTCCGGGCGGTCCCACCTCGGGATGACCTCCCCACCGTCTGATCGAGAGGGAGGCCCCGCCGGCCGTCCGATTGGGGCAAAACCACCCACTAACCCACTATGTTAGTGGTGGGGCCCGCCATAACTTCCCCCTGAAGCCTATAAAAGGACCCCAGGGGCTCCTCATTTCCTAACTTTCTCCCCCTACGCTTCCCCCTTCTTCTTCTTCCTCAGGTGGGAGCTCTCCCGTTTTCTCTGCCGGCGGCCACCCCTCGTCGTCAACCACCAGTGGCCGCCTCTCGCCGCCAACCACCGACAGCCACCCGCGACCTCCAGCGACCACCAACGGATACTAGCACCAGCCAACAGCTACCAGAACCTGTCATCGGCTATTGGCACCCCACCAGAGCTCAGTCACAAGGGGAACACTCCAAGGGCTGAGAAGGACGCACAAAGGAAGCAGTGACAACCCTTGGACACGCGTCGCCTCAGAGCTCACGCGACTGAAGTATCTCACACATTCCACCGTCCAAGTCCCGTTGGCGTGGCAGTCTGTTGCCCACCAACGAGTGCATACACTCTCCCTCCTCAAGATTGTAACGGGAGCGGCCTGTCGCCCCGATTTCCCCCATCAAATTGTAACCTCCAACAAGCTAGTGGATTTTGATCGGCACCGACCCGGTCACGTGGTTTTTCACCCGGTTGAAAGGTTTTCCACGTTAAAACTTCCCGTGTCCATCCCCCATTTTTCAACTGACTGTGTGCGCGCTCGACCGCTCCGCGAGCTAAGGCGGTCCAAGAATATCCGGCCCGACCGGAGCATCGAGTTAGTCCGCAACATATATAATAATATATATGCATGTATATATTATACACACATTTATTATATTGGATACCAATCATTTATACTAAATTTATAAATATATATAAATAATTCACAAAATCAAATAAGGAATTAAATATATTATCAATTATATTGTTAAATATAAATTATTTAAGCTTATTTATAAATATATTTAAACAACAATTTTATTTTAGGAGAGAGAAATAAAGAAATAAAGAAATTGTTTTTTTAGAAAGTGATGAAAATTATTGAAAGGAAATAATTTTATCTCAAAAAATATTTTGTAACAAAAAAAATCATTATTATTTTGCAATAAAAATTCTGTAACAAAAAAATTCGTTATTATTTTAGCAACGAATAATTTGCAACAAAAAAATATGTTGCTATATTTGAAACAAAAAAAATCCTTACTAAATTTGTTGGTAAAACGAACATTCATTTATCTAGTTAAATTTGAAGCTAATTAACAAAAAATTATTTAGTCTTTCTAAATTTTCTCGTTAAATAAATTTATTTTGTAGTGCATGTAATTGTACATTTCATAACATCCGCGCACAAAAATATCCACTTGCAATAAATTTTCAAAAGAGCTTAATTTTGTGTGCTTAGATGTTATGAAATGTACACCTACATACGAGATTTTTGTAACGTCACAAGTAAGAGATCAGGGTGCAAACTATAATTTAGCAAAGTTAGATATCTCACTGTAATGTTTTTTGTTGATGACATGCTCACAGTATCCCCGTGCTCGAGCGCAGCATCGCCGCCGGGAACCATGGTGTATGCTGCCAAAGCAGGCGGCGCCTTGTGGGCTAACGGCGCAGCATGCGGAAGAACTTACTGCGTGATGTGCACGGGCGCAACAAACCCGAGCCAACCCTCTCCGTGCACCGGACAGAGCTCCATTTATGCCATCATACAAGCGCAATGCTCCAACTGCGGAGCCACCATTAGCCTCTCAAAAATTGGCTTTAAGGCCATTGCCAATCCTAATGCGGCCACCACCATAACAATCGATTATGCACAGTAAGTTTATGTATTAAATAATATATTATATACAAGCAGTCTTGCACGAGACAAGATAAAACATGCACAATATCTGCGCGCCCTATCATAATGCCTAGCTAGTACTTAGATAACAGTCTTTTTTTTTCCCGCAGGGTCAAGAGTGCATCTAATTTTGCTTGCGGGTGAAGCAAATCAACTGCCTCAAGGGCCAGTTTGGGCTATGTTTTTCATATATATATATATATATATTAATCATTTGTAATATTTATAGTGTATCCTATGCTTTGATTGGCGTAATAAGTAATAACAACCAAATAGTTCCAAAATAAAAGTTTTTCAAGTGAGTTTCTACTTATAGGATCAATTAGATTTTGTCCTGAGTTTTGGAGTTGATTTTTAAAAAAACAATAAATCATTTTGTCATTCAGATGTTTAAAAAAAATACAATATTCATTTATCAAAATTTAGAACAAAACTATCTCATGATGAAAATATGCCATCACTTTAACAAAACTAACTTCTAATTTTGCACTTATTATTTGTAGTTGCAAAAAACTCAAATTTCCCTTCTTTAAAGAAGATATTATGGAACAAGTTGGAAGCACATTTGTGAAGGTGATTGTTGGAATTAAAACTTGGTCTCAACGAGAGTTCGGATTCATAGGGGTAGTTTGCACTTACTTTTCCCGAACGTGCGCTCCTGACTAGACACTCGAAAATTGAAAACTGACCATGTGCTGCAGTGTGGAGGTCCCACCACACACCCGAAAGATCTAAAGAGCACTTCTCCTCCCAAGCCAAAAGTTGAGTTGGGCACCTTGGAGGACTCTCACAGCCAACCCAAAATAATCTAAGGGCAAAAAAGTAAAGAGAACTCCATCCCCTCCAAAAGTATCCACTGGGTCTATTTATAGAATTACAAGTTTGGTCTGCAAAAAACGTAACTCCGTTGTTTTGAAATGCTATACGCACCCCAAATTGGTCTGCCAACAGTGTAAATTCGTTGTTCTGAATGGCTAATAGCAAGCCAAAACATAATTATGCGAGGCGAATGCCTAGGCGATAAGAAGTTCACCCTCCTATGCACGGACGAGGGCGAGTGCCCGGTGAGACCAACACTCGCTCACTGCCCTCCTGCCATCCTGAGCGAGTGCATATTGACTATCACACTCGCCATGGTGCACGTGAGTCCCAGGCTTCGGGGCGAGTGCAGGCCCGACGATCCCACTCGCTTGCCTCACTTGCCCTCCTCACTCGCCTGTCTCATTCGCCTGATCGGCCATCCTGAGCCACGAAGCTCTCTAGCCCCCGGTGAAAGTTATTGCTTCAAGGTTAGCAAGTCACCTAGAGGGGGGGGGGGGGGAAATAGATCTTTTAAATTTCTTAAGACTTTTTGTGTTGTTTATAATTTGGTGATCTAGAGCTTGTCTTAATTACCAGCAATACAAAAATTAAACAAGCAACACAACAAGCACACAACCACAGGTGCTCGGTGAGTACTGCTGACTTGGCGAGAATCTTCTGGTGGGTCCCCCCACTTGGCTTATATACATCTAGCCCCGGGTAGGTGATGCTTGCTCTTCTCATCCTTCTCACCTCTTCTCTCTCTCTCCCCCCCATCTCAATGACGCTCTTGAAGGAAGTTCAGGACCGTCTTGCAGCTACGAGAGTGGAAGCCCATTCTTCTATCGCCGGGTTCACTCCCTGGCTTGCGCGGAAGGCTTCAAACTCACCTCCAAAGATGAAAAAGGCCAAGATAGTCAGGCGCGACCTGACAGTGGGCGGATCCATCCCGCTAACTCCAACACACCTTATGACTCCTCAGGTATCCATACTCGCCCCTCCATCCGTCACTCTTATCAAAGATGATGAATGCCACCGTTGCAGCTATTCGCAGGATAATCCTTCAAAGGAGAAAGTCACAGAGGAGGGGTCAGCGAGTGTCGGGCTGCATGCGCTCGAAATAGGGTTTGATAAGAAGACCTCGGAGATCAATTCCCAAACCACCCCAGATGACCTCCAGCAAACCCCCATTAAGTCATCCTTTGCACACTATTTTTTATTCCCTTGTCTTACTTATACCTCTCGAAGCTCCACCTTTGGGACCACGGGTAAAGGCGCTTCACTACCCAAGTCCCCAGCCCGTCCAGCTCTCCCATATCTCTTCTCGAGCTTATTGCCCCCGGCGGATGAGGTTCCCGACTTTCTGCCTCATGCTGATAACCCGACCATCAATCATACGCTTCTCCTCTCAGGGCTTGGGAATGCGCACATCACCTTCAACACATCCTTAGAGGGGCGACCCAATACCTCTCGCCGGTACCCGAGCAAGGATGCCAATACCATGCCAGGTAAATAGCTGGATTCACCTCTTTCTCACTAAAATTAGGTCATGCTTCGCTGAACCGATCCACTGCAGGCTATTGCGAGATCTCATCAACTGATGTTGACATCGATAAGGAGGAGTTCTCACCACCTTCATCTCCTGACTCAATTGTTGTTTTCTTAGGCGACCCGAAGGACGCTGTGGTACTGAAGCGGCGAATGATCGAGCTGTTTTGGAAACACACCCTTATGCTACGCGAGATCTGCAACTGCTATGCGAGATCTACTATTGGGTCCAAGAGAATCAAGATGTCGCCGAGGATTGACTCCTTTGTCTGGAGAACAACTACACACAACCGCTAGCGTAGTTGGGGGGAGAAGCTGACAGCAGGACGGGCTTTCCTGAGATCCACATCGCGCGAGCCGAAGTTCAATTACGTTTGGCACAACAGGACTTGCAGGTCATTCGCGCGAGTCATTACTCTCGCATGCTGCCTAGGGCGGGGATGAGAGGCCGATGAAGGTGGTAATTACCCCAAATGGGTCTATCAACACTCTCCTTCATGCCCCTTATTTTTCAATTATATTTGTAGTAATAAACAGTGTTGGCTCAGACATGCGGCAAACGCCAAAGTGTATTAGATGTTTTTCTTATGATCTCGACTCTTGGTTTATTTTCCATTAATGATCTCAGAACATAGAATTAGCTCGAACTCGGCGGCGAGTAGGGGGTGTGGGATCGAGCCAGTGTCCAAGTCAGGATGCGGTGAGTTTGCTATCAGCACATCTCCCGTCCTGGATCCTTCCTGCCCCAAATTCTCTATAAATAAACCCCCACACCAATCGCATTAACTTCCGCTTTAAAAGTTTCTAGGCTTCCTTTCTCCAACTTTCTCTTCTTGCACTCGCGCTTCTATGCTCTCTTTCCTCCACTCGCGAAATGACAAGTGATACTGATGGACAGACCAAATGCGTCGTAGCCTTTGCCGAGTACCCCTTCATGGATTGCAATCTGACAGAGGAGGAGTTCCACGCGTTGGTCGGGCTATACGTCTCGCCGGGCTTCACCGCCCGTCTCCCGGGGAGGGAGGAATCGCTAAACCACTTCTCCCCGACCGAGCTCACGATTCCTGCCGAGCACTTTGAGGTTGGGCTTCGCCTCCCACTATGGTCAGAGGTGCGCCAGACCCTACGGTACTTTGGGGTTAATCCCTAGCAACGTAACTCAACCCTAACACTATCGCCTTGCTGTCAGCATTCGCCTGTTACCTACGGGAGGAGCGGATTGAGTTCAGCCTCCCGATTTTCCACAAGCTCTTCAACTTCAGAGCCAAGAGATTCGGGATCGCCATCTTCTCCGACAACAAACTCAAGGTCGTTGGTCTCGCCAACAAGAACCACCACTTGATCCGCAATTTCATCTTCATATCTAGTGATTTCGGCAATCTCCCTCTCTCGCCTGTCCAACAGGAAGAATCGACCTATCGTCCCTATAACAATCCGGGTTTAGGCCCACTGGGCCGCCCCACTGCGTTGCCAGCCAACCAGTAGCCCGAGTTTAGAGCTCAGAGGCCCACACGCTGTAACCGTGCAGCTTGTCTCGCCCCACGACACTACTGGTAGTAAGCCTAAACATCAAGGCATGTAGGCTTAATGCGCCCCAACCCATCACTGTGGCTATTTCTCAACAACAGTAGGTTGTTGCCACATGGTTTCGAACCCGCAACCTTGATAAGACTCTCTTCCAACATAGCTCATCACCAACTGAGGTGCACCTCAGTTGGTGATGAGCTATGTTGGAAGAGAGTCTTATCAAGGTTGTGGGTTCGAAACCCCGAGGCAACAACATGCAGCTCAGTTGGTGATGAGCTCTGTTGGAAGAGAGTCTTATCAAGGTTGCGGGTTCAAAACCCCGTGGTAACAACCTACTGTTGCTGAGAAACAGACACAGTGATGGGTTGGGGTGCATTAGGCCTGCAGGCCTTGATGTTTAGGCTTACTGCCAGTAGTGTCGTGGGGTGAGACAAGCTGCACGCTTATGTTGTGGGCCTCTGAGCTCTAAACTCGGGCTGCTGATAGGTCGGCAACGCCGTGGGGCGGCCTAGTGGGCCTAAACCCGGGTTGTTACAACCCCCCAGGCTTGGTGGTCATGAGTCCAAACTCCACCAATTACTCTTCCAGAAAGATTTCGATGTCCCCTACTTGAGGAGGAACGTCGACTCACTCCTTCCCGTACACGCTGACGAAGGTATCCTTCACTCTTCCCTCCTAAATTTGGTTATTTGAGAACTTTTACTAACTGCTACACGAACGGGTGCACGAGACCTACCCCTTCATTTATCTTACGTAAGTGGTAGAGCTCTCGCTTCTGAAAAGGCACGCGCGGAGGCACTGTTGCGGTCCGTAGGAGCGGCCTAGGACCATTGCCGAAATCCAGTGGTCAGAAGCAAAAGCCTGACGCGCCTCCTGCACAGTCACTTCCCAAGAAGCTTAAGGCCACAGCTCTCGCCAAGGGCAAGGAGGTCAGCACGGCTCCTCCTGCGAGAACTCTGGTCGTGGGTGAGACCGCTGGTAAGATCACTAGCGAGACTGGCAGGACCTCAGCGGCGCCCGAAGGGAAAGTGGTGTCGAGAGACAACCGAAACTTTGGTCTAGGCAAGAAGTTGCTGGACGATGCTGGCGAGCCCCTGCTGCTCTAGGATAGAGAGGCCAACAAGGCCTCCATCTCCACTATCCTCCCCTCCTGGCAAGAGGGCGAGACCATCTCCGGCCAAGCATACGCCTTCTCCTTTGGGCTCTATGGGCGGGACAATGCCACCTACTATGACGACGCAACTATGAAATCCCTTGCGTATAAGAGTGCGCGAGCCCAGCTCCATGCCATCGAGCTCGCTCATATGTCCTCACGTCATGGCATCCGCCTATCACGAAACCTGGTTAATGTCAGCGACTCACGAAACCTGCTATCTGGGGAGGTCGTGACGTTGAGGAAGAAGCTGGAAGCTGCTCAGAAACTTCTCGTCGAGCAAGAGGGTGGAGTGGTAAGTCCTCGCCTACCCTGTGCATTTGCCACTTTACATTCTTGCTCTAACCCCTTTTTTCAAACTTCTGGCAGGATGCTGCGACTGCTGCTTAATTGCGACCGCTGCTCAATAGTCGGTAAATTGAAGTAAAAGGAAAATTTTAAGATTTGTTGCGGGTTGCCCAGCCTTTCTCCGGTCCGGAGAAATTGGTCCACCTTAGATCGAAATTGGATCGGACGCGCAAACAGTAAAAATGAACCATAATAAATGACAGAAGACATTTTTACGTGGAAAACCCAAAAAGAGTGAAAATCACGTGGATGGAACTTTGCCGAGCCAAAATCCACTAACTTCTTGGAGTTTTACAGAGTTTGGTTTGATCTCGGAGAGAGACAGACCGCTACTCCGTTACAAGTGGAGAAATGAGGAAAATGGCTAAGTCCTCAGAGCCTCGATGAAAGCGCTCCGGCATTGGAATATTCCTGAACTCGCAAAATCTTGGTGGGAGCGTTCCGGTAGGAAAATTGTCTAAGCTCAAGGAGCTGCTGGAGGGAGCGCTCTCTTTGATGCAGAGTCTTGATGAGAGCGCTCTCGCGGAGGCGGATGATGTGACTTGGAGCTTGCTGAAGCCTTAGAGCAAAGAGAAGAGCGCAACGAATTCCTGAGCGGAGAATCGACCAAAGTCCACGATCGCGCCGGAAAACCTTAGAGATTTCTCTTGCCACTGGAGTTGCTTGTCTTCAAATGAAGGTCAAAACCCTATGTATAGTTTTCTGGAGGGTTATGGTGGTAATTGCGTTGGGGAGTGAGTTGTGCTGCCGAATGACGTTGCTCCGTTTCGATCACCTGGATCACCAATTTTGCCGAAATGACGGGATTCCCCCCGGGCAGTTCGGGCGGCTTGGGCAAGGTGTCCGGAGACGGCGGCGGCGGAGGAGGCGGTCGAAGACGGCAGGGGTCGTCAGCGTGCGTACGAGCGGTCGAGGCGTGGCTGGGCGGCGCGCGTGATGGGGGCACGACATGCGACTGCGTGGGGGCAAGTCCCGGTGGCCGCGTGCGGCCGCGTAGGGTGCAGCCGCGCTAGGGCGGAACCCTATGCCGGCGCGGGGTGGCCACGCGTGGGGCACGATCTCGGGAGCGTTGGTCACGCGCACCTGCGCAACCCCGACAGCACGCGTGTGCGGGTTCAGCTTCTTCCTCGGGGCTTGCGGCTTCGATGTGCGTAATCGGTCCGGTCGAGCTTACGCGTACTTGGTCCGAGTCATGCCGGTTTGACTTAGAAATTTCATGGGGGCCTCAAATATCCCAAATTTTTGCGAGTCATGATCAGCGAAGCGATGAGCGCGAAATTTTTCTGCTTCTTTCGGAGTGCTACAATCATCAAAAAATCTTCTGCCATGTTTTGCGAGATATCAATCAAAGATTGATGTTTATTTACTGCATGTTTTGATGCAGATAAATTTGGTAGGAAATATCTTGTGAATTTAATGTCCTTTCGTCACGAGTCTCCCTCTAATGCCTATAAATTAAAGAGTGTCTGTCACACCCTGGCCTGGTAAGCTCGAATTAACAATGCGAGAACTGTAAATGTGATTTTAGGATCTTTTTATAATTACACATTACAAAGCAAGAAATAACAAAATTAACAAAACAATTATCTTTATTCATAATCAAAATAGATTATATGGATACATCATTGATACAGCATCTTATTTATACATAGTGCACGCATGATAGAATGTTCAAATCAGTTCAAATTATTATCATTTTCTCGGAAATCAAGAGAGAAAGAGAGATATAGGAGAGAGAAAATGTCATAGCACTACAAAAATTTAGGGGAAGCTTCAGGAGAGTTTTTTAAAAAAAAATTCAGCCTTAATTTGTGTTAAAGTACTGCCCAAGTATTGTTTTTGAGAGCTGAAGCCCAAATCTCTAAAAGTGCGTCAAGATAGTGCCTGATATGAATTCAAGCGCCGAAATCGAGGTAGGTGAAAAATAATATAATTTATTTTATTATAAGATAATTTGAATATTTTGATAAACATAACGAAAGGTGGAATTACGTGTATTTACGTGATAAGGATATCCTAAGTTAAAACATTCATGCATACATTCTGAAACTCTGAAATATGTACTATTATGTCGTAAAACGCATGATGCTATGAAATCGTTATTATGCGATAAACCGATATTGTGCCATAAAACGCATGATGATATGAAACCGCTATTGTGCAGGAACAACACGATGCTATGAAATGGTGTACAGTATATATAAATATAAATATGTATTGGATGTGCACATTCAACATTTAACATGCAACAATCATGTCAGAAAAAGATTTGGATAAATTAATGATGAACTTGCACTTTATTCATTCATGCATATTGTACTGTATTATTCTTTTATGGTGAGTGAAAATGCTCACCGGCCTACTATGTTTTTAGGTATCGATGCGGACCAGGGCGATTATGGGCAGTGAGGAAAATATATTATATCAGGTGTGCACTATGTATAAATAAGGTGTTGTATCAATGATGTATCCATATAATCTCCTTTGATTATGAATAAAGATAATAATTTTGTTAATTTTGTCATTTTTTGCTTTGGAATGTATAACTATAAAAAGATCCTCAAATTACATTTACTGTTACCACCTCGTTAATTTTAGCTTACCGGGCCAGGGTGTGACAATGTCATTATGTTCCTCTTCACGTGGTTGTAGAGATTTTGTAGTTTGCGGTGCTTCTGCGGGCGTCGTGTCTCCCTCAAAAAAGGTTAGTATTTTTCTTGATTTGTGAGTGAGGAGCAAGGCTAGCGGGAGAGGGCGTCGACGGGAGTCCCACGCCGAAGGGTGCCGATGCTAAGGCTATGGAATAGGCGGCAAGCTCGACGGTGGCGGGCGCGACGCCGTGCAGTGGGGGATCTGCACGCAAGATCGGACGCACCCGGTGGCTGCTCGCGCACGGGTGCAGCCGCACACGCGGGGCGGCCTGCGCGTGCGAGCGTGTCTGCGCGCGCGGGGCGGCCCACGTGCAGGGGTGATAGTGCGTGAGGAGCAGCCCGCGCGCAGGCGCACGCGCGAGGGCCGATGCGGCAACGTGTGCGGGGCGGCCCAAGCGCGGAGGGGTGCTTTCAGATTCTTCATACGGAGGAGGCAATCGTTGTACTTATGTTCTGCGGCGTTTCAGTGACACAGTTTTCCCTGGTGAGGCTGGCAAGGATCATGATGTTGCTTTGCTTCTTTTGGGAACACACCTCTCGGATGTCGATTCGTCTCTTCCGCGAGTGGTGCGAGATCTGCCTTGGCTCTAGCGACGGGTCGAAGTTCGAAGCAATAATAGGTTATTGTCGTTCGAGGAAAAGACCGATTATCGTCGTGGAGGGACGTTGTATGGGTTCATCAAGAACTCATGGGAGCTGCCCGGGGCTTAATGGGATCCTCCTGACCGTTGTTGTCGTCTTACGAGAAAGGAGCATGACTTTACTCCGTTGTAGGGCTTTGAGGATCCTCGCGAGCTGGGTCTGTTCTTTATAAGATCAGCGCATTCATTGTCGAGAAGCGGCTAGTTCTTGTGCGCCTTTTGACGAATGTGGAGCAGAGCTTCGTCGTGTCATTGGAGCGAGGCAAGAAGAGGAGGCACGTCATCCTCTACTGTCCCTGAGGTCATTATTGGCATTGCCGACGGCTGTCCAGATGATCTGGTTGTTGATTTGCCGCCCGCAGAGACTGAGGATGTACCAGAGATTCCCGTGATCGCACCGGTTTCTCGATCAATCCCTGAGCCGTCGTTGGTAACTGGGAGGGGGAAAGGATCGGGAATTCTCTGCTTACCTAGCGCTTCTCTGGAAGGTATGTTGGTTGCCCCAAGTATTTTCCTTCTTTCATCTTGCGTTGTGCATGAGAATGGTTTGATTCTCGTGCTTGCAACTTGATAAGGCTCGCGATGTTGCGCTCTCATGGAACGACACTTATGTAATCACGAAGGACGATTTCCTTTCTCTGCGGGCGAAGTTGCCCGCATCTGAGGACTCGCTGGAAGAGGCCCGAAGGAACAAGAAGAAGGTCATCTCTTGGCTGGTTAACACGGAATCTCAGTCGTCCTCCTCTCAGTCCGAGGTGAAGACTCTTCGGGCCAAGTTAATCCTCGCCGACTCCGAGATCGGGGCTCTTTGCGGGAGACTGGCCTCTATTGAGGTGACTGTGGAGGTTGATGCTCTGATGTGCTAGTAGGAGGGGGAAGTCAAGTAGTCAAAGAAAGAGAATGCTCGAATGATTTTTGAGCGGGAGGAGGTTGAGGTCGTGCTTGCGACTGCGGTGGCTGAGTACAAAGCCTCTTAACACTTTGAGGTGGAGCGGTCTCATATCGCGGAGGAGGCGTGCGCCGAGATGATGATGACGGAGGTTGATCCACTTATGGAGGATGAGCGTGAAGCTGCGTACTTCTTGGGTTTCAGCAAGAGATTTCGAGCGGCTCGGAGGTTTCCGGAGCGCGATACTCTAGGCATGGAGGATACATCAGACGACGATGTTGATCCTGCCGTGGAGGAATGATCCTTGAGACTTCTTCTTCCCAAGTTTGTTGTGAATTGCTAGTTTTTATATTGTAGGCGTACTTTTACGTCGTTGCGTGCTTTTGCTTTTTATGATGATGTAGCCCATGTGACACCTTTCATTTGCATGAAGACCCTTTTTGCTTTTGGATTTGTTGTGTCTTGGTTGTACTTTGGTGTGTGTACCCTTTTGGCAGAGTAATGATTTGCTTGGACAATGCTTGTTTGCTAGCTCTTCTGGGAGAGTTGTTGACCACCGAGGGTTTGAAGGCTATGTGCCCCCGCTTGCTCGTATCTTGAGCGGAGATGGTGAAGAACCTTTGTCTGAGCCTTCAGTAGAACTGGGGTTTGTCCACACAGAGGGGGCAAGGAACCTTTGATCATTTGCGCCTTAAGTGAACTGGGGTTCGTTCAAGTGGAGGTGGCAGAGAACCTTTATTCGTCCACGCCTCAGGAGAACCGTAATTTGTCCAAGTGAAGGTGACGAAGAACCTTTGTTCATTTGCATCTTAGGAGGTACGGGGTCCGCTCGGGTGGAGGTGCCGAGGAACCTTTGTTCGTTCACGTCTCAGGAGGACCGGGTCCATCTGGGTGGAGGTGGCGAAAAACCTTTGTTCGTTTGCGTCTTAGGAGGATCTGGGTCCGTCCGGGTGGAGGTGGAGAAGAACCATTATTCATTCATGCCTCTGGAGAACTGAGGTTCATCCAAGTGAAGGTGCAGATGAACCATTGTCCATCTCGTCTGGGAGGTGCAGATGGACCTTTGTCCATCTCGCTTGGGAGGTGCAGACAGACCTTTGTCCGTCTCACCTAAGGTGCAGAAGGGTTTTCACCGATCTCGTGTGGGATGTACAAAAAGATTTTTGCCAATCTCGTCTGGGAGGTACAAAAAAGTTTTCATCAATATTTCTTAGGAGGCGCAGAAAGGCTTTCACCAATCTCGTCTGGCAGGTGTAGAAAGGCTTTTGTCAATCTCGCCTTGCGTGACACGTTTGTGGTGGATGGGAAAGCAGACGCCGCATTGCTGAAAAGAAAGATACAGGTGCTCGCGAGTTCACCTTCACGGCTTATTCTTCAAGACCGAAATAGGGAAAACAATAAATAGTTGAGGTATGTCGGCTTAAGCTTCACTCAGACTTCCATGTCCCTGGTCTTGACTGGGGTATGCCTGCTTAAGGTAGCAGACGTGTCGCCTCCTGAACGCCTCGTGCGACATCTATCCTGTCTGGGGTGACGAACTTTAGCACCGGGTGAGGGATGGAGGGGATCGCTTCGAAGAGTGCTTGAAGCGGACACCCGAAAATCAAGTTGTACGCTGAGCTGGAATCGATTACTACGAATTGGACGTCTGAAAATTGCTTTCTGGGGTGACGAACTTTAGCACCGGGTTAGGGATGGAGGGGATCGCTTCGAAAAGTGCTTGAAGCGGACACCCGAAAATCGAGTTGTACGTTGAGCTGGAATCGATTAATACGAATTGGACATCTGAAAACTGCTTTTACATTCTAAGGAAAATTACAAGACAGCAACTTGTCTTCTTGTTTGAATAATATTGTTGTTTCTTATCAAGCTATGTTTAGGGATTTAGGGTTTTGATTCATTAGAGCTTTGTTCTGTATGCAATATGTGAAAGACTATCCAATAATTTTAGATAACATAATATCCATGTCACATTTTCTAGTTCTTCTTTTGCAAACTTTTGAGTTCTAGCCAATTTTAGCTAAGTTACAAAACTAGTTTGGATATTTATTTGATGGCTTGTGTGCTTTCTTCTTGATTTCTTCACTTGCTTAGGGTAATACTTGTGCTAGTCTTGTTGATTTCAAATTTTCAATCCATTGACATGCTGAATTTTTGTTCCTCAATAGTCGGTAAATTGAAGTATTTGGAAAATTTTAATATTAGTTGTGGGTCGCCCGATCTTTTCCCGGTCCGGAGAAATCGGACCGCATTAGCTCAGAATTGGACCGGGCGTGCAAACAATCAAAATGAACCACAACAAATGATAAGAGACGTTTTTTACGTGGAAAACCGGAAAGAGTGAAAAACCACGTGACTGGAACTGTGTCAAACCAAAATCCACTAACTTCTCAGAGTTTTATAGAGTTTGGTTTGATCTCGGAGGGTAATAGGCCACTACTCTGTTACAAGTGCAATGGGGAAAACGACAAAGTCCTCGGAGCCTCGATGGAAGCGCTCTGATCTTGGAATATTGCTGAATTCGTGGAACCTTGGTGTGAGCGTTCCAGCTGAAAATTTCTCTAAGCCCATGGAGTTGTTAGAGGGAACACTCTCGTTGATGTAGAGCCTTGATGGGAGCACTCTCACGGAGGCGGATGATGTGACTTGGAGCTTGTTGAAGCCTTAGCGCAAAGAGAAGAGTGGAGCGAATTCTTGAGCGGAGAATCGGCCCAAGTCAACAATCTCGCCGGAAAATCCTAGTGCTCTCTCTTGCCTCTGGAGTTCCTTGTCTTGAAATGAAGCCATGGGGACATATTTATAGTTTTTGTAGGGTTATGATGGTGATTGCGTCAGAGAGTGATTTGTGTTGGTGAATAACGCCGCTCCATTTCGATCACCTGGATCATCAATTTTGCCGAAATAAGGGGAGTGCCTCACGGGCAGTTCAGACGGCCCAGGCAAAGTGCACGGCGGCGGCGGCGGACGACGGCGGCGGCGGCGGCTGGAGACTGCCGGGGCCGCCGACGGCAGTGGCAGTGGTCGTCGCCGGCACACGTGCACGCGGGCGCGACGCGGCCGCGCGGTGCACACACATGTGTGCTCGGCCTTGCAGCTGCACGGGCTAGCCGCGTGGGACCGCGCGGGGTGGCCTCTTGCGGGCGCATGCCGCGCGGGGCGTGATCGCGCGAGCGCTGGCCGCACACATTTATGTAGCCCCGACCGCACGCGTACGCAGGTTCGACTTCCTCCTCGGGGCTTGCGGTTTCGATGCGCGTAATCGGTCTGGTCAAGCTTACATGTGCTTGGTCCGAATTTTACCGGTTTGAAATAGAAATTTCAGGAGGGACCCTTTCAAGATTAATTATAGTCCATGTTATAAGCATCTTGTTTTTATATGCATATATGAATATATCAAATTGTTTGTTCTAATTTCAGTTTAAATTTATCATATATGTTTCACACTCGCGTTGATGCTATAGTAAAATAATTTGTGCAACACATCACAATTATTTATTAATTTATTGTATCTGGGCTGAGCGGAAATCTTAATTCTGCCCATGCTACTCTACTTTTTACTTCGTGTTGATCGTCACTCGTAGTACATAGAGTGATCGCGAAAATTACAAGTAAATAGTGTTACAAATTTATTTGTAAATCTTAATGTTTTGAATTTGTTTGTTTGTTTCGACAATGATAGTGACAAATGAAATTGTAAGAATAAAGCTTATCAGAATGGAGTTGTATGAATAGAGCTCTAAGAAATGGAAAAACCTATTTGATAAATCACCATTTGTAGAATTGTAAAACGGATTAAATAATTTGATAAAACAACGATAATATTTTTGTTACATTGCATTAACAAAATTAACATTCAACACAAACATAGACAATTACAAAATGCACAGACACACCATACTGCATTATGAACCAACACGAACACAATGTGAAAAAACACTAATACCGTTTGGTAAATATTTTTTAAACATAAACGTGATCTCGTATAGTGTTAAATGGACAAAAGTTCTCACATATTAGACGTACTAGGGAAATATGTCGTAGGAATTGTGATCGACTTAGTTTTGGAAGTTGGAATATAGGCATGCTAACGGGAAAAATGATGGAAGTAGTGGATACGAGATTAGGAGAAGGATAAATATTTTTTGTCTGCAAGAGACTAGATGGGTGAGTGAGAAAACTAAATTTTTAGATAATTCAAGTTTAAATTACAGTACACAAAAAAATACAACAAACGGTGAAGTAGGTATTATTGTGGATACTACTTAGAAGGATGAAGTTGTTGGAGTAAGTAGAAAAGCTGATAGAATTTTAGCTCTTAAATTAGTCATAGGAAAGAAAGCTATTAATGTGATCAGTATTTACGCGCCACAAGTATGATTAAGTGAAGATATTAAAGTGTAATATTTGGAAGACTTAGATGATTTAGTAAGAGAAATCTCACAAAAAGAGAAAATTTTCATAGAAGGTGACTTAAATGGACATATATGGAAGGAAAATATAGATTACACGGCCGTTCATGGATGATATGAATATGGAGAAATGAATAAAGAAGGACGAACCATTTTAGACTTCGTCGTATCACATGAGCTAATTGTACCAAATACAATTTTCATAAAAAGGGAAGAAAAATTAATTATGTTTAAAAGCGGACCAAATAAGTCACAAATTAATTATTATATGACACGCAAAATGAATAAAATTATTTGTAAGGATTGCAAAATCATACCAGAATTTTTTTTGACAACACAATATAGAGTGATGGTGTTAGATGTACAAATTAAATATAATAAATTTAAGTTTAAAACAAAAATGTTGTAAAAAATTCGGTGGTGGAACTTGAAGATGGAAAGACAGGTTGTTTTCAAGACAACAGTTATGAAACAACTAGTTGATGACCCTTATGTTGATCCTAATATCTCACGAAAAGTTATGTTTCACATTAAAGGATAAGTGGAAAGAATGTACTTGGAGTATCAAAAGGTCATGCGCCCTCAAATAAAAAATCTTGGTGGTGGAAGGAGAAAGTGCAAGACAAAGTGAGGGCAAAGAGAGCCAGCTATAAATCACTCTACGGTTGTAGGAATGATGAAAACTTAGTCACGTAAAGCAAGAAGTCAAGTTTATAAATAATTTTATAAACGACTAGATACCAAAGATGAATGACGTGACATATATAAAATTGTTCGAGCTAGAGAAATGAATACAAGAATTTAAGTCAAGTAAAATGCATAAATGATGAGACAAATATAGTTTTGACGGATGATGTGAATATTAAAGAGCGATGCAAAAGTTACTTTTATCAACTTTATAATGAAACAAAAGACAATGAATTGAACTTGAAAAAGTAAAGTAAATCAGAGCAGTATAAAAATATTATTTTTTATTGTAAAATTCAAGTACTCGAGGTAAAAATGATCTAAATATGATGAAAAATGGAAAGACGATTGAGCTAGACGATATATCTATCGAAGTATGAAAATGTTTAGGAAATGAAGAAATTTTGTGACTTACATGTTTTTTCAATAAGATACTAAAGTCAAAGAGAATGTCAGACCAATGAAGAGAAAATATCTTCATACATTTATATAAAAATAAAAAATATATACAAAATTATGTTAATTACAAATGAATTAAATTGATGAGTCATGCCATAAAACTATGAAAACGAGTAATAGAAAGAAAGTAAGACGGGAGACTAACATCTCGAAAAATCAATTTGGATTCATGTCAGGGAGGTCGACCATGAAAGCTATACATCTCATGAGGAGACTGATTGACAACTATCGAGAAAAAAACAAGATTTGAATATGTTGTTTATTGATCTTGAGAAAGCTTATGTTAGAGTTCTAAGAGAGATCTTATGGAGAGTGTTAGAAAAAAAGGTGTAAATGTTTCATATATTGACATAATCAAAGATATGTATACAAATTCAGTGACAAGGGTGATGACATCTGGAGGATTAACACAGGAATTCCCTATCACTGTTGGCTTACATCAAGGTTCAGCTTTAAGGCCTTATCTCTTTACCCTTATCTTAGATGAGCTCATCAGACATGCAACAAGAATGTTGCGTACTAACTCGACGTCCCGATCAGACCGGAATTCTTGGACCGTCTTAGCTCTCAGAACGATCGAGTGCGCACACAGTCGATGAAAATAGAAAGTTGACAATGTCATTTTTTTGACGTGAAAAAACACGTGGCCAGATCTATGCCGACCAAACCTCCACTAGATCTGAGTGCTATTACAGGGCTTTTTCAAGAACTCGAGGGCGACAGGCCGCCACTCGTTACAATTATTGGGGGGGAGAGATGGAACCAGGAGGGTGACATGCCACCACTCAGAGGGGTAGTTATTTCTTCGGGTGCTGCATGGAGCGATGCAGTCGTTGTATTCTAGAGTCTTCTAATAATTTCTGGAGGCGGAAGCAGCTTGCTGTACACATTCTGATGTCTGGAGCTTTGAGGCTCGGAGGCGCGCGCTTAGCACGTCTTGCCCTCCGCTTTTTGTCTCTAATTGTCTTTTGGAGAAACGTAGTTTGATTGTCTTATTGGTAAATGGAGTGCTTGTTTTGGAGTGCGTGGTGCGCTTGTTGGCAAAGAGCACACTAGGAGTTTGCTGGAGGAGAGCGCGCTAGGCGCTTGCTGAAGGAGGGCGCGCTGAGCGGTTGCGGGTAAATAGAGAGAGCGCATGGCGCTTGAAGAAGGAGATTGCATGGAGCGTGGGGGAAAGAGACCCGCATAAGGGAGTGTCGCGTGTGAGAGCGCGCAGGAGCATGCATGGGAGAGATGCGCGCAAGAATGCGCGAGGGAGAGGTGCGCAAGGAAGCGACGAGCGGGAGAGCGTGCAAGGAAGCAACGCGTGCGAGAGCGCGCAAGGAGGTGATGCATGCAAGAGCGCGCAAGAAAGAGGACGCGCGGGAGTGCGCGAGGAAGAGATGCGTGATAGAGTGTGCAACGAAGGCAGGCCGCACACGGAAGAGAAATGGAGGAGAGATAAAATTCGTAGGAGAATTTCTCGCATGAAGAAGATGAAGATCTTTGAAGGAGGCGTCGAAGACGAAAGAGATCTTCACGGAGCGCTTCAAGATCTTCAAAGAAGGAGAAAGAGATGAAGGAGAAAGGAGGAAGGAGAGAGAGAATCCGTAGGAGGATTTTTCGAGGGAGGAGAGAATCCATAAAAAGGGAGGTCTGGGGCCCTATTTATAGGCTTAATGGGTGACTATGGAGGTTTTGCGGTTATCCGCAACTCATAACCACCATGATCGATATTAATAGACCAAAATATTATAATTAATTTACGTGAGTATGATTTAATATGCATATTAATCTCATTATACGCAGACCGTTCTATTTTTGGCAACACATTATCTCCATTACGGGAGATCATGCGGGCGGTTACGTGGGTGGTTACCCACGTAACCGATGACGGCGATCGTGGGGACATGATCGGATGACGGAGAATACACATGGGGGACGGTGGGCAGCGGCGACGATGACAGGGAAGGTTGCCCGCCAGCGACCGTCACACTCTACCAAAGGAACTCGGCCAACCATTGGAGGGAAGAGAAAACCGCCCGTTTGCGGCGCCGACGGAGGACGAACAGCAAGACAGCCGCTCGTCCTGGCGAGGAAGAGGCTGCCCCTATTATGGGCGGCCGGCGGCGGACGGGCGACCAAATGGCCGCCCGTCAGGAAGAGGGAAACACCGCCCCCTATTAGGGGTGGTGGCACCTCCCTGGTGCAGGAAGAAAAAAGGGGGAGGCCGCCCTCCCCGGAAGGCAATCCAGCCACCCCTAACAAGGGGCGGCCGGCAGCAGATGGGTAGCCAGATGGACACCCATCTGACAGAAAAGGCCACTGCCCCTGTTAGGGGCGGTGGCTCTTTTCTGGCGCGGGAAAGGGAGGGGAGGGCGGCCGATAGGGCCGCCCTCCCTAGAAGGGAATTCGACCGCCATCAGCTAAGGGCGGCCAGCGGCGGATGGGCGGCTGAATGGCCGCCCATTCGGCAGAAAAAGCCACCGCCCCTATTAGGGGTGGTGGCGCTTTCTTGGCTCAGGGAGGAGGGGAGGGTGGCTAGTGGGGCCGCCTTCCCTGGACGAGAATCCGGCCGCCCTAACCGGGCGGCTGGGGGGGGGGGGTGCGAGGAGGCCGGGCGGCATGGAAGCCGCCCGACCAGAGCGGTGCGGCAGCGTGCAAACACACCCTACCGGCTGCCCTGCGCGCGCGTAGAGGCTCACACAGGGGTGGCGCGCGCCCTGGGCACGTGCGCACTCCCGGGTGCGTGCTTCCCACCGTGTGAGTGTATGGGAGCGGACCGTGCGCCGCGTTGCACGCGGCCAGGCCGGGTGCGGCCGAAAACTCGAGCTGCGCTTGACGGATTGCGGCTTGACCGGACCGGGTATAGGGAGCCCTATCAAAGCAAAACATTGGTGTTTATTGTTTGCGGATGATATTGTTTTGTTTGATGAGACGCGCGCGGGTGTAAACGCAAAACATGAGTCATGACGAGATACTTTAGAAAAGAAGTATTTTAGATTGAGCAGGACAAAGACAGCGTATATGGAGCTTAAATTTAGTAGTACAAGAAGGGCGGATGACTTCGTTATTAAGTTGGACGATCTAGATATTTCCCGTAGTGAGTATTTTAAATATCTTGGATCGATAGTTCAAAAAGGCGGAGGTATTGATAAAGATGTAACACATAAAATCCGAGCGTGTTGGTTGAAGTGGAGAGACGCGTCGGGGATCTTATGTGACTGTAAAGTATCACTAAAACTTATTGACAAGATTTACTGTACTGCAATTAGACCCACGATGCTCTATGGTTCTGAGTGTTGGGCAGTGAATTGTGTACATGAGCAAAAAATGGGAGTTGCGGAGATGAGAATGCTTAGGTGGATGTGTGGACACATGAGATTGGATAAAATTAGGAATGAATTTACCAGGGAGAAGACAAAAGTAGCACCAATTGCATGGAAGATGCAGGAAGCTCTTTTACAAATGATACCATTAGAGGCACATGTTAGACGTTGTGAGAGTTTAGTCACTAGACATGTTAAACGAGGGAGGGGTAGACCAATAAAGACTTGGAATGAAACTATATAAAAAGTCATGATGTACTTAGGCATTAGTGAGAATATGACAAAAGATAGGGCACAATGGAGACAAAAGATCCATATAGCTGACCCCACTATAGTGAGATAAAGGCTTGAGTGTTGTTATAAACGTGATCCCATACGTTTGATTCGGCGATGGTGGGAGCAAGCGGCGGGTGGAACTGGAGAGTTCGAATTGGAGGTGGGGAGGAGGGGCTCCAGACGGGGTTTTTTGCTCCGTTCTTCTGGGCGCAGCGGGAGCAGGAGCAAAAGCCGCCGGACGCTGTTTGTTTTCCTGCCGTCCGGCGGTGTTTGCTCCAAATGCTCGGCAAAAACAGGTTACCAAACGAAACTTTGGCAAAAAAAATAAGTTAGAGCTTTTTTCCTACTTTCTGTTTTTTGGAAAACGCCACCGTTCATGATATTGTGTTTGTTTTAGGGACATATGACTTTCTAAAAAGGCAAAATAGTTCTTTTTGGATGAGCTGTGTGTTCCATTGATAAAAAAAACAAACATTATATTATGAACAATGACGTTTTTCAAAAAAATAAAACGGAGGAAAGAAGCTCTTCCGAACAGGACATTAATCTCCACATCAATATGAAACCTAGCCGTTAAATTTGAGTCATACTTTATTGAATTAATGCTAATAAATAATTAAATATTTAAATATGTTTCAAAAATTGCAGTAGATTTATACTATTTAAAAATCAGGCATATTAATTATGAATTATTTACGATATAGTTTATGCGCAGGCTTGACTCTTTCACGCAAGGGACGTACGTAGATTTGGTCGCCTAAAAAACCCTTGTTTTTTCCTGCGACAAACTTCTCGCCCAAACCCCGGCGTTTCCTCTCTCGTCTCAGCGTTCTCCACCACCCCCTCCACCATAACCTCGCTGGCCGCCGCCGTCGTCTACAAATCACCGCCGGTTAGTTGTCCCACAAAAACCCCTTTTCATGTGAATCCATCTATTAACATCTAAACAATGGGGATGAGCTCCCCAAAGTGCTTCTCCTGCGCCATGGCGATACCCCGTTTCGCTTCTTCCATAGCCTTCATGGTCGCCGGCTTGGCCATCTTTGTCATCGTAGCTTCCGTCCTTCTCGCTTCCAGCCCCATTTTCTCCTCCTTCCAGGATTACTTCTTAAGCGTGGATCATGGCAGGGAATCTCGGCCCCCAATCCCGCCTTCCTTTGCCGGCAATCATCGCCCGGAGATGTTCGTTTCCGAGCCGAGTTCTCCGAAACCTGTTTCTGGTTCTGATGCAGTAAATTACGATGCCAATTCTACCGTTTCGGATGCCAATTTGTGCGACCTTTATCATGGTAAATGGGTGTATGATTCTGGGGGGCCTCTCTACACAAACATGAGCTGCCCTTTGATCACTCAGATGCAGAATTGTCAGGGAAATGGTAGGCCTGATAAAGATTATGAAAACTGGAGATGGAAACCGGATCGCTGCGATCTTCCCCGTTTTGATGCAAGAAAATTCCTGGAGCTTATGAGGGGTAAAACTCTGGCATTTGTCGGGGATTCGGTTTCCAGGAATCAGATGGAGTCCTTGCTCTGCATTCTTTGCCAGGCCGACATGCCGAAGAATCGCGGCAGTCGCAGGATGCATCGGTGGTATTTCAAGTCAACATCGACGACGATTGTGCGCATTTGGTCTTCCTGGCTTGTTCACAAGACTTCGGAGCCCATGGTATTTGCGCCCGACGGGGTTGCCAAAGTTCATCTAGATCTCCCGGATGAGTATTTCATGGAGTTTCTCCCTGAATTTGATGTTGTAGTGCTTTCATCCGGCCATTGGTTCGCGAAACCATCCGTTTATGTGCTGAATGGAACAATTGTCGGCGGCCAGCTATGGAAACCTCCCCAAAACGCTCGCGTTGACATGAGGATCAACAACATTGAGGCCTTTGGATTGTCGGTGGAGACGGCGGTGGAATCCATTGCCGCTCACCCGAACTTCACGGGTGTTGCTATATTTAGATCTTATTCGCCGGACCATTACGAAGGTGGTGCTTGGAACGCCGGTGGATCTTGCACCGGAAAAGTTAGCCCGGCGAGCGACTTGGTCAGAAATGAATACACAGATGTGATGCATGAGAAGCAGGTTTCAGGGTTTGGGCGAGCGGCGGAGAAAGCCTCAAAAAAATCCAACTTGGTATTTATGGACATCACAGAAGCTTTTGGTTATCGACCCGACGGGCACCCCGGGCCTTACAGGAGTCCAGACCCGAACAAGAAGACTAAGAGAGGACCGCATGGAGAGCCGCCGCCGCAGGACTGCCTCCATTGGTGCATGCCGGGGCCAATTGATACATGGAATGAGTTATTGCTGGAAATAATTTCCAAGAGATTTTGAGGAAGCTTCAGACATATATAATTATAAGCTGAGTCACTAAACACAAGTGTTTTCATTCTTGGCAAGGTGTCAGTAAAGTTTTGTGCTTCTAAATTGTAGAAATCCACCCATGCATCATGTAAAATTTATGAAACCTTGGATATTCTCTTACTGTTGTATATTTTTGATTAATTTAATTCCATTGTACGGTTGCCCAGAGGAGTTCAAAATGCAAAAAAAATCAATTTTGAGTCACAACCTATCTTCACATTTACATCTACATTGGGAGTAAAAGTACTTGCAAAATACTCTTATCATTCACAATTCCATCATTTCATCTATAAAAAGGCTCAGCTTTACATTAAGATTTCTAGCATGTTTACAAATTATATGTTGCATATCTCTGATGTTTACCTTATGGGTTTAGCTTTTCCTCTTTTAGAAGCCAATTTTTTATTTTTGTTATTTGTATTTAATTAGTAATTGGCCTTATTTGTAATAATTTATTGCTTTTCATGTAACTTTTACTAACTTGAGTCTCAATGCATCTGTCTAGTCATTTAGGATACTATATTTCTTCCGGTAAGATTTTAATATATGTTGACATGAGCTTATTATTATCTTTGAGCTTATCATTATATTGTATTTTTTTAAACCTTTTTTCCTGATCCGCCTCCATATATAGAGGGGATTAGGGTTTTCTCCTATTATGAATGTCATTTTCTTTTCTCTTAACATGGTATCAGTACCTTAGGCGATTAGGGCTCCCGTGGCCTCCTCCGCATCCCGCCTCTCCTTCCACCCCGGTTTCCGTCTCGTCTCGATTCCGCAGAACCCGTCGAGTCCCGGATGGGCGTCGCGTTCCGCTTCACCCGTCGCATCGGTGTCGCGTTCCGCTTCACCCGTCACATCTCCAAAGAGCAGACATTTGTTTGGGTATGTTCTGGGGACTATTCCGACACCGGCCAAAGATTCCCCGGACTGCCTACAGTGAGAGTCTGAGAACTCTCTAGTGATGTCTTGGATGACAAACTTTATGGTTGACCCGATTGCTCGAAATTATCTGTTTTTGGAGACTGCAATGAATATTTGGAAAAGGGCCGAGGCTACTTACTCCTGTCGGGGCAATGCTGCACAAATTTTTCAGCTGCGACGGAAGATCTTCCTCCTTCGTTAGGGTGACCACCCTCCGCCTGTCTACTACTTGGAGTTCACTCAACTTTATCAAGAGTATGATCACTTTGACTCCCTCACTCCTGTGTCTCCTGAAGATTGAGCTCCTCGTTCGAGCTCGAGAAGATATGAACAGAGTTTTTGATTTCATTCATGGCCTTCACCGCGACTTTGATCCGATCAGTGTACAGATTCTTGGGCGCTCACCTTTGCCATCCCTTCCTGAGACTTTCAGTCTTGTTCAACAGAAATTTGATCGGCGACAGACATAGACCCCTGATACTACTCCCGAAGGTTTTGCCCTGGCTGTTCAGTTTGGAAGTAGAGCCCCTCGTGATTCTAGGCCCAAGTCTACCGACAAGGATCATGAGAGACACGAAGAGATCCAACAGGAGGCACATGATCCATAGGAGCACTCTCACCGGAGGAAATATCTGGAGTTTCACCACTCCCCGACATCATAGGCGAGGAAATTCAACAACACCGGGCTGCCAGCGAGGAAGATCTCACTCATAGAAAGAGGAGAAGCCCAGAGGAGAGCAATCACTCTAAGAGGAGAAGCCCAGAGGAGAGCAATCACGCCAAGTGGAGAAGAGACATCCCTGCATGGAGGGGAAACAGACGCCAGAGAAGCTATCCCTGCATCGATCTGACGTTGAAGGACTCAAACAGCCATGAAGGCAGAGGGTGCTAGCCGCGCGGGCTGCCGCTGGCCGCTGGCGGGAAGAGGAAACGCTGTTGGCCGCCGCTGAAGGAGCGCTGGAGAAGCGGGAAGAAGTGGAGTCGGCCGAAAAACCTACTTGGCCCAAGTCGGAGACGACGTCGGAGTCAGCCGAAGGAGACGAAGTCGGCCGAAGGAGACGGAGTCGGAGTCGGAAGACGGAGGCGGAATCGGAGTCGGAGTCGGCCGAAGGAGCGCCGAAGAAGCGCAACGACGGGACGATGCTGAGTCACGATTAGGGTTTTCGCATTGGCTCTGATACCATGTTAGCTGAAAGAGAAAATGATATATTGTTTAGATAGAAGGGGTTCCCCTCTTATATATAAGGGGAATACAATGTAGGAAAAACAACAAATAACAAGTAAATCTAACAGTTTGTTTTATGGTTCATTTTAGCGGTTGCTTAATTAATGCATATTCTAATAATTTATATCACAAATTTGATCAAAATGTAAACACGGAGATCTGGATAAAATTCGTTAACGTATATTTCATAATTACAAGACTCTAAAAGCTCCTAAAAATTGGCACATTCTTCAATAGTTTGATAGTAAAAACTTATTCATAGTAGAGATCCACAAAGAAGTCTTTTATACGGGAATTTTATTTCACATATACTTTCTAGCTTCAATATCAATATAAGTGATGCTGAGTATAGACGAGCATTTGTAGTGGATGACAAGTTTTGGGGCCCGTTCGGGGCCAATTGACGATTCTCCATATATGTCGTGCCCGGATCGACGATCAGACTCCGCGGATGCGTCCGGATTCACGCTGCGAATCAATTTCATATATTAGTTTATTATATTTGCATTTATTTTGATGTATTTGGGTGGACTCACCTCCGACCAATCATAGCCGTTGATGAGAGATACCATAATCCTTGTTTTATTATAAATAGAGGTGATAGGGGGCTGATCTAGGCATTGCAGAATTTGGTGAAAAGAAATCCTGGATTCCAGCGATCAAGCCTTGGTGCTGACTCCGTGGAACCCTAGGTGACGACTCCTAGGTGCCTATCTTCCGCCCCATGGTATCCCCTAACCCTAACCCTCTTTTCCTCCTTCCAACTCCCTCCCGCAACCCTCTACAACCTCCCAAACAGCCCACATATTGCTGTCTAGAGAAAGCTTTTTTTTTTCTATTCAAAATCTACCATTGAATAATTAAATTCACTATTCATTTCCGAAAATTTTAAATTATAGCCTATAGTTTCCTGCAGCCTGAAGCCGCTGGTCAGCAACAGTCCACCGCCTCTAGTTTCTTTCCCCACCGCCGCATGTTCCAGGCCTCCCCTCCTCCATCCCTTAACCACCACCTTCCCCTCTCAGGCCTGCAACCGCCGCCCCTCTTAAAGCCTCACCAATCCAAGCCGCCAACCTTCCACCACATGCTACCACCATCCAAACAGCCACAATTTCCAGATCTGTTCAGATCTGGAAATTTCAGCCCCCGATCCGCAATTCCCTCCACCCGTTCATCATTCCCTAGCCCCGATCCGTTACCACCTCATCGGATCTACCCACCTCACCCGGATCTCTTCCTACGTGGCCGGATCTATCCATTTCCGACCCATTTTCATCTTCCGCCACCGAGGACAGCCACCTCCATTATTTCCACGCCGCCGGTTCCACTCTCAATCGCCGATCCACACATCCGGCTCCGGAATCTTCGTTGCCTTGGTTAGCTCCTTCTCTCTCGCTCCTTCGACCCCCCTCTCTCGCTTATCTCTCTCTCTTTGCCCTATTTCAGCAATCGATCTCCATCTCCAACCATAGCACCGCCCGGTTCCAAGAAGGGTTCCGCCGAACCTTGGAGAGATTCATCCTTCTCGGGTCCTATCACCAGGCTAGGTCGGGAGACCACATCAACTTGGTATCAGAGCCGAACACTGGAGTTCCACTCTCCGACACCTATCGCGCCGCTCTCACCGCGCCACGCCGCCCGCACACCCCGTTGCCCCCGTCTAGCTCATCTGCGGGCCTGCTGCCCTCGCCGGTCAGTTCCTCCTTGCAGCCGTCCCCCATGGACGACGGTGGACCATCTCTCAACCAGGTTATGGAGCTTTTCCGGTCCATACTCGCCACCCAAAACGACAAGATGGAAGCCCTCAATGCGCGCTTGGATGCAATACGAGGCACCCCACCCCCACCAACAGCCTATGTGGCCTCCCCCATAACCAGTTGGGTTGAGTCGCCTCTGCCGCGAGGGGACAACTTCTCCTTTCCACGCTTTGTTCGTATGGATTTGCCGATCTTCAAAGGCTGCGAAGGTCCTCTTCCTTGGCTCACGCGCTGTGAATTTTTTTCCCCAATCAACATACTCCGGATGAGGAACGCGTCGGAATCGCCTTCTTCTACCTCCTTGGACCGGCCCATTTATGGATCACCCAACTCCTGCGGGAAAACCCCAATTCTTCTTGGGAGGACTTCCGGATAACGTGTACACTCTGGTTCGGACGGCGATGTCGGGCAACCCCCTCGGTTAGCTCGTCGCTTTCAAACAAACGGGCTCCATGGAGTCCTACTTGGAGCAATTCCAATTGTCACTCTCGCGCGCCACGTCCGTGTTACCCTCACAACAATTTCAACTTTTTACGGTCGGGCTACCCGAACGATAGCGTTGGGATGTGGAGTTTCAAAACCCGCCCAATCTCACAACCGCTATGCGCATTGCCCGAACATGCGAGATCCGCCTACAGATGGACTGATCACCTTCGAGCCGTCGCAATTACATGGGCCCACACTGTCCCACTTTCCGACGCCGACTGTCCCGACCCGAGATGACTGCACGTCGGGAGAAAGGGCTCTGTTTTAATTGTGATAAACCGTTCACCCCCAGCCACCAGTGCAAACAATTATTCTGGCTCGAGGTTGATGACCCACCCAAGGATGATGACGACAGGCATGGCGACTCCGACACACCACATCTCTCTCTACACGCGCTCGCTGGCCCGTAAGAAGGTTGTACCATTTAGATGTATGTGGATGTGGGTGGGTGGGGTGGCGGGGGGGGGGGATTCCACTATTACCCCTCATGGATACAAGCAACATCCACAACTTCATTAGCCAGAACTGAGCCCTCAGCTTGCGCTTACCTTTTGTTTCCCGTAGCCATGTCAAGGTCGCAATGGCAAACGACTAGCAGATGTCGTGCCCTGGAGTTTGTCGACGCATGCTCTTTGCAGTGGCCGACTATCAATCGCAGACCGATCTCTTCTTGGCGGACCTTCGCGGGTTTTTGATATCGTCTTGGGGGTTCGGTTGTTGCGCACCTTGGGAACTCTCACGTGGGATTTCGATCGCCTTGCTATCTCATGGCACGAAGGGTCTCGTGTGATTCAGTGGCAAGGCCAAGCTCCCGACCAGCCTCCCTCTTCGTTTTTGGTGCATACCGAGCCCTTCACCGCCCCGGTGGAGAAACCGGACAGCTACCCTCCATATTTGGCGAACCTACTACAACTTTATTCCGAGATATTCAGCGCACGCTTGGGACTTCCACCGCTTCGCCGATAGGTCCACCACATTTGTCTCTATCCGGGCACGACCCCGATTGTGGTGCGGCCATATCGCTACCCCTTCCCTCAGAAGGACGAGATCGAGCGGCAATGCGATCTCCTTCTCCAACAAGGTCTTATTCGGCGCAGCATTTCCCCTTTTTCCTCCCCGGTCTTGGTCGTGCAAAAGAAAGACAACTCGTGGTGGCTTTGCGTGGACTACCGGGCTTTTAACGCCGTCACAGTCAAAGACAAGTTTCCCATTCCCGTGGTAGAAGAACTCCTGGACGAATTACATGGCGCGCGCTTCTTCTCCAAGTTAGGCTTGTTCTCCGGTTACCATCAAGTCTGCTACCGGGCTTTGAACGCCGTCACGGTCAAATACAAGTTTCCCATTCCCGTGGTAGAAGAACTCCTGGACGAATTACATGGCGCGCGCTTCTTCTCCAAGTTAGACTCGTTCTCCGGTTGCCATCAAGTCTGCATGTCGACCGATGACGTGAAAAAAATGCATTCAAAACACACCATGACCACTTTGAGTTTTTGCCTTTTGGTCATGCCGTTCGGTCTAACAAATGCGCCTTCCACCTTTCAAGCTCTCATGAATCAGGTATTCCACCCGCTCCTCCGAAAGTCTGTTCTTGTTTTTTTGACAATATTCTTATCTATAGCAAGTCATGGACGGAGCACCTACAACACCTCCATATCGTTCTCAGCTTGGTGCAAACTCACCGCTTGGTTCTTAAGGCCTTCAAATGCTCCTTCGGGCAAAGTTCAGTCTCCTATTTGGGCCATGTGGTCTATGGTTTGTGTCTTTCCGCCGACCCGACAAAGCTCCAAGGAGTGGCGCTGTGGCCGATGTCGTAAATTCTCACTGACTTGCGCGGATTCCTCGGTCTCACGGAATACTACCTCCGCTTCATCCGCGATTACGACACCATTGCTGCCCCATTGATCAGTTTGCTCCGAAAAAACGCAGTCAAGTGCACGGACGCTGCGACTCAGGCTTTCCACTTCTCCAAGAGGCCTTGCTGTCCGTTCCCGTTCTCCGCCTTCTGGACTTTGCTTTTCTGTTCCTGGTGGAATGTGACGCCTCGGGATTTGGATACGGCGTCGTGCTACAACAAGAGGGGTATCCCATCGCCTATTTCAGCTGCCAAACAACTCTCCATCACCGCAAACTCCCGGCCTATGAACAGGAACTCATTAGGCTTGTCAAATCCGTGTAGCATTGACACCCATACTTCTGGGGCTGACCTTTCGTCATCCGGGCGGACCATTACAACTTAAAATATTTTTTCGAACAACGACTCTCGACGGTGCCGCAACAACGGTGGGTGAGAAAACTCCTCGGCTTTGATTTCCAAGTGGATTATAGAGTCGGCGTGCTCAACTACGCCGCCGATGCACTCTCTCACTGGGACGCTCCACCTACGGCCTCTCTCCTTGCCTCTTGTCGTATACGTATGGCTCGGCCCGTTTGGCAGACATCGACTGGGAATTGGAAGACCGAGATGAGTTTCTGCATGCAGCCCAGAATCGCCTACTACAGACCCAACAACGTATGGAGATTGCATACAATCGTGGGCATCATGAGCTCACTCTCGCCGTTGGCGATTGGGTGTGGGTGTGGCGCCACCCTTTCCGTCAAGTGTCCGCTACACGACTCGCCTCGAACAAATTGGGGCCCAAGTTCTTTGGCTCCTTCCCGATCACCGAACACATTGGGGATGTTACATACCGTCTCGACCTACCCCCGGAAGCCCGAATCTATGATGTTTTCACATTTTCCAGCTAAAGTTGTTCGTGGGCTCCCCGTCGTCTGCTCCCCTAGTCGACGTTCCGATCCAGCTTGAGGACAAGCTATCTTCCGACGAGGGCGGTGATGTTATGTCGCGTGGCGAGCCGGATCCACACTAAGGTCGCACTTATTAGTGCCGACCACCGACCACGATCGCATGAGTGTATCAAGATATTTTAGTTTGGTTGCGCGTATGTGTTAATTTCTATAATGTTGTTTTTAATTTGGTTTGCAAAACTGTTTTATTTTCCCACGTGTCTAAGCCCAAGTGGGGGGACGTGTTGTGTGTGAAGCGGTTATCAGCCGGGTGGACCTTTTGATTTTGGGCAGCAAGAATTATCACCTCCTCCTCCTCTCTCTCTCCCTCTCCAACCTCACGAGATTTCTCTTCCTGAGTCCTAGCAGCGAGCCACATAACCAGTCGCTCGGCATCACCACTCCCCTCTCTCTCGTTCCTTCGACCCCCTCTATCTTTCTCTCACCTATCTCTCTTTCTCTCTGCCCTATTTCAGCGATCAATCTCCATCTCCAACCATAGCACTGCCCGGTTCCAAGAAGGGTTCTGCCGAACCTTGGAGGGATTCATCCTTCTCGGGTCCTATCACCAGATCTAGGTCGGGAGACCACATCACATTCATTGTCTCCAATCACCCATTACCATAGACTTTGCCTATGCCTCTAGCTAAGGGCTACTATAATCTCACCCTTAAGACCATCATATATCCTTAGACTTCAGGAGTAATCATCACCATAGTTGTTATTCCTTTGGGTTTAGCACTCCTTCAATTCTTATAGATGGGCTATGATTTACGCTCATAAGAGTCAAGGTTGCCGTATGGATGATCGGTGTTCGTAGTCGTGTTCGGAATGCCAGCGAGATATTTGCTATGTATTTTTCATTTTTGCACATTATGTAACTATCTTTTAGCTGTGTATCGGTAAATTATAGCTGTTCATTACTTTTATATAACATATATATATATATATATATATATATATATATATATATATATATATATGATTTGAGAGTTCAATTTCAAACATTGCAGAATTTGGAAGAAGAATCTCAAATTTTCTGATCTCTCTCTATGGCACCGAAGCCATAGAACTTTGGGTGCTGAAGCCTAGAGCCCTCCCCCATTTCCCTTTAACTGATCCCAGATTTTCCCGCCCTAACCACCCACCCCCTTCATCAGAATCAGGTATTAACCACTTAAGCCGTTCAACTTGGGAACTGAATCAATAGGAAAACTAATATTGAAGTTAATCATTTAGATCTCTCAGGGTCTCTTTTGTACATACTTATCTGAGGTCATTTGGTCAGTCAAATCATCAAAACAGATCAATATAACCCCAACTAAGCTCCTCAACGGGGTCGATTAAACTAGCTAGATCCCCAGGGTGGTTCAAAATTGGGAAGTTATATAACGGCTAGTAACTGCCAACAATTATCAGTTTTCTCCCGCCCCGAACCTCCGTGAAGGTAAATGTGGATTTCCTGTGGAAGCCCAGTACTCAGAAACTTCTCCCAAGGGCTGAAAATCTCCCTTCCACCCTTACACGACCTCGCCTTCACAGGATTTTCTCCCATTTCTCCCTGTTGGCCATCAACCCAAGCAGTTTCCTCTGCTGCCAGCCGCCCCAACGTGTCCCAATGCCTCAGTTCCAGGCCAAGACAACCATCCTCCAGCGGAATTCCGCTCTCCACCGAGTAATATACCTAGCTGACGTCCACTGATCCAGGCTCCTTGCTTCACTTGGCTGCAAATTCCATGCAATTCAAGCCCTCTAGGACTGCAATCAGTAGTCCCCTTTGGGTTTTCCCAACCGGCAGCCATCTCC
This sequence comes from Platanthera zijinensis, assembly GCA_039513925.1. NCBI lineage: Eukaryota > Viridiplantae > Streptophyta > Magnoliopsida > Asparagales > Orchidaceae > Platanthera > Platanthera zijinensis. The sequence continues at coordinate 1,803,353 of CM077093.1, forward strand.
CAACATTGCCCGACCATCAGGAACCTCAAATTGGGAAAGAAACTCGGAAACGAGCAACATATCAGCCTTGCAACCGCAGTCCAATGTCTGAAACTGTTGTCCGAAGTTCTGGTTTGGAAGTTCTTTTACTTACTGTTGAATATTTACTGAAAAACATATTGTTTGAGATTACAATTTCTACAAGTTCGCGTAAACTTTGTCTCTTCTTGAATGGTGTATTCTCTACGTGTTTAGTTCAAACATTCTTACTTCAATTAATCTTGCATGTTTTACCTAAGAACTGATTTTAATTATGTATGCTCTTAAATTCTTCTGATAATTTTAGAATCATTTCAAAGGAATGCTAGACTATTGGATAAGCTACACTTGAATTCATTCATTAGAGTTCCATTGACCATCTTCATGACCTTCATGTTATCCTACATCACCTATGCTCCATAGTTTTCCCACCCAGGTTCATCACAATTATACCCTCAAGTAATGAATGATAGCTTTATCCTTATAGTTGGTGTTGTGCCCGTATGCCATCCATTGGCCTTGCCCTTGGGTCTCAATTTCTTTCATATTCAGCATTGCATCTGAAATGTGATTTAAAGCGGTTAGAATGACTCTAAAAGTGGATATTTTCATGGGTGTTCCTTTCATGAGGATACTTAAGAGCAGTTTTTACATGACATTAGCTACATCCCACAAGCGCAGTCACTATTCGCTTATACTTAAAATTGATTCATAGACAACCACACAAGTTTACTTGATATATGTGTGTCGGGTATCCGCTTGAATCAGTAAGGGCAGCCCGTTGCACAAAGGATCTTCGCACAACGAGGGTTTAGAGAAAGGTCTCACTACAAGGGTGAAATATAGGCAAATCTTATCCTGTATTTTTGCAAGAAGCTGCTTCCATGATTTGAACCCGTGATCTCAAAGGTCACACGGCAACACCTTAACCAATGCACCAATGTACCTCTTCTAATAAAGCTAATATAAATAGTTCTCTTGGCAAACCACCTACCTATTAATCATCATCGAAAAGACATGTAAACACTTAATATATGCACAATCTATAAACATGGTGACCTTCTTGCACCTATAGAGGTGCCAAGGACTCCTCACCAATTATGTTTCTTAGGGTTTGTTGGGCACTGTGATGGCGGAAGTGAACGCAGTAAATACGAACGGTCATTCATGAACGCCCAACCTTGCTTCGGCGGTGGCGGTCGTGAACGCGATGGTTATAAGTCATCTTTCGACTTTCGTGAACGCTTGACCTCACCTTTAGAACTTCATCCACTTCTATGGTCAAAACAAGTTTTTTTCTTTTTAGTGGCGGTCATGACCAGTGCAAGACTTACATTTTATAACGGTAGTGTTTTTTTGTCCAAGCTCACCGGAGCAAAAAAAAATGTCATGCGAATCCGAGTCATTTCTACGCACTTTAATCAGTGTCATCTATACAGAAATAATATATTTAAAAATACAAAACACCATAAAAGCTCCAATAAATAATTATGAAATAATTATTGCATAATAAAATTATAACAATTTAGGCTTCGTTTGGTTCAGCTTTTCGCCGCCTTCGTTTGGAGCAAACGCCGCCAGACGGCGGGCAAGTGAACGGGTGCCAGCGGCGTTTGCTCCATTTGCACCCGCCGGACAGAGGAAAAGCCGCCAAAATGGAGCTTTTCCTACCCCGCCTCCTCCCCTCCGGTTCTACCCCTCCGTTTGAACCCGCGGGCTCCTCCCGCCACCGCTCAATCAAACGAAGCCTTTTAAACAAGCATTTTGCGTTTCAATAGTAATATTATTGCACCCTCTCCTACATTATGTAGGTTTAGCATGGACTTTCAGCCTCGTAAGGCTTTATTCCTAAATATGAGGCTGCTTCTAGGACTTAAAATCTTGATCTCATGAATGCACGGCAATATCTCAAGAAGTGTGTCATGATTCTCTCTCAAATTATTTTATTGATAAATAAAAAAAGTTGTTGATCAAATTTAGATAATTTATAAAATAAAAGAAGATTATGGTGTTAGGATTAATTCCTTCACATAAAGCTTCTCGATTTTTTTTTTCAAATTTAAAAATATTAATTATTATATGGGTATTTGAAATTCACCATATTTTTTCGGGAATTTTTTTTGTTTAGTGGACAAATATTTAAAAATATTTGTTGCGGGTTGTCCGGTTTTTCTTTTGTCCAGAGAATTAGACCGCCTTAGCTCCGAGTCGGATCAGACACATAAGTAGTTAAATGAGAATTCAAGCAGTAATGACAAGAGACGTTTTTTAACATGAAAAATCCAAAAAAAGTGTAAAATTACATAGTCATGAGTCCCAAGATGATGGTTTGGAATCAGCGAGGATGTGGTAGATTAGAAGACAGTGGTCGCTAGAGCTTTTGCTCAAGAAAATGCCATGATAGCAACAGCCTACCACGCCTCGGCCAGTCTTGAGGCCCTTGTTTGATTTGCATTTGACACAGACAAGCACGGGGAACTGAAGGACTAGTAAGGGGGCAACTGGAAAGTAGGAACAATAATTACGTCCGGAATCCGAATGGTAATTGGTCCGGGATCAATGAGGAGCCTGCAAAGATTTGAGGCTCATGCAGTTTATATTTGTGAAATACATTTTTACGCGGGGCCCTCATCATTTCGGTTTTCTCATTGGTTGTCCCTGACCTTTTTTCTCCTCCGGCTTCCGGAAGAAATTTTTTTTCCGGAAAGTAGGGGATTAAGGCCTCGTTTGGTGCAGAACTGGGGCGGTGCGGATTTTGTCTGAGATGCGCAAACCATGGCCGCAGTTCTCAAGACACAGATAAAATCCACGTGGTTTTAGCGGTGTGGCAGATCCCATCGCCTGGCCGCAACCCCATCAAACACACCGCACAACCGGCGCAGATCCGCCCCGCCAAAAAGGGTCTAAGTTGCAAATAAAATTTTTAATTTGCAACAAGCGACATTGAGCTGTTAATGACTTCCAATAGTCTATTATTGTTAAGTGCACTATAATTTTCGCTATGTGTAACACAAAGTCACTTCATTCTTAACCCAAATTCCTCCCTAAATTTATAATTAAAGGCAGACAATTTTTGCGCACCGCACCGTCTCTCTACCCTAGCCCCGTGCAAGACGCCTGCCGCGACGACGCCTGCCGCGACGGCTGTCGCGACGCCGACGCCAACCCTCGCCGCCAGCGCCGACGCCTGCCGCGATCGACGCCTTCCGCTGTCTCGACTCCCTCCGCCGCTTCTTCCTCCGCTTCAAAGATCGCTGCCAGTGCTTCTGCCTGGGCGTGCCCCTCCGCCGCTTCTTCCGCCTCTTCCAAGCTCGACGCCACTGCTTCCGCCTGACCGTGCTCCTCCGCCGGTGGTGACGCCTGGGAACCCATTTATTCTCCAATATGAGGTTTGTCCATTCAACCCTAGTACAGTCCTATGTTTGCACAGTTCCTACAATCTGAAATTATCGTCATTTCCAATCTGAGGAGTACTTTGTTTGCACTGTCCCTCCAATCAAGATAATGCAACCTTGCTGAATTAGCCTTATTGAAGCAACCTTGTTGAAGCTCAAAAATTGCAAAAGGACAAACCACACATTTGTAAGTGACGTTTCTTATTGATTGCGTGTCGTTATCATTTATATTGTTTGTCACTTTGTCTGTGCTAAAATATGTATTTGTACGAATTAGAAAACCTTTTACAGTATGGAGGGAGGGACTCATATGATAATTAGTAATTGCGATGATGAGAAAGTTGAAATTGAAGTTGGTTCTCATTTTGGGACGGATCAAGTTTTTGAGAGAAAAGAAACCTTAATTGAGTGGGTTCAAAATGTTGGTCGTAATTTGGGTTTCATTGTCACCATCAGTTGTTCCGATAAGGTTGCGGGAAGGTTGGCACCTCGTGTGATCCTTGGTTTTTCTTGTTTCACATTTATTTCAGATGAAACCGAAGACAGTTATAGGTGGGCCTTGGAATGTTTCAAATAATTATTTGAAACAAATATAGAACCTATTGTGTTGGTAACTGATAGAGAATGCGCGTTAATGAATGCAATTGAAGCTGTATTTCCAAGTTGTAAGAATATTGTGTCAAATACACATAAATATAAATATATTGATCAATTGTAAGAAGTTTTCCAGCAAAGAAAAAGAATTTGAGCGGTTTATATATGCATGACAGTGGTTGATTGATTCAACAACCGAGAATGAATTCAATACTACTTTAAATATTTGTAGGTGAATTCTCCGCTGAATATTCTGCTACAGTGGGCTATGCAACTACATCATGACTTGAGCCGTACAAGGAGTATTATGGTGCAGTAGGTTAATCCATGTTATTTTTTGGTCATTGGTTTTCCAAATTTGAATATAATATATGATGTGTGTCATATTTATCTTTTATTTTTATGAAAAAATGTGGTCGTCCATTGATATATCAAGTTAATCTTGTTAGTTTGATATTAACAAAAAAGCGGTGCACATAACAATTATGTGTGCACATATCGTAATGCGATGCTCTTAACAAAAAAGTGCACCTAGCGAAAACTGCAGTGCACTTAACAATGCTCTTATTTTCAGGTAGGGTGAACATATATTTGATCAGTGGAATTTCAGCCGTTGGATGAGAGCGATGGCAAATTAGCGGGCAGATAAATTAGCGGCAAATCAGCGGTCGCTACTCTGCTGTGGATAATGAATAGGCGTAGTCGCGTAGAGACTCTCTCTATCGAACTCCACAGCTGTAATGGCGATGGCAGCCTCTCTTCTTCAATTGGGTCTTCTCCGGTGCCCCAAGCGAACCTCCTCAATTAGGAGAAAATCCCATATCAGATTAAGCGAAGGCCGCCTCTGCCGCCTCAGGATCGCATCAGCTTCGCAGTCTTCTTCCCCATCCGAGACGAGCGCGGAGACTGCTGAATCTTGCGTCAACTTGGGCCTCTCCCTCTTCTCCAAAGGAAGGGTATCGTATCTAAATCCCCAAAGTTTCCTTTCCTCTCTATTTTCCATCGAAGATTCACAGATGTTGTGCAAGCTTCTCGTCTCTGTAAGTGTGAAGGCAGACAGTAGTTGGACTGTGAAAACAATTCCCTCCAATTTCTAGTTGATAGACTATTTGAGCTGTCGTCGATGACCATTCCAACGTTTTCTGATTATTTAGTAACTGGACAATGTGTTATTTAGGGTTTACGCAACTAATAACAACTCTCATAAGGTTTCACATTATGAGTATATCTAAAGGAACCCTGGACAAACACCTCTGCCGGGCAACTCCACTGAAATGAGTTGTCGAGCCTCTGATAGAGAACAATTTTGCTTGGATGTCGGATCGAGTTCTCCATTGGTAACACAAATCTATTTCAAACCGCACAAATTCACGTGTGAATGAAGCTTGTATAGGATGGAGCAACTGTCAGTAGCTTTTACATTTTATTAGGTGCCCCCCTTGTACTTCAAGTAACCTTTTGTAATAAGAAATAGAGAGACTCTTTTGAAATATTTAAGCGCTTGATAGTTATATGGCTTGAATCCTAACCTGTCTGTTGATTTCCAATCTGGGATATACCATACCAGCAATCCGAGCCTCACATCAATGACCCACTATGCAAAGTTAGTAGGGGTTTTGTTTTCAATGATGTTTTGGTGCATGTTCCTATATATGGATTCTGTTTTGGTGTATGTTCCTATATATGGATTCTGTTTGAAATCTTTAAGCCCTTGGTGTATGTTCCAATAACGCAATCCCGCCTTTTGGAAATATTATGCGCAACCCAGATGAGTCTGCCAGTACAGCCAAACACCGCTATTTGGAGAAACAATTAGCAGACCAACATGGGTATTATGGTAAAAAACACTAATGGGCGAGTGGTTCTTATGGCTGCTACTCGCCCGGAGCGGCGAGTGCTTTGATGAGGCTAGCTCTCGCTGCCACCCCGAGGCTGAAGGCGGGTGCGGGCCTGTTTACCCCACTCGCCTCACTCCTTCCTATGCCCAGGGGAGAATGCAGGCCTATATGCCACACTCGCCTCCTGCTAACCCTTGGCCCGGTATACAGGCGGGACCTGGTCACTCACGAGCTGTGCGAGATCCCAGTCACTCTCCCTCTCGGCTTGTTTTAGCCTGATCGACCCTTTTTGGCCTCGACTCCATCATGGGGCTTAGTTGCCAAATACGAGGTTGTACACAATCCCCTCTCTTTGTGAGATTGTCCCAACTTCGTAAAGAAGAGTTCAACCCTGGGTATTTGGCGAGTGAACACTTCTGAAAGAATCTTTCGGTGGGTCCCCCAATGATCTATATATACGCTGGACTGAGAGAAGCAAGGTGAACCCTACTTACCATCTCTCCTTTCTCTCGCTTCCGACCCTTCCTATGAGATGTCACTTCCAAAAGATCTCCATGATAAACTTGCGATGGTGCGAGAGCAAAACAAGTCGGGAACTACTGGTCTCATGACTTTGCTTTCTCGCAAATCCTCGGGCTCGCCATTGAGACAGAAGTCGACCAAGAATGTCAGGCTTAACCTGACAGCTGGCGAGCCCTCCCTTGTTAGTGCGGCTGTCGTCACACCTGGTCATGAGCTAGTTCCTCCTAACTAAAATCAGTTTCCTTCAACTCAGCTCATGTGTGTCACCTGGAAGGCTGGGATATGATCTTTATAGAAATTCTTGCAGGAGTGCCATCCCCTGGATTTAAGGGAGGTCCTGGTGGATCAGGGCAAATCCCCTCGCGGCGACTCCGTCCATCCTACGGTCTAGGCGACTTCTCCTGCTGATTACACGAGCACCCACGCCGCCCCCGCTAATCTCGGGCGGGTGTCAGGTGGTTCATGAGTTGTCAACCTGCCACTCGTTTTTCCGACTCGCCGAACTAATCTCAAATTGTTCTCTGTAGCCTCTACCTTTGGGGTCACTGGCCTGGACAGTCTGCTTCCGAAGTCGCTGACCTTCGTTCCCCCTCGAGATCTTACCCCTGGCTCAGCTCCCGCGACGAAAGGTGCTTTCAAAGTTCTTGTTCCTTCTTATTCCTTACTCCCTGACCAGGAATGTTCTCGCCCGGGTCTAGGGAAGTCGATTGTTCTCCCCTTCAACGAACCTTTCACAGGTCAGCAGAGTTTCTCTCGCCAAACCCTACGGAAGGAGCTGGCCACCCCGTGAGGTTAGTCGGAACACTCGCACCCTCCTCACCCCTTATTTGTCGTGTTGAAACTCATTTTCCATGACTTCGACTTCTCGCAGACAACCCGGGAGCCTCTGAAGCTGAAGAAATGTCTGAAATGGAAGTCAACTCGCCACCGCCCTCCCTCAACATGGTCAAAGACTTTTTAGGGGACTCGAGTGATCATGACGGAATGAAGAGGCGAATGGCCGACGTACTTCGGAAGTACGGGCTCATACTGCGAGAGTTGCAGAAGGAAAGAGCTGTTAGCGAGTAGCGACTGAGCCACCTTGATCAGGAATATACACGGCTTGTGATTGAGGTGAGACGAGGAGCAAGTGGTGAGGAGACATCCCCTGGACCGCTCATAGATCGGATTGATAAGCATCTGCGTCTTGTGCAACTTGATCTTAGCTCTGTTCGCGAGTGCAATAATCCTCGCCGACCGTCAGGGACGGGGGAGCGAGGTCGGGGAAGATGGAAACGAATCCCCTTCTGAGCTTACCGGCTTTCACAATCCCCCTTCCCTATTGGTCGTTTTCTTTTAATGTTTTCATTTTTCTTTATTGAATTTCTGGACTTGAACATTCTATGATATTATGTATATGTATTCCTTTTCTATTCCTCTCGACACACACTTTGAACTGAGATTGGTACTTGTACTCGTCTTAGGCGAGCACAATGTCTCGCTTTCGTTTCCTGTTTTTATTTCACTTTTCGCCGTAATGCCACTCTGGGGGAGGGCTCGCCAGAGGGTAGGGAGAAGTTTGAGAGTCGCTCTGAGGTCGCGAGTTTGGGGTCGCGAGTCGACCACCCACTTCCCCGCTGCTTGCGTTGATTCCCTCCGGGCTTCCTCTATAAATAGCACCCCCCTTTCTACCTTACCTACTGCATTTATTGCTTTCCGACTCTTTGCATCTACCCACCTTTCACACTCGCGATCAACATTTGCACTCCAGTTCTCGCTCGAAATGACGGAGGATGACGTGACGACTGAGGTCAGGTTGAAGTGTGCAAAACAGTTCGCCGACTACCTCTTACCTAATGGCCACTTGGCCGAGAGGGAGTATTTGTCGTTCGTAGCAGATTACGTCCCGCCCGGGTTTGTCGCGCGCGCCCCCCGTCCAGATGAAGCGATCAACACATTTTATAACGATGAGCTCGCGTTCCCCTTCTCGCACTTTGAGGTGGGGTTACGTCTTTAGCTATGGCCTGAAATCCGCCAAATCCTCGGCTTCGAGCTATGGGCGCAAAGATGCTACGACCTATGAAGACCTGACCTGCAAAGACTTGCTCACGAGAGCTCGCGAGCTCAGATGCGTTCCCTAGAGCTCACACATATGGCCGTGCGTCGAGGTTTTTCCCTGACCAGGAAATGGAACGACGCGGAGGAAGCACGTGCACTCGCTGTGGATGAGTTACAAGACACGAAACGAAGGCTGGAGGTCGCCGAGGGTCTTCTCGCTTAGAGCTCTGGTGGGGTGGTGAGTCACTCTCCCCTTCTTTCCTGCCTTTGAACCATTAACCCATCCCCTTTGTTAAAATACTTTCGCTATTTTTGTAGGATGCCGAGACCGCTGACCGGTTGCGGAAGCGCGTTGCTGACTTGGAGGGCCAAAATAAGGAACTCAAGGGTGAGCTCACTCGCCTCTTTGACAACATATTGGCTCCCAGTCGCGGCGAGTCGACCAACAAAGGTTGCGGGCCAAAGCAATTCAGCGAGCGGGAAGTCGATGAGATGACGAGGACTAACTCCATCAAGGCCACTGAATACAATCAAAATGATGTAGGATTTAGAGGTGATGAAACCCGGTTACAAGAAGGTCACAGTTAAGGAACTGGTCACGGAGCTGTTCGTGCCTCTCGACTTCTCAGAGGACGAGTTCAGCTCGCTGTTCGGAGATGAAGTCAATGACTCGGGGGGCGAGACTTAAGAGATAGCTTAGGAACTCTTCATTTTGTACTCGCACCTTGAAAATTATATTGTAAATTTGTAGGTCATGACCTCGCCTTTTGTAAACACTTAAATAATAACAATTTTGCAAACCTTTCCAGCTTCTTTTCTTGTTTTTGTTGCACTCGCCAGTTGTGTTTGAAACGTGAGCTCATTTTCCAGGGTCCGGTGCCGATTGTCCGTCCATACAAAACGTCCCACGTAACCAAGCCAGACCACCGACGCCCACCACTCGCTAGATTTACCCTGATCTCGCTCTATCCTCGCTCATAACTGTTTGCGTTGTTGACGGAACTCACGGTTAATCTTTATTTTCTGTAGGGTGAGGGTTCGACCGACGAGTGGTCTTGGGTTCGACTGGCGAGTGGTCGATAACTACTCGCATTCTCCCAAGTATCGTCACTTCTCCAGTCTCCTCGTGCCGACGAGTGGTCTATCAGACTTGCCTACTAATTGAGAGCCTGGTCTGTGGGTCTGCTTGGGGTCTATATTTCAACAACTTTTTACTTTTCATTCTGCCATCGAGTGAGCCTTCAGAACTGCCGGCTATTGAGTGCCTGACAGCTGGATCTTCTCGGGGCCCTTATTCCAATTAACTCTCAGCTTGCCACCGAGTGCCTTCCAGTCCTGCCATCTAGTGAGAGCATGACAGCGGGATCTTCTCGGGGCCCTTGTTCTAACTAACTTTTAGCCTGCCACCGAGTGCCTTCCAGCTCTGCCAGCTAGTGAGAGCCTGACAGCGGGATCTTCTCGGGATCAACATTTTAACTTTCTTTCAACCAACCATCGAGTGACTTTCAGACCTGCCAGCTAGTGAGACCCTGACAACGGGATCTTCTCGGGGGTCAACATTTCAACTTTCTTTCAACCAGCCACCGAGTTACTTCCAGACCTGCCAGCTTGTGAGAGCCTGGTCAGCGGGATCTGCTCGGGGCCAAACTTTCCTTCCCCCACTGAGTGACTTTCAGACCTTCCAGCTAGTGAGAGCCTAGTCAGCGAGATCTGCTTGGGGCCACACTTTCCTTCCTCCACCGAATGACTTCCAAACCTGCCAGCTAGTGAGAGCCTGGTCAGCGGGATATGCTCGAGGCCAAACTTTTCTTCCGCCACCGAGTGACTTCCAGACCTGCCAACTAGTGAGAGTCTGGTCAGCGGGATTTTCTCGAGGCCAAACTTTCCTCCCGCCATCGAGTGACTTCCAGACCTGCCAGCTAGTGAGAGCCTGGTCAGTGGGATCTGCTCGGGGCCAAACTTTACTTCTGCCACCGAGTGACTTCCAGACCTGCCAGCTAGTGAGAGCCTGGTCAGCGGGATCTGCTCGGGGCCAAACTTTCCTTCCGCCACCAAGTGACTTCCAGACCTGCCATCCAGTGAAAGCCTGGTCAGCGAGATTTCCTCGGGGCCAAACATTCCTTACGCCACCGCGTGACTTTCAGACCTGCCAGCTAGTGAGAGCCTAGTCAGCAGGATCTCCTCGGGGCCAAACTTTCCTTCCGTCACCGAGTGACTTCCAGACCTGCCAACTAGTGAGAGTCTGGTCAGCGGAATCTGCTCGGAGCCAAACTTTCCTTCTGCCACCGAGTGACTTCTATACCTGCCAACTAGTGAGAGTCTGATCCGCGGGATCTGCTCGGGGCCAAACTTTCCTTCCGCCACCGAGTGACTTCCGGATCTCCTAGCTTGTGAGAGCCTGGTCAGCGGGATCTGCTCGGGGCCAAACTTTTCTTCCGCCACCGAGTCACTTCAGAACTGCCAGCTAGTGAGAGCCTGGTTAGCGGGATCTGCTCGCGGCCAAACTTTCCTTCCCCCACCGAGTGCTTCCAGACCTATCAGCTAGTGAGAGCCCTGTCAGCGGGATCTGCTCGGGACTAAACTTTCCTAAATCACATACATTATAAATCAGTAATGAAAAATACTTTGGACAAGAGACAACAATAAACAAAGATTTCTTCTTTTATTTATAAAAGTTCGGGGATAAAAATATTTCAAATCATCACCACTCCAGGTGTGTCCCATCAGATCGTCTAATCTATCGTTTTGGAATGAAGTTAGTTCCCAACAATTTTCTTTCTTATGTGCCTTTTTTACAATGAGAACACTTAAACTTTTATCATCATTGGTTTTAGATTCAAAATACGTCTAGTTGCTGGAAGCTGTCGTATTTCAACTCCTTGTTCGGCAACAATAACTAAACAGTTGTATCCCACATTTCCACTACCACAAATTTAGTTTACATGATTTTTCTTACCTCTAAAAAGTGAGGAACAATTTTCAAGTCGGGAACATAATCTTTCTTAACATCTGAATTATATAAAAATTTAGTGTAGGGGGCATAGTCTAGAAGGCAAATCAAAGGAAGATTCTCTTTTGAATAACCTCTTTCTTATACTCTTCAATGGATTGAAATTAGAGTATTGATTGATTTTTGCCCACTTATGAATCAATTTGCTGTAGTATCTCCCCTAAGTTATTAAGGTCCGCCATAGAAGTTTGCTTGGTATGATGATAATTATTTCTAGCATGTTCTTTCTTCTTTGAAAAGTTATGTTCAATTAAATCTCATATCGCCTTTGTAGTGCAATGGAATAGGAAATGACCGACAACATAGAATTGATCAACTAATTAATGATCGTAAATTTTTCTCCTTCATCATCTTCATATGACAAACGTAAATAGGAGGTGCGGTTTTTTAAATTGTTATAAACCTCAATCTTCTATGACTCCCACCAAAATTTTTAACTTGTTGAGCCCGAAGGAGATAGTTCCTCCATTGATTTTGAATTGTGTTACCCCATGAGATTAATCAATATTTCTAGAGTCCCCATAGGTTTTACCCCCGAATTTAGCTGCTTAGGTTATTCTGCCATAATTAGATCCTAGAAAAAAGGATAGACAACATCACTTGGATGGAAAACAACTCATATATATCACCATATCAACAGAAACCATGCAGAGCCTTTAGTCAACACCACACTACAACACTGCACCAGGCAGGGAAGCTTATTTGATTGCACAAGACTACAAAGATCCCAAGAGGAGGCACGATCAGACAAGCTCATGGACATGATAATATGAGCGTGATCTGATGTGAAGGGGCATCATATTTGTCAACCGAGATGCAAGTACTGGACCAGGCGAGCACTTGCACACTTGAAGGAGGTGTCATCAACAGACATAAAGGTGCCAAGACTTCAGTCATACACGATCATGGAACCAAATCCGTGATCGGAAGAAACGATGAGCACCGAACTCAAACACCTATCTCTGTTACCATATTCAATTTGTTTGAAAAAAAACCTGTGACAAGTCCTTCGTAAGCTAAAACTTAGCCCTCACAAGAAGCAACCAACATGATAATTTGTGCTAGTTCACAAATAATTTATCACCTCACTTTAACATGTTCAACATAGGGTAAACTCACCCAACCTTTGGAGGAGACTTAATAGAGAAGCCTTGCAAGTACTATTGCAATAAGCAAAGCCCTTATTTACTAAGTGGAACAAGCAAATATTGTATTATGAAAGGGTTTGAATTGTTGTTTTTCGTACATTAGGCCAACTTTCTCTAATTATTATCAAATAGGAAAGTTAGAGGAGAAGAATCTCATAGTTTCTAAGTGTTAGAGTTATTTGGGTTTGAGTATTTTAGTAGTGTTGTGTTTAGTCTCACACCGCCTATCGGTGTTGGGTGTCTTGATGTAAGTCCTATATAATGCCCCTATGAGGATGAATATAATCGCACCTTCTATTTCATTTCTCCTTTCTACATGGTATCAGAGGGTTCGATCACTCTGAAACCTAATTAATTTTTTTTTCTCCCGGCTACTGTTACACCCTCCCGAATCCCGACCCGATCTTCCGCTTTCGCTCGCCTGCTAGGGCTCGACGGACGCTTCTCCCCCTTGCTCCCGTCTACGGGCTCGACCCTTGATTCCGAGACGGGAGCGGGCCTCTCTTCTTCTCTGCGACATCGACGGGGGCTAGGGCTCGACGAGCGCTCGCCAGACCTGGATGATTTTCTCCCGTCGGCTCTCCTCTGCGACATCGACGACTCCGACAGCTTCATCTTCTCCTTCCGACGGCTGTGCATCCGTTACCGTCTTCTCCCGACGGATTCGTCTCTGCTTCTCTTCGACCCCGACGGCTGCTCCGGCTGCTCCTATGCTCTGCTCTGCTCCTCTGTGCGCTGCTCCTCTGCGCGACTGCTTCTCCAGCCATCTCTCCTTCTCCCGGCGTTGCTCCGGCCTGGCTTCGTCTCTGCTTCTCCGGCCTGCTGCTCTGCCGCCTCCTCTTCTCCGGCCTGCTGCTGCTGCAGCTGCTTCTTCTCCGGCCTGCTGCTGCTGCAACTGCTTCTTCTCCGGCCTGCTGCGCTGCAGCTGCTTCTTCTCCGACTGCTAGGCGCTGCTTTCTCTCCGTGCCGTTGCTGCACTGTTGCTGCTCTCTTCTTCTCCGGCTGCTCTGCTTGCCGCTGCTGCTCGACCGTCTACTTCCTTCTTCTTCAGATCCAGCCCGACAGCTCTCTATGTTAGGGTTTAAGTTTTTAATTTTTTTTTAGTTGTTATTGTTGTGTAGCTTTGCGTCTCGTTACGATTTCGGCCTTTCTCCACGTGATCTGGGTTCATGTACCCGATGAGGGTTCCACACGTGCACGTGGTCTACGTGAGGGGAGTGTACGTCACGGCCTCCAAGCATAGTCTATGCCTTCATGCACGTATTCCACGTGAGGGGGAGTGTTTGTGATAACGGCGACTCAGATGCCTTTTTCCCGACTCATGCCTTAGTCACACATGGCCCCCAGGTCGATCTCGTATGTTGTATGTGTCTCCTCGTTGTTTTATCTGGATTTGGTAGGGTTGGTTTGGTCTTTCGTGGTTGACCTTGTTTCCGCTCCGAGTGTATCCAGCGTTGTCATGGTCGGTTTGCGGACCAATGTCGTGTGCCCTTTGCCCGGTTGAAGTATCCCCGGTGACACGCGGTTGGGCCTCGGTGGCTGTTGTTTTGTCTCACGTTGCCAACCTTCTTTTACCTTCCGTTTTATGTTGTGTTCAAGTTGTAGGGTCCCCCCTTCAGCTTGAGGGGGAGTGTTAGAGTTATTTGGGTTTGAGTATTTTAGTAGTGTTGTGTTTAGTCCCACACCGCCTATCGGTGTTTGGTGTCTTGATGTAAGTTTTATATAATGCCCCTATGAGGATGAATATAATCGCACCTTCTATTTCATTTCTCCTTTCTACACTAAGAATTTGCATAAGATTTTTAAAGATCAAAAGGCTGTACAAACATAGATGAGGATCGTGCAAAAATTCAGGTTGAATGATTTGTTAAGATAAGTGTCGGGCCATTCCTTAATCAAAGTCGCAGATTAATTAATTTCAAGCCTTTTAAATTGTTTCAAATTTAATAGCTTGTAATGGGGATTGTTAGAAGTCCATTGTCTCCTAATGAAGTTCTTTGTTCAAAAGAAATGTCTCAGCTCCTAGATATATGTTACACAAAACTTTATCAAGACAACGGATAAAGCTATTGAAACAATTTTATTTGCCTGCAAAAATAGTTTGGGACTGATTTAATGATGAATTTGTGAGTAGACAGAATGTGTCAGTGGAGTTCCTTTTAGTCTAACAAATTGCACATGGCTATCTTTCAATCTGGGAAATTTGATGGTTTTGTAAGTGTTGTGAAGCTTCTACTATGTTTTCTTTAATACTTATATGATGTCATTGTGGAAATAAATTCAAGCAGTTCACTTTCGAAGATCATCATGAATTTCACTTAACTTTCCTTAGTTGATAAAAGTTCATCTCATTTTTTGGGTACAATCGTAATTATTTTTGGTTCATGGAAACTTATACTTGCAGGTAAAAGATGCTCTCAGACAGTTCGAAAATGCACTTGCTTTGGATCCAAACCCATTGGAAGCTCAGGCCGCACTTTATAATAAAGCATGCTGTCATGCATATGGGTACATACATCTTTTTTATTTGCCGGCGATTTTAGTGTTTATATAGATCGTTGAAATCAAGGTTTATAAGTTTTCTCATTCTTTAATATGGCATTCTCCGTAAACATAGTTTCCCATTCCTAAGTTCAAGAGGCTTTCCGGGTGTGATGATTTTCTTTGAATTATGTTCTTATTTTTTTACCTTATTGTTGTTGATCAAAGTCAAAATTTTCTAGTGCCAGCTGTTTTGATAGACGAAACACAAGTCAACACATGAATTAACATTCTTTGTCAGGAGGAAACCCGATAAGCCACATGAGGCAGAGATACTTCCATACTCTAGGAGGTTCGACATGTCAAGCGCACATGCGAACGGGTATGGAAGTGTTTGAGAAATTAGTTTTTTGTATTATTAGAGTTTATGTTTATTAGTGGTAATGTAATATATATATATATATATATATATATATATATATATATCTCTTTCCTACATTATATCAATATACATATTTGAGAGCACACCAACCAACCAGCCTAAACCGTTAGATCAAAAATCATCTTTTATCTCATCCATTGGATGAAGAGAGAGAAAGAAAGTTTGAGGAGAGAGGGGGATACAAATAAAGGGAATATAAATAGGTCTCTTAAAGCTATGAGAGAGAGAGAGGGAAAGAGGGAGAGAAAGTGAGAGAGAGGGCACGTGGGGGGAGGGACAACGGGGAGAGAGGAGAAAGAGAGAGAGATGGAGGTGGTGTGTGGTCAAATCATATTAAACGGAGAGAGGGGGGTGGGAATAAAGAGAAAGAAAAGAAGAGGAGGTGGGGCCAACGACATTTAATGGAAGAGAGGGAAAGAGAGAGAGAGAGGGAGGGAGGGGGAGGGAGGGAGAGAGATGGGGCGGGAGCCAGAACTTATAGAATATTATATGAGAGAGAGGGAGAGAAAACATTAGAATATTATAGAAAAGTAATTAAAAAAACTTTATAGAATATATATCATATAGAAAAGTAATTGCACATCAAATATAAATAACTGAGAGAATAGCTCAGATACCGACGCATAAACAATAAAAAAATAGCTCAGATGCAGGGAGAGAGAAACAATAAAAAATAAAACCTGATAGAATTTAAATTGATTTTTATAAATAGCTCAGATGCGGGCGCATACGCTCGAATGCGGGCGCAGGCGCTCTAATGCGGGCGCGAACGCTCGAATGTGGGCACAGACGCTCGAATGCGGGCGCAGACGCTCGAATGCGGGCGCAGACGCTCGAATGCGGGCGCAAACGCTCGAATGCGGGCGCAGATGCTCGAATGCGGGTGCGGGCGCAGACGCTCGAATGCGGGCGCGGGCGCAGACGCTCGAATGCGGGCGCGGGCGCAGACGCTCGAATGCGGGCGCGGGCGCAGACGCTCGAATGCGGGCGCGGGCGCAGACGCTCGAATGCGGGCGCGGGCGCAGACGCTCGAATGCGGGCGCAACTCGTCTGGAAGAGGGCGCAGCCCGCCGGGATGCGGGCGCAGCCCGCAGCGATGCATCGAGAACAAGCGATGCCCAGATGCTAGTGTGTGTATATATATATACAAAATAATATATATAAGCTCAAGCTTTTTTAAGCCTAAAAAAGTTTGAGCTAGTTCTCCCATAATACATGTCGGAATTAAGCATATAATATATGCATTTTGTAGCCAAGAACAAGACCTACAACTTTCATGTTGAACATTCTTCCAAAATTTGCACGGTTAGGCCGGAATCTTGCCCGAAAGCTTGCTGACTCGAAATGAATATAATAATAATAAATTTCAAAATTCGAGCAAACAACCTTTCAGGCCAGATTCCGGCTAAACCATGCAAATTTTGGAAAAATGTTCAACATGAAAGTTGTAGATCTCATTCTTGGCTATAAAATGCATATATTATTTACCTAATTCCGATATGTATTGTGGGAGAACCAACTCAAACTTTTTTAAGCTTAAGGCTCTGTTTGGCTCAGCTGCAGCGACTGCAGAAGCAGTGGTGGGAAGCAGTAGTGGAATAATCAGCTGTTTTGCAGAGTGGTGCCAGAATCTGTGAAACTGTTTGGATGAACAACTTTTGCAGAGCTGTTTCAAACAGAGAATCTGTTTAATCTGTTTGGCAGAATAGCTGTGCGGTGGACAGTTCATTTGTTTGAAGATACACACAATAAGCAATTCTATTAAAAAACAATTTAACTTAATGAAAATAAAATGCCCAGTTCTAAATTTTAAAATATCAAAATGTTTTCAAAAGGATTAATTCATTTCTGAAAATCATAAACGTGCTCCGTCATGCGGATGAAACGTATCCCTCGATCATCGAGCGTTAACTGCACATCAACAATAAATGTAATTACTGATCTCTTTATATATGTTAAAAAATGAAAACGTCATTACGGTGTATACCTGTGATACTCAGTGAGTTGATCTGCAATGGTGTCCCTTATTTTGGTCATTTCTGCAGCTCCCGTCCCCTCAAATGAGCTTGGTGTTGTGTTCGGATTAGAATCAATAGTTCTTCGGCGATTATTTGGTCGCAACTCATATGCTTCCGGATGAACAAAGGTTTCGTTTCCGTCACATACATCAAACTCTGGGTCAGCCCTCGATGAATGTCTTCTAATAAAGTTGTGGAGCGACATCGTAACGACCACAACCACGCACTGCTTCGAGAATTCAAAATGAGGCATTTTGGTGAGTATGGACCACTTTTTCTTCCATACACCAAAGCTTCTCTCGATGACACTACGCAGCGATAAGTGTGCTTTATTAAATATTTCACGTCTTCCTTCTATTGGCCTATTTTCCCGAGCAAAATCCGGCAAATGATATCTCGTTTCCGGATATGGTTTTAGGAGCCCCTTCTCCAATGGGTATCCAGCATCGATGAGATAATATTTCCCTACAGTAGTACGAAATTGTTTAAACATTTGAAAATACGATCAAAAAATCAGCATAACGTAAAAGGTAATGGGATATACCTTCTGGTGGAAACGGAAATTTACTTTGCGGATCCCGTACTGCACGATGGTATATGCGTGTGTCATGTGCAGACCCCTCCCATCCAGGTACAACATATGTAAAACACATATTGAAGTCGCAAACGGCCATTACGTTTTGAGTCGTGCTACCATGACGACCAATGTAAGGAACTTGATTTTCTACAGCTATCCGTGCATCAACATGCGTACCGTCAATTGCACCAATACAATCTTTAAAAAATGACATATATCTATCATCATTCCGTATGTGCGATGAAATAGTACGAAATTGAGGATCAATCGGAGCAATGTTATGCATGGACAAACTCGTCAGAGCTTTCAGACCGATCATAAATAGCCGACTCAAAGTTTCTGTGGAATGTTGGAATCCTTCACCTGATTTTCTGAATGTTTCATTGTGGCCCAATATGTAAATTGTTATTGCCAAAACCTCACCGGCTGGTGTCCTCTGTGTTCCTCTTAACCCATGATGTTGTTCCAACAATGCTAGCAAGTCAAAAAAAATGACCTTGGTCATTCGAAACATATTGTGAAAACGTCCAGGATGTCCTTCAAATAACTCCCGGAGCCATTTTTGTCCAGTTTGAGTTGATATCATGCACGACGTTTTATCACAAAACAAACTGACATAATCACTTATTAAACATACGCTCGTGGTAACGACCTGCACATATGCGGCGCAACCTTGTTGACGATTTGCACAGTAATTCAACATCAACTCTTCATCCTCATCTATGTTAAATTCTTCAGCATCATTTACGCTTGACATTATAGTGACCTATAAGTATAACACAACAATCATTATAACAATGAAACAAATAGTGAAAGATATCATAAGACACAACATATACTTGTCCAAAATATCGGTGTCACATATATAAAGGTACAAAATAAGCTTGGAACAATAAAGAAGTTCCACATAGAAAATCCAAAACAAAGAGAGATCAGATTTGTGAATTCATATAGTGGGTCTTCAGCCATTCCACCCTCCTTTCCTCTGGAATGCTTAAGAATGTCACTCGATTCACTGGTGTTTGAAAATGAACCGTCGCAAAATGATACAGCAACCGGTCTTCAAAGATTTCTGGGTACTTCTCGAGTTCCTGAATGGCTTCTCACAGTAGATATATACTAGGAGGAATAACTGGTGCTGTAACGCGCTGCATTATTGCTTCTGAGGAGGAAAATAACTTCTCTACATGTGCCAGCATAACCTGTTTTGTCCCCATTTCATGTCTCTTCCCCTTTTGTTTTCTTTTTGAAGCCGCGCCACTGTGGGAACTCTGTCCAGGTGTAGCCGAGTTCAGATCCTCATTTGCATTGGTCTGTGAATTATTGCTCTCATTGATTTGATCATCAGGTTCTTCAGATAGCGTTTCAGCCTGCGAAAATAGTCCTGGAAGTTCTCCAGAAGAAGGCATCCACACATTTTCCCCTGTCGCAACAACCAAACTAAACATTTTGTCTAGTTTTTCCTCAAGCTCGGGCGCTATTCCACCAAAACGAAATTTCTTCGCATTGAGAATCATCTACAAATTAACATAAGTATGATCAATAAATGCACATAGTAATGAATTCTTCATTGATATTATAGTACATTTATATTTAAAAAAACTAATCTCAATACGTTCTTTCCACCAATCATCAGACGCGTCAATTGTCCGTTTAGTTGGATTCCAACCAAGCCCTGTCTCCCCTCTTTTGAGTTCACGCCATAATTTCCAATCACGTTTCAGTTGATCCCATTTGTTTTTCATTTGTGCCCGACTGTACTCCAAGCCCGTGCGATCCTTGAAGTTCTTCACCAAATTGCCCCAGCCTTCTTTATTGAAGTGGGTTGTAGGTCTATTCCCTAAATCTATCTCGCGACTACAAAGATCACAAAATAGCATAACATGCGTTGTCTCCCAATTTGCACAAATTCCACCTTTCTTTGACTTACCCATCTAAGAGAAAAATTTAAATTAAAACCAAAACATAAACATACACACACAAGCGCAAACACACACACAATTCATAAAAATATACACATTAACACACACAAACAAACAGACACGGCCAATTACAGAAGATTATTAAATCACACACACAAACAAACATACACTTACACATAAACACACACACACACAATTACACATTAACATACACACACATGCACATAAACAACCTAAACAATTACACATAAACACCCACACACACAAACACAATCATACAAACCCTAACCACACACACACACAAACCCTAACCACACACACACACAAACATACACATACACACCCTAAACACACACACACAAACATACACTTATACACAATCACACACACAAACAAACATACACTTACACAATTACACACGCACACATACACACACAATCACACACACCCTAAACACAAACACAATCATACACACCCTAAACACACACACACAAACACAATCATACACATCCTAAACACACACACACAAACACAATCATACACACGCACACATTCCCAAACACCCTAAACACACAAACACACACACAAACATACACTTACACAATCACAAATCAAACGGACACACACACTTTACACAATCACACTCACAAACACACACTAGCACAATCACACACAAACACAAACATACACACCCTAAACACACACACACAAACTCAATCATACACACACACACAATCCCAAACACCACACAAACACAATCACACACACACACAAACACATAAGTATGAGATATTAGTGCAAAAATCACATTAGCACCGATTGACATATACTAGTGCAAAAATTAACATATACTAGTGCTACCGCCAAAATAAATTAACATGTACTAGTGCAAAAATTTATACCTTGCCCGGTGAGAAGTTTTCCTGAGAAGGAACGTAGTAGGCGTTGAGGAAGATACTCCCCGCTGTGTTCGTCCGAGAGGAGGAAAGGGGCGACACTGGAAGGATTGCCTGGGCAACTCGTGCAGATGGAAAGGGGGCGGTGATCGGCAGCACCTCTGCAGGAGGAGGATGAGGAGGCCAGAAACGTCACCGGAGTTGAGGAAGAAGAGGATTCCTCGCCGGAGATGGACGCGGTGGAGGAGTTCGGAGTCGGCAGAGCGCGGGTTAGGGCTGAGCAGCGGAGTAGCGACGCCTGGCCGGTGATCGGAAACACCTCTGGAGGAAGATGAGAAGGCCAGAAACTTTGCCGGTGTGGAGGAAGACGCAGATTCCGCGCCGTCTCGCCGGAGATGGATGCGCTGGAGGAGTTCAAAATCGCCGGAGAAGTTAGCGATGGAGCGGGTTAGGGTAGCGCAGCACAGTCGCGAAATTTCTGCGATCTGGAGTCGTGAGAAAATATCGCGACTCCAGATCGCTATTATTTCGCGATTTGCGGGCGGGGGCGACTGCAAAAACTGGGCGGCTTTTCCTGTTTGGCGGAGCGGCAGGATAATCCAAGGCCCGCTGGAGTTAAAACGTGGAGCCAAACATAGCCTAAAAAAACTTGAGCTTATATATTCTAAACCCATATACATAATAATATATATATATATATATATATATATATATATATATATATATATATATATATATATATATATATATATATATATATATATATATATGGGACCCCTATGGATGAACTAATCAATTCAATTCTTTCTTTCCCTCTCATGTCTTTTTTAACATGGTATCAGAGCCTAGGGTTAGCACGTTCGCTCGCTAGTCGCTTCCGCTGCTCGCTGCTTCTGCGTCCTCCGATCCCGTCGCCGAGCCGTCTCCACCTCCGCTCCGTCTCCCTCATCGCTTCCTCTCATCAACCGGCGCCTCCTTCCTCTAGGGGCGCTACTTCCTCCACTTCCGCTCTCTCTTCCACTCTCTCTCCCGTACTGTAGGGGAGTCAGTCTCATGGGTTTTTTATTCCCTTGTTTCGACGTTCCCTCTCCTTCTTTTCGTCATTCCTATGCCTTCTATTAGGCATGTGGGTTCTTCCCCTCTCTCTATGAGGGTTATCCTTATCCTTTGACATCCATTGTGATCTCTTGTATGTGTCCTTGATTTTTATTCGGGGTCTTCTATGGTTGGGAGTGACTCCTCTACAGATTTGTCTTCCAGTGGAGCAGCTACAAAGACTTGCTTCAAGCTCCATGGTTTACCTTCTCCCAGAGGCGACCTTGCACCTCGTGGTGGACGTGGTCTTGGTCGCTCCCAGCATCGATCATCCTTGTCTAGATCGACACACTTGTCTGACACTATGGAGGGCACCTCTGTTCATCACTCTCTGGATTCCAACGCGGCACCCCTGCTCTTTCAGCTGAAGAAATTCTGGCTTTCCGCCGGTTGATGCATGACTCTCCTACTGAGCAGCCTAGTTCATCCTCTTCCTATGCCCACCAGGAACCTGCAGGTGCTCATTCTGCTTCCTCCCACCTGTCCTCACAGTGGATCATTAATTCTGGAGCCACAGATTGCATGACTGGATCAACCACAGGTTTTGTGTCCTACATCCCTCTGTCCGGCAAAGTCAAAACGAGCATTGCGGATGGATCACTATCTCCCATTACTGGGAAAGGATCCATTCCATGCTCCTCTCTTACACTCTCCTTTGTCCTTCATGTTCTTGCTTTCACTCGAAACCTTCTGTCTATTAGTCATTCGACTAACTCTATGAACTGCTCAATGACTTTTTTTCCTATCTTTTTGTGTTTTTCAGGACCCTTAGTTATTAAAGGCGCAAAGGGGTCTTGGAGGCTAGACGCAAGGCTCAAGGCGCAGACATGCGCCTGGAGAAGGCAAGGCGCAACCACATTCATGTTAAATAATCTGCATCAAACATCAGTTCATCTTTTTGAACAGATTCTTTATATATTCTACTAATTAATAATTAATTACTTTCATTTATGTCTCAACGATCGAATATGTTGAAAATAAAATATTTACAACAAAAATCACACTCAAGCGCGCCTTTAATATCTAAAGGCGCAAAAAAGACGCACGAAGGTGAAAACCTCTTTGCCTGCTGAGCCTGGAGCCTGAGGCGCGCCTTTAACAACATAGTCAGAACCTGAAGACGAGGATGGTGATTGGCTCTGATAGACTGTGCAATGAGATCTATGTGTTCGACCCCTCTGCCTCCACTTCATCCAGCCTCACTCCGCCTCCAAAAGCTCTTCATGCAGATCTGCTCTCTGGTTTGGATTCCTGACATTGCCGCCTTGGACATCTTCCTATCGCTACTATGAAGCTGTTGCTTCCTACTATTTCTTCTACTTTGTTTTGTGTTTTTCATTATGATGTATGTGAACTTGCTAAACATCATCGTAGTTCTCTTCCTCTTATGTCTCCACGTAACTCAGTTCCGTTTGCTCTTATTCATATTGATGTTTGGGGCCCTAGTCCTACTGCGTCTATTTTTGGTTGCTCATGATTTGTTTCTTTTATTGATTATTATTTTCGTTGTACATGAGTATACTTGATGAAACATAAAAGCGATGTGTTTTCTCTTTTTCAACGTTTTCATTAGATGGTCACTACTTAATTTGGTGCTACCATTAAGATCTTGCGCAGTGACAATGGTCGTGAGTATATTGACTCCTGCTTTGAGAAATATCAAAGTGATCTTGACATCATACATCAAACCTCCTGTGTTTACACCCTTGCTTAGAATGGGGTGGCTGAGCGCAAGAAACGACACCTCCTTGAGGTTGCCAGATGTCTCCTTCTCTGCATGAATCTCCCTAAATATTATTGGGGTGATGTAGTTCTCACTGCTGCCTATCTCATCAATCGTCTTCCTACTCGTGTCCTTAGATTTCACACTCCTCTGACCACTCTGGGGGTTTGTCCTACTTCCCTCTCTCCCCGTGTCTTTGAATGTGTATGTTTTGTATACATCCGTCCCAAGACCAAATTCGACCCTTGTGCTCTGAGGTGTGTCTTCATTGGCTACTCTCATACCCAGAAAAGCTATAAGTGCTTCCATCCCATCACTAGGAGAATATTTGTTACCATGGACGTCACCTTCCAGGAATCAAAAGCTTATTATGGGACCTCTCTTCAGGGGGAGACAATTACTACGGAAGTGAGTTCCCCTCATTCTATTCCTTTGCCTGTTCCACCATCTACGTTGCCTCCTCATGTCCCTAGTGATCAGGTGCTCCCACCTACTCCTGGGGACCCGATGATGCCTTCTTCTGCCCCTAGTGATCTGGTGCTCCCATCTACTTCTGGGGTCCCAGTGATGCCTCCTCCTTTATAGGTTTACACGCGACGTAGGAGGGGCATAAATACACATGCCTTTGCTACTTTACCTGGGCCATCATCCGACCCATCTTCAGGTACCGATAGTCCAACATCCTCTTTCTTACTTTGTCACCCATGACTTTTTGTCTCCTTCACATAAAACATTTGTCACCTCCCTGTCTTCCATATCCATTCCTCGTTCTTGGAAGGAAGCTCTTGAGCACAGCGAATGGAAGGCATCCATGTTGGAGGAAATGGTGACACTTGAAAAGAATCATACTTGGGATTTTGTCCATCTCCCTAAAGGGAAAACTGTTGCGGGTCTTCTCCGTGAAGCAAAAGTTCCA
The DNA here is from genome assembly GCA_039513925.1 of Platanthera zijinensis. NCBI lineage: Eukaryota > Viridiplantae > Streptophyta > Magnoliopsida > Asparagales > Orchidaceae > Platanthera > Platanthera zijinensis. Next base: position 1,827,985 of record CM077093.1, read on the forward strand.
AAGCCTTGTTGAACGGTACAAAACCAGGTTGGTTGCTAGAGGATATACCCAAACAACTGGTATCGACTATCAAAAGACATTTGCTCCGGTTGCTAAAGTTAATTCAATCAGGATTTGCTTTCATGTGCCGTGTGTAATGGATGTAGCCTCAGTCAGTTGGATGTGAAGAACACATTTCTTCACAATGATCTTGAGGAGAAAGTCTACATTTGCCTGCCTCCTGGTGTTCTTCAAAAAGGGTTAGCCGAAAAAGTTTGCAGGTTGAAAAAAGCCTTATATGGCTTAAAACAACCTTCACGTGCTTGGTTGTGGAGATTTCATCGGACAATGATGCCTTTTGGATACAAACAGAGCAATGTCGATCACACCTTGTTTGTGAAACACAAGGATGACAAGTTGGCTGCTCTTATTGTCTATGCGGATGATATAGTGATAATCGGTGATGATACAGAGGAGATTGAACACTTAAAGTCTAGGTTGGCTGAGGAATTTGAAGTGAAGGATCTTGGACCCCTCAAGTATTTTCTCGGTATAGAGGTTGCCAGATCCAAACATGAGATCTTTATATCAAAAAGGAAGTACATTCTAGATTGCTTGAGACAATTGGAATGATTGGATGCAGACTCGCTGACACCCCAATTGAAGTCAATCACAAGCTTGGTAGAGATTAGCAGAGAAGTTTTTGATGAGATATTAGGTTTCCAATGACTGGTGTGGAAACTTATCTATCTCTCTCATACTCGTATGGATATCTCTTATGTTGTGGGGGTCCTTAGACAGTACATGCACTCACCTAGATCACATCACCTTGATGTTGTATACAGAGTCCTGAGATATCTCGAATCCTCTCCTAGCAAGGGCATACTGTTCTCACCCAAGGCATTGATTGTAGAAGTCTATACAGATGTGTTCTGAGTAGGTTCAGTTGATGACCGAAGGTCTACATTAGGATGTTGCTCTCTTTTTGGGGGCAATTTGGTGACCTGGAGGAGCAAGAAATAACACATAGCCAGATCCAGTACTGAGGCCGAGTTATGAGCAATGACACATAGGATATGTGAAGGGTTTTAGATTCAGTCGATTATGAAGGACCTGAGTATGGAGTGTGCTGGTCTAATCATGGTCTATTGTGATAATAAAGCTGCTATCAACATTGCCCATAGTCCAGTCCAATACAATTGTATCAAACACTTGGAGATTGACAAACACTTTATTAAGGAAAACATAGTGATGGCGACTGACGGCACGCGCACGTTTATTCCCACAGGAGGCGGTGATCCGCGACCCGTTTGGGCGACCGATTCCGCGGATGCGCCCGGATGGTCGTTCCGAGTCAAATTCTTATTTTACATTTTATTTCTCATGCTGTATTTAGCCCCGATCGGCCCGAACATTATTAGTCGTTTGATCGAGTGCCCTAAGTTTATGTTTCCCCCTCTCCCTATTTATAGTTACGTGTGTGGCTGAAATGGGGATCGATGGTTGCCCTCTAACAGCCGGTTGGTCATCTCGGTGGACTCCGAGCAAGCCTCTTCGTGCGCGCCTTCCCTGGACCTCCCCCCCTCCGGTTAGCATCCCCTGCCCCGCCTCCTCCCTCCCACCCCTTCCTAGCTTCCCGCCGACCCGCTGTTTCCCTACCCCCGGTACCGTCAGCAACTCCAGCAACCCCGTCGACCCGCGGTTTCCCTACTCCGGTACCGCCAGTAACTCCAGCAACCCCGTCCGGCCCGTCCGTTCCTCGGGAGGCCCCTCTCCGTCCTCAGCCTCCCTTCCTTCATCCCGCCGCACCTTCCTCCGCCTCACTTGGCCCCCAGCTTCCTTCGCCAGCCTCTAACCCTCCAGATCCACGACCCCAACTTGCCCACCGGCCACCCTCTCCCAGCCCCCCTCCATTCCCACATCTCCCCTCACTGTCAATCATCCTCCCAAGCCCGTCCAGCAACAGTTTTACCCCAGTCCACTTCCCCATTCAACCCACCGACCAGATCTTCTCCTACCCGCCATATCCACAGCCCCAATCTCGCATCCCACTTGGATAGCCCAATCTGATGCCGGGTCGGCAACCCCGCCTTCGGCTTCCAATCCCTATTTCCTCTTCCACACGCACGAGCAAATTGAGGTTTGATTTTTTTTCATTGTCTGCGTTGTTTACTTTGGTGATGAACTATTGCATTGAGAATTAATTTTCTTAAGTGTTTGTAATCATTATTCGCCGCTTAACTTGCGGGACGCATTTGGTGCACTTGAACGGATTTGCGCCTCACCTCTTTGGTTAATCTTAATTGTTCTTTACTCTTCATGGCTTGTTATCCAATGGTGCAATTGGTTGTTTAGATGCATTATAAATTCTAATTACTTGCTTAACGATCTTAATTTGGACCGTTGTCTCATGATCGCACGTGCACTGTATTTAGATCGCATTTTCATTTGTTGAGTACCAGCTTTTGTGTGCCATCCGTCATCGGTAAACTCGTACTGCATCAAATTGGTATCAGAGACAAGTTTGATTTGCTCCACACTTTTACATGTAGTAGTGAAGTCTATTGGCAGTATCTCATGGCATATCATTTCGACGATCATCCTTATTCGCATTCTGCTCCTCTTAGATGTGCCGATCCATCGCCACGATTTGCTAGAGACGATCGCTATGACTCTAGAACTTCACGATACTGTCACTACGCCATGCCACTACTTGACGTTAGTAGAGTTGAGTATCTTCGTAGAGCCCCTTTGGAGAGATCTTCTTACTATTTTGATGATCACCCTCGCTCATCGCCGCCCGCTCGTAGGGATCACAGTCACCCTCTGACACATCGTGAGTCTATTAAGGACGAGCATTTTGATGACTATCCGGATCCCTATAGGGGTCACCACTATGTGGATAACCTCACGCGTTTGGATCCCCCTATTGTTCCACCAATGGAGATACCTGAAGCCGAATTTTAGCGATTGGTTCTTGAACAATTTGATCTAGTACATGCTCAAATGGATTGACTGAAATTTGCCCTTTTTTTGAAAAGTGCATATAGCCTGAAATTTGCCCTTGGGGGAACCCATAGTGTGACCCATCAGGATTCAAGTCAAACCACTAATGAGTGTATTACTCCCATAGTTATGAGTGGTTCACCACCTGATTTTGGTACTCTCCCCCTTGTTGAGCCTCCATGCCCACACGATTTTGAGCCAAAGTATGACCCTGGCCTTGTAGTATCGAGGGAGAGTGTCATTAGCACGTCTGGGGAGTTTGGTCGCGAGAGTGAGGCCGAGCGACTCAATGACACTATGATGGTCTATCCATCTTCTGCACCTTATGTTGGCCTCGTTACCCCCTTGGTTACAGACTCCTCTCTTGACACCTCGCTGACTAACCCCCACTTGAGTATGAATTCTTCTCACTCTCCCTTTAGCTTTATTTTGAGTCATGTCATGACTGAGAACTTCAAGCCTAGTGTCGATGTCTTGGTGGTCGTCTCACCCATTTTTGGGGACACTACCCTAATTAGTAGCATTCACTTGGAGGATCATGACCCTACTGACGGGTTCAATAATGACCCCCCTCATAAGCCACCTGATGAACCACCACTTCCCTGTGATATTGACATCCCGCTGAGTGAGCCATCTGTGAGCGCCCACTTATTGACACCTCTCCAATGCACGCCCCTTACTTTGCTTTGGAGAGCGGTTCGTGAGGGTGGCACTGAGTATGTCAGGATTTTCTTAGATACGCTTGAGCATCCTCCCGATGTATTGAGGATTAAGCATACGATCTTCCACGCTCGTGATGAGTTCGTAGACATACCGCATGCTGACCCACCTGATTAGTTCGTGCTTACTTGTGGCAGTCATCTCACTCGAGTGTTTCATCCTATTATAGGTGTCTCTGCTACGCACTCAGGTGACCGTCACATTCACGACGAATTTTCATACGTACCTCCTGGTGAGCCGCCTGATGCGTCACATTCATTGAGAGATATTAGGGTCCATGTGAGTTTGTATTGGAGTGTTGGCGTCTTACACGGTCATTCTGACACTCACCGCTCACTCACTGAGTTTTACTACACCCCTCCCGACGAATCCCTCGATAAACCACCTATTGCAAGGAACTTTCGTCACATAAAGCGGATTGAATGTCAACATATCGTGCCTGTCGTGTTTTTCATGCATCATTCATGCGAGCATGTCATCTTTTGGGTTCATCATCTGCATAAGTCTGTCGAGTCGTTTATTCAGCTCATACATGCACTTCATGTCATCATTTGGGTTCATCGTTTACACCATTGGTCGGTTGAGTCATCTGTTTATCATATACACGCACTACATGAGACAACCCGGAGAATAATTGCGGCCAGTAATGAAATTTATAAAGCTCAGGCTGATCTGCACTTGAGGGAACAAGCTTTTGACGTTGGAGAGCGAGATATGATCCACCATCGATCTGAGAGGCTCCCCCTGGGGGTAGCGAAGAAGTTAAGTGCTCGCCGAATGGCCCCCTATATAGTCACTCGACGGATTGTTGCGAATGCTTATAAGATTGATATCCCACCAACAATGAGAATTCACCGGATGTTCAATGAGGAGGATTTAACTCCATACTGCGAGGAGCGAGTGCTTGTGGACCCATGGTCTCTAGCTACCCCTGAGCCACTGCTTGTCCCACCCTGCCTTAGCACCTCTCCACCTACCATGCCCGGGCAGTCGCGAATGGCTGAGCACTGCTCGGAGGACCACACCACCCCGCCGGCAGTTCCACCAGTACCACTTTCAGACGGGGATACATTACTGCGACAGTCGCCTACACGTCCCAGGGATGCTCTACAGATCGTTGGTCATGAATTCACTACGACGGGCGGCTAGATGGTCCTGCGATACTTGGTTCATTGGCTCGCCCGCTCGATTTCTGATGATTCTTGGACTTTTGTTGAGGAGCTCGAGAGAATCGCCCCGGACTTACGTCGAGAGTACGATCGTCTTCACTACCGGAGATGAGTGCTTTCATGTCGGGGGAGTTGATGGCGACTGACAACACGCACACATTTATTCCCGCAGGAGGCGGTGATCCGCGACCCGTTTGGGCGATCCGAGTCCGCGGATTCGCCCGGATGGTCGTTCCGAGTCAAATTCATATTTTTCATTTTATTTCTCATGTTGTATTTAGCCCCGATCGGCCCGAACATTATTAGTCGTCCGATTGAGTGCCCTAATTTTATGTTTCCCCCTCTCCCTATGTATAGTTACGTGTGTGGCTGAAATGGGGATCGATGGTTGCCCTCTAGCAACCAGTTGGTCATCTCGGTGGACTCCGAGCAAGTCTCTTCGTGCGCGCCTTCCCTGGACTTCCTTCCCCCCCTCCGGTTTGCATCCCCTGCCCCGCTTCCTCCCTCCCACCCCTTTATAGCTTCCTGCCGACCCTCTGTTTCCCTACCCCCGGTACCGCCAACAACTCCAACAACCCCGTCGATCCGCTGTTTCCCTACCCCGGTACCGCTAGTAACTCTAGCAACCAGTGGCGGAATTAGGATTTTAAAGTCGCACGGGCGCCTGGCGGGCTAGAGCACGAGAGCAGCGACGAGCTAGGGCACGGGAGCAGCAGGCTTAGCGACGGGATTTCTTCTCCCCCGGTGAAAATCGCGGAAAAAACCGGTCGGGCACGTGCCCTACAGTGCCTAGGGGTAGTTCCGCCCATGCTAGCAACCTCGTCCGGCCTGTCCATTCCTCGGGAGGCCCCGCTCCGTCCTCAGTCGCCCTTCCTTCATCCCGCCGCACCTTCCTCCGCTTCACTTGGCCCCCAGCTTCCTTCGCCAGCCCCTAACCCTCCAGATCCACGGCCCCAACTTGCCCGCCGACCACCCTATCCCAACCCCCCTCCATTCCCACATCTCCCCCACTGTCAATCATCCTCCCAAGCCCGTCCAGCAGCAGTTTTACTCCAGTCCACTTCCCCATTCAACCCACCCACCAGATCTTCTCCTACCCGCCATATCCACAGCCCCAATCTCGCATCCCACTTGGAGAGCCCTATCTGAGCCCGGATCGGCAACCCCGCCTTCGGCTTCCAATCCCTATTTCCTCCTCCACACACACGAGCAAATTGAGGTTTTTTTTCATTGTCTGCGTTGTTTACTTTGGTGATGAACTATTGCATTGCGAATTAATTTTCTTAAGTGTTTGTAATCATTATTCGTCGCTTAACTTGCGGGACGCATTCGGTGCACTTGAACAGATTTGCGCCTCACCTCGTTGGTTAATCTTAATTGTTCTTTACTCTTCATGACTTGTTATCCAATAGTGCAATTGGTTGTTTAGATGCGTTATAAATTTTAATTACTTGCTTAACGATCTTAATTTGGACCGTTGTCTCATGATCGCACGTGCACTGTATTTAGATCGCATTTTCATTTGTTGAGTACAAGCTTTGTGTGTCATCCTCCATCGGTAGACTTGAACTGCATCACATAGTTAGGAGGATTGTGAGTACTCCCTTTGTCCCACCAAACCAGCAGTTTGTAGATGTGCTCATCAAGGGGCCGAGTTAGTGTTTGAAAAAATACTGGGCAAGTTGGGCATGACAAATATTACACACTCAATTTGAGGGGGAGTGTTGGAGAAATTAACTTTTTGTATTATTAGAGTTTATGTTTACTAGTGGTTAATGTAAACCCATATATATATATATATATATATATATATATATATATATATATATATATATATATATATATATATATATATATATATATATATATATATGGGACCCCTATGGATGAAATAATCAATTCATTTTTTCCTCACGTCTTTTTCAGCAGGAAGTAATATTTTGTCAAGCATATAAAGTATTCCATGTTTTTGGTAGAGGTTCACTTAGAGCAAAGTCTCCATAGGTGACTACTCTTCTATATCAAATAGCTTAGGCTGTGCTATGGTGACTTGTGTAGTTCGAGACGAATCAACATATTGTGGCCCAAATCATTCAAAATTTACCAAGTGTTTAGAATTTGGCATGCACTACGTAAATCGTTGGTCAAATCTTTGAGGTTCACTCAGAGTGATGTCTCCTCCATAGGCGACTATTCTGCCTATCTGAAGTACTAGGTTGTTCCAAGATGACTTGTGTAGTAGGAGATGGATCATCATATTGTGACCCAAATCATTCAAAATTTACCAAGTGTCTAGAATTTAGCATGGGCTACATAAATCGTTGGTCAAATCTTATACTGATTGAATGAAGGGTGAAATAACAAATCAACCTAGAAGCATTTTTTTGCCCAACCACGTCCAAGGGAAACTATGGAAGGAGATATTAACTTCTGGGGATAAAGGTTATGGCAATCCTTCCTTTTATTCAGTTGCTAGTGATCTATGCTTAAAAAATGGTTGATCAGTTCTTCTTTAAAGGTAGGTCAATTGTTTGTGATGGTTAACTGAAAACATAATAGATTGCAACCAAATTGGATTTGTAAATGGTTTTTCAGCCAACTAAGGTTTGAATTAGCTTAGGAAATAATTAGGAGAAACCTTGACGGTTATAAAATGAAACCTTGGTATGATACAATAACAACAACACTCAAGCTTTTAATCCACTATACTAGAGTCAGCTATATGGATCCTTTGCCTTCATTGTGCCCCATCTTTAGTCATAATCTCAGTCAAGGTTGTAGATGTCGGATATCAGGGACACATCAGTTTAGGTTTTTTATGTCGATTTTAATATATCGAGGATATTTCATATATCATGTTTTAATATTTAATTATTTATATGTGTAATTATTTATAAATTTAAGTTTTTTTAAATTTCTATATATTAATATATTTATAATTTGATTTATTGAACTCCTAAATTTATCAAACTAAAATAATCATTGTGTTTCACAAGTAATTATGGTATAGCGCGTGAAATAAAACAAGGAAAAGCAGAATGTCGGGAAGTTGTTGATGACAATGAAAGATAAGGAACATTTAGTTCATAATTCAAAGACCATGCATAATTGAAGTCGATGACAGACTTGAGCAAGGAAGAAAGCCAGAGGAAGGGAAAAAAATAACCTAAACAATGAAGCAATTTTAGTCTATTGTCTATTAAACCATAGACACTAATTAAAATAAATTGAAAAAAAGTAGTCGATAAAATGTCAGGATATATCGACCTATATATCGGCGAATATATCAGTCAATAGCAGACATATCGGAGGATATATTCCAAAAGGATATTTTGCAAAAAAATATCGGAAATGTGTCGTTTTGTTCATGAAACCTTTATGTTGGCCGACATGTCGGCCATTTCGGAGGATATCCACAACAGTGATCTCAGTAATGCCAAGTACATCACGTCTTTCCTTATAGTTTCATTCAAAGTCTTTATTGGTTTACCCCTCCCCCATTTAACATGCCTAGTGATTAATCTCTCACAACGAAACCTTGGTATGATATGCAAATAAAATTAATCGTGGGAAAAAAGAGTTTGAGAGATTAGATCAAATACAGCTTGATATAGAACTTTGAGTATGTTTGATGAAGATATGTTTTTTTTCTTGCAGGTTGATCTTCTCCTTGGTCATTTGCCTGGAATTAAGTTTCCTCCTTGAATCCTCATTAATGTGCTTGGACAACTTCCTCCTTTTTAATATTTCATCCAAGATGACTATAGCTGGTTAGCTAAATGAGGAAGGGTAGGGAGGAAATTGGTAGAGAGGGATAATAATATTTAGAGTGAGAGTTTGAGGGAAATTGATGAATGTTATGAACAAAAGTGAATGAAGAGTTATAATGACCATTAGAATCTAAGTCAGCCATGATGGATTCCTCAAAAGTCAATTGTTTGGCACAAATATTGAACATGATTTACATGGTAGACTAGTTGGACCATACCAAAAATTACGTAGGTTGGGATTGAATGCATGAGGTAGTGCTTTTGGCATAACAATCATCTTCTTCATGCTAGAGAGTAGAGTCACACGATTCCAAGCATATTGATGTCCTTCAAGCACTGACAACACAGCATCCACCATTGTTATTTCATATTGGGGTACTTCAACCAACAATGGTTGCTTTCAATTCATTGTATACTAAAAAATTGGATTACCATCTTTTCATTTATTTTTGGGACTTTATGTAATCACCTAACTCACAATTTTCAGTCCATGTCATGCTAAGCTAAGCTCTTTTCCACAAGCGACCTATTACTACTTCTCAGAAGATCACCCATCTTAGAACTACTCATACCAAAGCATGCTTAAGTACAATGTTCCCAACACAACTCCAGCACTTGCTCCAAAAAAAAACGTCTCTGATATTTAATGGTCTAAACTATTACTTTAGCCCAGTAACTTTCCCTGCAATTTTGATGTGTGATTCAATTAATTCATGCACTTCCTTTCATATTTAAGTCTTTGATCTTAAAAACATGTCAGGAGTTATCTTTCTATGGGCTTCATAGCCCCAAAGACACTCACCACCCTCATCGGGCCTCCCTCATCGGATTTAAGATGTTAGAGGCACACCAATTTTTGCTTGATTTATCCTTGAACCATACAACATACTATAGGACATGCGATTCTGATATGTTGTTAAATTGGGAAAAGTTCTTACACCTAATGTTGCCTCAAGGATTGTTAGTTTCATTGTTCAATACTTATCACAAGTGAGGCTTCCCTCCCTTTTTCTAATGTTGAGTTATTTTAATTATTTTGATATAAATTCTGTAATTTATCTTGTACTTTTCCTCCTTAAAAGGGCCTCATTGTAATAACAAAGGTTTTTTTCTTTCTTATTTATATGTATATTGAAGCAACGTGCGTGGGTAACAGAACACAATTCATCAATTCTTCATCGAATCAAAGCGGGTACGTAGCAGCAGCTAGGGCTTGCATGATCTCCAATCTCTTTTCTGCGAAAACTCCTCTGAATGAATGTTCTCCAATCATATTCGAGGACCAATTTATGTTTGATCTTGTCAACGCGATCACTTCCAACGATTGAACTCTTTAGTGCTTCCTAGTGATCTATCTCATCCACGATCAACCTTCAATATACTTCCAAAGAACTTCCAACAAGGCTTCCAATGAGCTTCAAGTGATTGGCCTCTAGTGCTTCCAATGAGTGCTTCCAGCAAGGCTTTGACTTCCACCAGGCCAGGGACTGCTTCCTGCAAGACTTTCTCTGCTTCCAACGATCATTTTCATCTCTCCAAGTTTTTTGTTATGTTTCTTCTCCATGGCAGAAGACTGTACCATCACATGGTCTCACCATGTCTGTCGTGTCATTATTGGTCGCAGTAAGATTGGCTTTCTCAATGGTGAGATTCCTACTGATACTACCCCTACAAATTCAAGGAAGATAATGGGGCTTGAGAAATTGTCAACGGTTAAGTGGATTTGTTTTGCAACTCTACAACGGAGATTTGGAAATATATTTAAACGATATTTGAATCATCTTTCAACGTTACGAAGATCTATCAAATCTCAAGGATCTTGCCACCATTTCTCAAGTAAATCAATCTACAACAGATTACAATACTCTGTTTGCAGTCGGGCTGAGTCAGATGCCTTTCAACAATACTGTTACGAAGAGCAAAGATGCACAAATAAGAAGAACACAACATTGATTAATTGAAATGAACACACTATACAATCCAGAGCAAGCCCCAACCAAGAACAATGGGTTGGGTCCTTGAAGATCCTTCTCTCCAAAGAAAGCCCAAAATAATTCTAACACTCAAGATACCTAGACACCTAAACTCCTCCTTTTTATATAGATGAAGGAGGGTAACCATACATGAAAATACAAAATTATTTAAGTAATTACTTAATCTAATTAATATTAATCAATTAATTAATACAAATTAATTACAAGAAATAATCACACCGATTTCCAAATGTGCACTCCGATGGTTTCGATGAGTAGTGGCTCCTCCGGCAAATGCGTGAGGGTAACCTTATATCAGTGTCGAAAATTGACCTTGTCCTCAAGTTCGAGTTTTAATAGCTTGTCAGGGTCTTTAAGAATGGGAGCGACGTAGGGAAAATTGTGACCAAATAGATAGTGAAGGAAAAAAAGAGGGTGAGGAGGTGCGGGTGAAAGTCGGTGTTACAGATCCACGTTGGGGGCGTACGTACAAGCGCCGCGAGCCTCGAGTGGCCTCCGCCTAATTTATCTTAATATTTGTATTCAAAATTTATGCGTTTAGTAATTTTCATCCTCAGCTTTTGTTAAGCCTTGTGAGGGGACGTTTTTGTACTTTTGCCGAATTTACCTCCCACCTTAATAGAGGATCTAGTTATGTTGATGGTAAGCAAAAAGTTATTAGAAAATTCTCTTCCTCTCTCTAGTTCTCTCTCTCTCTCTCTCCTTCTCTCTACCCGGATACCCGACCGAAACCCTAGCCGCAATCTCGCAATGCACTTCCGCTACCGCCCGCTGCCACCATAGATACCCGGAGATCCAAGCCGGCCTCCTCCTCCTCCCTTGAGGACTTCCCTCCTCTTCCACGGATCACACACTCTCAATCACGGACACGCAACAACTTGGTATAAGAGGAAACCTTCCTCCCCGCTGCCGCAGCCCCAGATCCAGAGATTTCTGCCCTTGCCGAAGCCGATTCGGCCTTCCCCTCGCCGTTCCCCTCCGTACAACCCATCACGTCTCTTCTTTGCACTAGCCAGCCTCGCTCGGGCCCGACCGTGCCCTCCAGCAGCTTCCGCCGCACCACCCGCTGTCCGACCACAGTTTCTCGCGGGCTATTCTACTCGGCTCTTCCCTCACAGGAACTTCCCTCCTCGCGGCCTCCGCCAGGTTGCTTCCTCCGCCTTTATCTCCTCAGCGGGCTTCTTCTGCCATGGACGACAAAAATGGGGGCAGCCCTACCTTAGCTCAGATATTGGAGTCCTTTAAGATAATGATGACGGACAACCACCAATCCCTCTTCGCCGCCATCCACCCGGACGACATTCCACCGCCGCCTCGCCCCACTGCAGATTCTTCCCCATCCGTTCCCGACCTACAGATCGAGCTTCGACCGTCAGATTTTCCCGCCTGCTCCGACCACTCCACCATGCCCCGTTATGTCAAGCTTGACTTTTTGATCTTCGATGGCCGCGAAGATCCCTTAACATGGTTGCATCGTTGAGAGCAGTTCTTCGCCGCGCAGCGTACCCCATGGGAGGATTGGCTCGGCGTGGCCTCCTTCCACCTCATGGGATCGACCCAATTGTGGTTCTCACACCTTCATCGGGAGAAGCCCGACCTCACGTGGGACGACTTCAAGGGTCAGTGCACTATCTGCTTTGGGCCACCGCTCCGCAGCACCCCTTTTGCGACCTAATCTCTCTCAAACAGATCGGTACCATTGATGACTACTTGGAGCAATTCCAACTACTCCTCACCTGCGCCCCGTCCATTCGCCCGACACACCAGGTAGCCTTCTTCAACGCGGGCCTACATGAGCGGCTGCGCATGGATGTGGAATTCCAGAACCCACCAGATCTCACTACAGCGATGAGCTTGGCTCACATCTACGAGAAGCGCATTCTCTTGGACCGACCATATTTGGGGCGCCGTACTAGTGACAGCTCCTTTTGGGGTTCCAGCCAGGCCCACCCACCAGTGAGCAGTAGCCTACACAGGCCCAAGGAGGGATAGTGGCCCTCCACCATCCGGCGTTTGTCGACCCAGGAGATGGCAGAACGATGTGCGAAGGGGATTTGCTTCAACTGTGATGAGGCCTATGGGAAAGGCCACCGTTGTAAGCGCCTTTTTTGGATTGAGGTTGATGATCCTTCACATGAGGAACTTGGGGATGACGGGCCAGGGGACCCGGCAATCTCCATAAATGCTATGTCCGGCCCTCACACTTCCGACACAGTCCAGATGCCCATCACGTCGCGGGCCATCGTCTCCTAGCCCTCTTGGACACTGGCAGTACGCATAGTTTCATCAGTGATCTCGCCGCCCAGCGGCTCCAACTTCCCATCACCAGTCGCAGTCGTTTGAGCGTGGTCGTGCCTAATGGTGCCGCCATGGCTTGTACCGGGGTTTGCCGAGCCATTCCCATCATTGTGGAGGACTATCAGTCGCATGTCTACTTCTTCATTATCGCCTTACGGGGATTCAATGTGGTTCTGGGAACGTGTTGGCTGGGCACCTTCGGTCCCATTTTGTGGGATTTGGAGAGCATGACGATGTCTTAGGGTCCAAGACCTTACCCGACGGTTTGGCAGGGCCGTCCGATAGTAGATTTGAGCCGCATTTCTTCCGTTCAGCTCGAGCCCACAGTACAACATGATCTCCCGCCCCTTCTCTACGAGTTCGGAGACACCGTGGTCCACCCACCGGGCTTCCTCCCTCACGCCGCCAGGACCACCGCATCTGCCTTCTGCCGTATACAACCTCAGTAGTCGTCCGTCCTTATCGCCACCCCTTCCTGCAGAAGGATGAGATCGAGCGGCAGTGTACTGACATGCTTCGTCAGGGCATCATCCGCCACAGTGTTTCACCGTTCTCCTCCCCGATCCTTTTGGTTCACAAAAAGGACGACTCATGGCGTTTCTGTGTTGACTACCGCGCCCTGAACGCGGTCACGGTGAAGGGCAAGTTTCTCATACCAATGGTTGAAGAGCTGTTGAACGAGTTGCATGGGGCCCACTTCTTTTCCAAGATCGACCTTTACTCGGGCTACCATCAGGTCCGTATGTTTCCCACTGATGTGGAGAAGACGACGTTCCACACACACCATGCACATTTTGAGTTCCTCGTGATGCCCTTCAGGCTCACGAATGCCCCATTTACATTCCAGGCCCTCATGAATGAGGTATTCCACTCTCTCCTTCGTCGACGTGTGCTTATTTTTTTAATGATATTTTGGTATACAACAAGATTTGGGAAGCTCATCTAGATCACCTCCGCACCGTCCTCCAACTGGTCCGCTCTCATCGGCTCTTTCTCAAGCGGGCTAAATTTTCCTTCGGCACAGACAGGGTTGCATACCTAGGCCACATCGTCGACCATTTGGGTGTCTCCGCCGATTCGGTCAAGATTCAGGGCGTCCTCGCCCCTTCCGTATACTCAGCGGGAGCTCTGCGGGTTCCTTAGCTTGGCGGGCTACTACCGCCGCTTCATCTAGGTGTATACCGTGATTGCTACTCCCTTACTCTCCCTAATGCGCCGCCAATGCTTTGTTTGGGATGACGCCACTACAACGGCTTTTCGAGCCTTGTAGCATGCCTTGGTCTCGGCCTCGGTCCTCCAGCTTCCAAATTTCGAGAGGGATTTTAAGGTGGAGTGCGACACCTCCGAACACGGGTGTGGGGCGGTCCTATAAGACGAGCATTTGATCGCTTATTTTAGTCGTACGATAGCTCTCCACCATTGGAAGCTCCCGACATACGAGCAAGAGCTCATCGGCCTGGCTAAGGCCGTTCAACACTGGTAACCCTTTTTGTGGTGTTGGGCCTTTGTCATCCGCACCGACCATTGCAGTCTCATGTACTTATTTTAGCAGCGCCTGACGACAGTTTCGCAGTAGCGTTGGGTGAGACGGCTATTGGGCTATGGTTTTCGGGTGGATTTCAAGGCGGGGCACTTGAATCGTGCGGCCGATGCTCTCCCGTCGCGACTCTCCCGACGCACTTCTCTTCGCCGTCTCCACGCCGTTGTCTCTTGTGCTGCCTCGCCTCCGTCAGGAGATCCTCAACACACCGGCCCTGACCGAGCTCTTACACCGCATTCAGGAGGGACGCCTCCCATCACACTGGACAACCCAGGGCGGCCTTATCCTGTACCGGGATCGCTTCTTCGTGCCCGACTCTTCCCCGCTGATTGCTGACATTCTGGTGGCCGTCCACGACCATACACATGAGGGGGTCCACAAGACCATTCAACGAGTCCGCGCTGAGTTCTTTTGGTTTGACCTCAAATGGAGCATCCAGACATTCATTGCCACATGCCTTATTTGCCAACTCAACAAGACAGTCTCTTTCACCTGCTGGCCTCCTGCAACCCCTCTCGGTTCCTACTCAGATTTGGGCAGACATTTCGATGGGCTTCATCGAGGGATTGCCTTCCTCTCGAGGCCACTCTATCATCTTCGTGGTCGTCAACCGGTTCTCCAAGGGGTCGCACTTCGTTGCCATGAGCCGCCCCATCACCGGACCCACTGTGGCCCGTGCCTTCGTCGTTTGGGTGTTTCGCCTTCATGGACTACCAGAGAGCATTGTGTCCGACAGGGACAAGGTTTTCACTTCTGAGTTTTGAGAGGAGCTCTTTGCCCTTTATGGCACAAAGCTGACCCTCTCCTCCGCCTATCATCTTCAGTCGGACGGCCAGACTGAAGTGGTCAATCAGACGCTCGAGATGTACCTCCGCTGCATTACACGGGATCACCCCAAAGATTGGGCCCGTTGGCTTCCATGGGTAGGGTATTGTTATAATACCTCCTATCATACGACCCTCCAGACCACTCATTTCAGCCTCATCTACGGCCGCGACCCGCACCGCCTCCTTACCTATCGGAGTGCCTCCGCTTGCTCCCCCGCCGTCGACACCGAGCTGCGCTCACATGATGAGTTTCTGCACCTTGCGCGTGACCTTCTTCAGGCCCACACACATGGAGACCGCCTAGAATCGGGGCCACCACGAGCTATTATTTGCACATGGGGATTGGGTCTGGCTGCGATGCCGCCCCTACCGTCAGTCTACCCTCTCCAAGGGCGCTTCTCAGAAGTTGGGCCCCAAGTTCTATGGGCCATTTGAGATTTCCCACCGCATCGGGGACGTGGCATATCGCCTCCGCCTCCCTGCTAGCGCTCAGGTTCATGATGTATTCCACGTGTCCCAGCTGAAAGCCTTTATTGGCGAGCCGCCCACGGTGACCTTGGTTCCACTTCCGCCGCCGCCTCAGGACAAGCTTGAGGACAAGCTTGATGTCAAGACGGGTGGAGATGTTACAGATCTACGTTGGGGGCATATGTACAAGCATCGCGAGCCTCGAGTGGCCTCCGCCTAATTTATCTTAATATTTGTATTCGAAATTTATGCTTTTAGTAACTTCCATCCTCACCTTTTGTTAAATCTTGTGAGGGGGCGTTTTAGTACTTTGGCTGAATTTACTTCCCACCTTAATAGAGGGGGGGGGGGGGGGGTTCGGTTATGTTGATGATAAGCAAAAAGTTATTAGAAATTTTTCTTCCTCTCTCCAGTTCTCTCTCTCTCCTTCTCTCTACCCGGATACCCGACCAAAACCCTAGCCACAATCCCGCACCGCACTTCCGCTGCCGCCCGCTGTCACCATAGATCCCTGGAGATCCAAGCCGGCCTCCTCCTCCCTTGAGGACTTCCCTCCTCTTCCACGAATCACGCGCTTTCAATCACGGGCACGCAATAGTCAGTTGTATTAAATGGAAATGGAGAAGAGGGGGTGACATCTAGTGAAAGGCAGTGAGAGGGGGTACAGGGAGAAGAAATTAAAAAGAAAGGATGTGATAAGAAGGGGTGGTTTGGCATTTTGTAGGAGCAGCGACGGGTGTAAGTAAAGGAAAATAAATAAATAAATGAGGCGTGCATACAAGTTGGAAGGACAGTCGTGGGGGTCGAATATAATAGGAGGAAGGTCCTGCAGGAGAGCTTGTGGACGACAACGCTGCATCGTAGGGCGGGGGAGATCACTAACGCGATAGTGAGGTGTGGTCGACAAGTCCGGCGTGCGAGTCCTTGGAGTCCGTCGTCCAGCTGGAGGAAAAGCTCGAGAAGCAGATCCGGCCGAGGAAGAAGCCGATTCGACAGTTTATGTGCGGTAAGTTCTTGGATGCACTGACGTTAGTGAAGAGGGGCGAAGACATCATCACGCCGTGCTGAAAGCGGTGAGCGGCTGACATCCTGGGCGTCGGGCTGTGCGTGGGGTGTTGTGGAAGGCGGAGGCACTGGTGAGGGATTGCCCAAACGAGCCGTGAGACGTTGGAGACTCGCTTGGAGAGAAGCAAAGAGGCTGTACTGGTCATCGAGGCGGCGTTCGACGACGTCAAGGCAAAAGGCTGTCTTGGCATAGGTGCGGGGGTGGCTCGGTAGCAGTCTAGACGCGAGCTAGACCGATGGTAGCAAAGTGGATGATATCCCGGCGAATTGGAACAAGAAGACGGGGGCAGCAAGTCAGGCCATTATTACGAAGAGCGAAAATGCACAAACAAGATGAACACAATATTGATTAATTGAAACGAACACACGATACAATTCGGAGCAAGCTCCGACCAAGAACAAGGAGGTTGGTGAAACACTTTAACCTAGTTTAACAGGAAATCAGCAGTCCGACCGGGCCGACGATAAAAAGCAAACTAAGTAACGGTATAAAAACTGGTATAAAACATGTAAAAATAAAAGTGCTAAAAGGAAACTTACAACGGAAGTAGAGTAGGTACAATCTATGGGTAGAAATATACCTCACAGTGCTAAATTCACAGAGTCAACTAGAACTGAGCATACATTATAAAACTGAAATACTGTCAATCTGAGGTAAACTGGTACATCAAAACATAAATGGAGTACAACAACACATAATGTCTGCAAGAAAAATGAGTACAATAGCAGAATGGTACAACTGAAAGAGACTGACAACAGCGATGGCTGCACCGCCTATTCTAAGCGGATCCCTTGACCCGAGCCCCCTATAAAAACAAGTTCCAAATGGGTTAGGCCCCCTGGAGAGTAAGAAAAACTACTCCCAGCAACACTAAACAAAGAAAGTAATATAAATGAATATTGCTTGAATTTAAAATATGCAAAATTGTTTACTATTTATCTTGACACCTGAATTCATGACCTGGACATAACATCGACCTTCTGCTAGGAGGTATCCAGGTAATGGTCATGGACATAGTGGATATTTATCACAACTTGGATGAATTAAATGTTTTCATTGCCAAAAATTGGGACATCCTATTGAGAGATGCTTTATCTTGCATCCTCATCATCAGATTCCATACTTTTCTGGAGACTTTTAATGCTTGTCAGGATTATCTCTATGGAGTTCTTCGAGTTTTGTTCCTTTCACACTTCTCTACATTCAGGTCATCTGCAAGACCCCTACATCATTTTTATGTTCTTTTTCTGATATGCCTTTCACAACACCAACCTGTATATAAACATACAATTGTTCTCATTGTTATCGCTATTGTCGCCACCTCTGCTTGGGCCATAAACTATGGTGCGACTGATCATCTGCCACTGTATCATTTCCTCATTCCAGTTTACTGTTTTACCTTCATTATCGCATGTTACCAAGGATGATATTTTGTTTTGTCATACCCATTTAGGCCATGTGAACTTTGTTGTGTTTTGTACATTTTTCCTGTTTTCGAAACTCATTTTCCTGGTTTTTGTGTTGCACTGTGATATTTGTCCTCGTACTAAGCATATTAGAAATTATTATTCTTCTAGTTGTTCTTTTAGTACTCACTTATTTGAGCTTGCACACTATGATGTTTGGAGAGCTCTTCCTGTCACCTACGTTTATCAATATTGATATTATGCTATGTTCATTATTGATTTCTCCATAATGATATGAGTTTTTCTTTTTCTCTTCCATGTTTAAAATCTTTCATACTATGATTAGAACTCAATTTCAAGTAAAGAATATCTTTCTTCTCAATTTGAAGCTTATCTGTAGGATCGAGGCATTATTTGACATTTATCTTGCCCTCATACGCCTCTACAAAATGGTGTTTATATCATGAGAACCACATGTGCTATCATGAGAACCACATGTGCTCTCCTTGCTCGACATGATACTTCTTAGTCTTTCTAGTCATTCGTTGTTTGTACAAGTTGTTACAGAATCAACATGCTAACATGTTCTTTGTAGCTCCTTCCCCTTGTACATCTTGGACAGCTGGAATCTACTACCACACACTTCTCCTTTTCATATGTTTGGGCGTATCTCCTACTTTTATGATACTCCACCTCCGTGACGCAAGTTGGATGATAATTCCCTTCACCGTTTTTTCATAGGGTAGTCGAAGTGATTATCATTTGGTCGGTCTTATTATTAGTCGAGATGTCATTTTTTATGAGCATGTCTCCTTTACTTCTCCCTCATCTTCTTCTCTTCCTCCTTTTTGCTAGCATGCAGGAACCTGTTGAGTTTATGCCTTTTTCTAACAACAACACTCAGGCCTTTATCCCACTATTGTGGGATCGGCTATATGGATCATTTGTTGCCATTGCGCCCTATCTTTAGTCATAATCTCACTAATGCCTAAGTACATCATGTATTTCCTTATAGTTTCATTCCAAGTCCTTTTTGTTCTACCCCTCCACTGTTTAACATGCCTAGTAGCTAAACTCTCACAACACATAACATGTGCCTCTAATGGTCTCCTTTGTGCGTGTCCGGACTATCTTAATCAAGCTTCTCGCATCTTCTGTACAATTGGTGTCACTCTTGTCTCATCCCCGATACATTCATTCCTAATTTTATCCAGTCTCGTGTGTCCACACACCAAGGTTGCATATGTCGGATGTCGGGTTCATGTCGATTTGAGTTTGAAATGTCGTTTGTCGTATCGTGGGGGATATATCAGGGATATTTTAGAATGTCGGATTTTAATATTTAAATAAATGTATTCATATATATAAACTTTTTTATAAATATGTGCAGTTACATATAATGTATTTTTTATAAATTACACAATAAACATATATACACATAATATATGTTTATAGATTATACAATAAACATATATACACATAATGTATGTGTAGAGAAATCCTCAAACTTGTATATACTATCTCAATAATCAAATACAAGGTATGAATACACATTTATAGGAGGGAGAAAGAGAGAAGAGAGTCCTATACATGATGTGAGACTAAATAGGATAAAAGAAGAAAAATAAATAAATGAGTCACTTTACATGAGCTTTTCCAACACTCCCCCGCAAACTAGATCGTACAAGTCGTATGCACCCAGCTTGGACAGACACTGGTAAAATAGGGTACTTGGTAGAACCATTGTGTGGATATCAGCAACTTGTTCAGTACCTGGAACATGCTTCAATTCTATCTTCATCATTTGAACTTTCTCCCGGATAAAGTGACAGTCCACTTCAATATGTTTTGTTCTTTCATGAAAGATTGGATTTTTGCAATGTGTATAGCCGCTTGGCTGTCGCATAATAGGATGGCAGGTGTGGGAAGTTTTACCCCTAGATCGGCAAGGAGACTTTCAAGCCAGGTAAGCTCAGAGACAACAGATGCCATCGATCGGTATTCTGCTTCAGCTGAGGATCGAGCAACCACTGCTTGTTTCTTACTTCGCCAGGTGACGAGATGACCTCCAAAATATGTACAAAAGCCACTTGTTGACCGACGATCATCCAAGGAACCGGCATAGTCTGCATCAGTCCTTGACCCGAAGATGTTTTAAGGTATCTAAGGATGCACTCAACAGCTTGAAGGTGAGATGTTTGCGGGGGATGCATAAACCTGCTGACCACCCCAACGGCGAAGGATATATCCGGTCTTGTGACCGTTAGATAGATCAATTTCCCAACCAGTCGTCGATAGTATTCCGGATTTTGAAGAGGAAGATCTGCATCAGAAGAATGTGCACACAACTTATCATTTGCATCCATTGGAGTAGTAGTAGGTTTGCATCCAGGGTAGCCAGTATCTTGAAGGAGATCCAGACAGTACTTCCTTTGGGAGATGACAAGACCATCCGGTCGCCTTGCGACCTCAAGACCGAGGAAGTATCAAAGATGCCCCAGATCTTTTGTTTGAAAGACGGAGCTGTGGTGTTGTTTGACCGCTTGGATGCCCTTTGCATCGTCTCCAGTGATTACGATGTCATCAACATAAACCAATAGAAGAACAGTTCCCGTTGCCTGATGACGCATGAACAGAGAGAAGTCAGCTGAACTCCGAGTAAAGCCGACTTGCCGGACGACCTTACTAAACTTGTCAAACCATGCCCGAGAGGATTGTTTGAGACTATAGATGGACTTTTTAAGATGAAAAACTCGGGACTCCCCCGTGGTCTCAAACCCGGGAGGTTGCTCCATGTAAACTGTTTCCTGGAGGTCGTCGTTGAGAAGCGCATTTTTGATGTCCAGTTGGTGTAGGGTCCATTGGCGATGCACAACCACGGAGAGGAGAACACAAACGGTGTTAAGCTTGACCACTAGGGAGAATGTTTCCTCATAATCGAGACCTTGCTGTTGGGTGAAGCCACGAGCCACCAGGCGGGTCTTCAGACGGTCAATCGTCCCATCAGAAGCATGTTTGATGACAAAGACCCATTTACACCCAACAGGTGTCTGACCGGTAGGTAGAGGTACCAAGTTCCAGGTCTGGTTAGCCCAGAGAGCTGCCATTTCTTCTTCCATGGCCGCCCGCCAACCAGGATATTGGAGAGCCTCCTGAACAGAGTTAGGTACAGAAATTGAGGATAATGAAGTGTCAAAAGTTTGAAGTTGTGGAGATAGGCGATGTAAGGATACATAATTCCCCATGAGATGAGCCTTAGATTCTGGTGCCGGATCAGCAGGATGCGGAGCATCAAAGGTCAAAGCCGACTGCAGTGGGGCACCGAAGGCAGGATGACGACGAGTGTAGACACGTTTACAGGTGGTCTGGAAACAGGGGGAGCCTAGGCAGGAATGCTTGGTGGTGGAGGAGTGGTAACGAGAATGATCGGGCGTATGACGGTTGGTGGTAGAGGTGTAGGATTTGGAGCAGAGAAGAAAGGAAGATCCTCCCGAAAGGTAACATCAGCAGAGACTGTCACCTTCAGGCAGTCGAGCGTATTCTTCGATACTTGAAGACTGCTCCTGGACAAAGACTTGTATACAAGCCCTCTTCGTCTCCTTTATCTCTGATTGCATACTCTGATGCTGATTATGCTGGCTCTTTGGATGATCGTCGTTCCACAAGTGGATACTGCACTTACTTTGGAGGACATCTTATTACATGGCGCAGCAAGAAACAGTCCGTGGTTGCTCGCTCATCTGCTTAGGCCGAGTATCGATCAATGGAAGCAGTTGTGTCTGAGCTCACATGGCTTGAGGGTCTCCTTGATGATCTAGGAGTCAAGCTCTCCTCATCTGCCGCTTTATTTTGCAACAGTCAAGCTGCTAGCCTGCTATACACATTGCCAAGATTCTGGTCTTCCATGAATGGACAAAACATATTGAAGTTTACTGTCATTTCATTCGGGTGAAGGTTCAGTTGAAGAAGATAAAGTTAACACATGTTCCTGGTGCTTAGCAAGTTGGTGACATCCTCACCAAGGCCTTACCACGACCGCTTTACTATCAGTTCTTGTCCAAGCTTGGTGCCTATGACTTGTACGCTCCAGCTTGCGGGGGAGTGTTAGAGAATACTAGGAAAAATAATGTATTGGTCCATTAACATGACCCATGTAGGATTTAGTGTTTAGTCCCACATTATTTGTATAGCTGGGTGTTTCTCTTCTCTCTCCTATATATTTGTACTCCTACTTGTTTTTTTGGATTCAGAAGTATATACAAGGCTTGAACCACTTTTCTACAAGCTTAATAATACCTGAATAAGCAAACACTTGAAAAAATTACCATCTCTAATATACGGAAACAGTGGGTCGAACAACAAATATAATTTACGTAAGTTTCAAAATTTGTATAGTGATGGAGCGGTTCACTCTAATAAAAACATAAACATGAAATATCCATAATATACTGAATATGTTCTAGCTACAACTATAACATTTCATAAAAAGAAAAGATGAATTTATCCAGTGCTTGTCCTCACCCTTATGTAACCGTATGACCAAAGCGTGCTATGAAATATCATCAGAAGCATTCCTTCGAGCCTAAAAATTAGCTCAATCCATTCACATATGAAATCAAATATCATAATTTTTTTAAATGAGTTATGCTTTATTATAAATTTATAATCTTACTAGCAGAATAGAAACAATATTGCATAGTTACATAATATCAACAAATATGATGTTAAACTAAGTGAATTCAAAGCCATAACGTTTGGCATATTTCTTACTAATATATTCAAAGAAAGATTTCATTCATTTCATGAAGTGTAACTTAATTCACACAAAAAATTATAATAAAATGTTTCTGCTTCATTGCCTCAATAATCATAAATTCACATCAATCCATTAATTCTGCTCATCTCCTGCACTAAGTCACTAGAGGCTTACCCAAGACATTAAAAACCTTTACCAGGTTTAGTCATTTATGTGATTCATAAAATAGCAGAAGACTCCAATAGCTAAAAGATGAAGCTTTTAATTCATCGTGATATCAAATTTACTCCTTTATACATGAGCGGTCTTAGGTATTATTCCAAAACCACTGAAGTTGTGATTTTCTAAAGCTGTCAAATAATAACACTCAAAAAGATGAACCTTCCCGGACATCGGGCCCCGATTGAAACAATACTGATTAACCTCTCCAGTTCCTTTTGGGGTTCCATTCTAAGATGACATGGTCCCGGTTTAGACAAAGCATCTCCATTCTATTTCCTATCGGGTCTCGTTCCGATTTAACAGTGGTCCAATATAAACAAAGCATTTATTTTTAGCCAAGGTCAGCAAGATTATCAATTTGGACCGCTATATTTGTTTGAAATTTATGTTAAACACGCCAAAACTACTATTCTAAGCCTTACAACGAACATATCAACTTAATCATGTCACCTTATACTTTTGAATTAATCTTTGGGTGAATACTGCAAATGTCTTTCGCTATATCTAAAAAATTATTGGTACGCAAATAAGGTCTGTTATCATCTAAATAGGATAAGTGGACCATAAGGTTAGTAACAACAATTGTGTCAGCTTCACTGCACTTTGTTTGCATGGATTTGCATTTGGGATTGCCGAAGTTAAGCATATGACGGACGAACGAAGAACAAAAACAAAGGAGGCTTTGATATCATAAAAATAAAAGAAATATATGTTTTATTTACTTGCTTTTTTATCCAGCACTGTCATAGTGTCATGTCTCTGTTTACTTTCTCTATAATTTTATTAGGGCACACTTGAGGTGAACAATTGTAGATGGAGAAGTCCGAAAGAGGCCTGGAAATAGAAATATTACAGATCATAATAATTTCTAACATCAAGCCCATTAACAATAACATTTTTACAATTTCAACAAATAAAATTAATATCTCGAACAGTATATCTGCTGATAAGGAATCCGGTAGCCATTTAATTAACTTCAAAAAAATATGCTTTTTTAGTTTCTGTTACATTTATAATTCATTAATCCTCTCTAGGTGAAAATTATATTCTTTGTTCTAATGCAATTTAATAAGGGCTTGATGTCAACTTATTAAAACATTGATAGATAAATTTTTTATTTGTCAATTTGGAATTCCTGCAGCAGCTTTTGGTTGATCAATTTGGAACTGTTACCATTATTTTGGCTTAATGCATGGTAGGGGAGATGGGAAGAAAACTGCAGATTGTTTGAGAGTTGCTTTGAGAGATTATGGTCTCAAATTTAGCACTATTCTCAATGATCCTGATTTAGCTTCATTCCGAACTCTGCCTGAGTTTAGAGAATTACAGGAAGAGGTCAGTATTCTCTTAGCGATCGCATCATTTTCTTTCTTATGAGAATTTGTGTGTTTCTCACAGTATTCATTTTTTTCTTGATTGCTTTTCACCTTGCATGACTCCATTTGACTCTTTTACAGGCTAGAGTTGGCGGCAAAGATATTGGATATGGTTTTCGAAGGGATCTCAAGCTTATCAGCGAGGTTCAAGCACCATTTCGTGGTGTAAGAAGATTTTTCTATGTCGCATTTTCTGCTGCTGCAGGGATTTCGATGTTTTTTACTGTTCCCAGACTGATACGTGCAATTAATGGTGGTGACAATGCTCCTGATCTTTGGGAGACTGTTGGTAATACTTTCATCAACATTGGAGGTAAGGAAACCTAAACATAGACACATAGTGAACATGCAAATTATGGTATAATCTATTGATTGTTTTTGTTATATAACCTCCTCTTATCTAATATATTCATTGTTGTTTGTTCAGCTTATGTTTATTATGATGCAGAGTTAGGAGTCCACCTGCCTGCCACTCAGGAGTCCACCTACCTGCCACCCTGGAGTCCACCAGGGGCCCATCTTGGAGTCCACCAAGGGGGTTTATCAGGGCCGCGGCCTGTACGCCCCAACCCCACAACAGAGCCGATAGGTTGTTGAGGCCGGGGCTCAATCCCCCGACCTCCTTGATAAAGAGCTATCATGCGAGCTCCTATCACCAACTGATCCGCGGATTAGTTGGTGATTTGAGCTTGTATGAGAGCTCTTTATCATGGAGGTCCGGGATCGAGCCCCTACCTCAACAACCTATCGGCCCTGTTGTGGGGTCGGGGATGGGTTGGAGTGTACGGGCCGCGACCCTGATCCCCTTGGTGGACTCCAAGGTGGGCCCTCGATGGACTCCAGTGTGGCATAGACAAGTGGACTCCTGGCCCTGCATCACATTATGGTTTTTATATTATGTAATAAGCTATTTTTAGGCAGTGTGCCACTGTTTTTGAGAAAAAAGAAGAATTCTTGACATGTTTGCCCCTACACTTGTTATTACATGAAATCCAATTCAAATGTGTTGGTTATAATGGTGCAAATTTTCTGTTCCACCTGCTTATTTCAATATTTTTATAGAAAAATAAAACCTAAGCAAAATAGGAGGTGATGGAGAACTCAAGGCGATGTGTGCCACAGCTACCTGTAAATATAGTGATGCCGATCGACGATGCACGCTTATTCCCGCAAGAGGCGGTGATCGACTATCATTTGGGCGATACAAGTCCGCGGATGCGCCCGAATGGCCGTTTCGAGTCTTTTCCATATATCATTTTATGTATTTTGTGTTGTATTTGGCACCAGATTGGCCCGAACTTTCTTAGTCGTCTGATCTGGGTGCCCTAAACCTTTTATTTTTCTCTACCCTGTTTATTCATGCATGCGCCGTTGGTTTAGGATTGGAAGATTGTGAGTTGCGATCTGCCGGTCTCTCGGTGGACTCAGTGGTGTCCCCCCCTCCGTGCGGGACTCCCGCCGCCCAAACCCCCACCCCGCCTGCCCTCCTCCTGCCTCAGCCACCTCCCGTCGACTCCATTCCTCCCCGACCCCGCCTCCTCTTTTTCTCCCAACTCCGATCGACACCCCCATCCCCGCCTCCTCTCCTTCTCCCAACCTTGATCGACACCCCCAATCCCGCCTCCTCTCCCTCTTCCAACTCTGATCGACACCCCAACCCGCCACTTCTCCCAACAGTGTTACCACTCGCAGCCCTACTGCCGCCTACCCATTGTCGTAACCCCCACCCAATCCTCCTTCACGCCTACCGCAACCCTCTTTTGGAGCCACCCGTTGATCCGAGGCCATTGCAACCAACTATTCTCCTCCGCCAAATCACGCCGCCGCATGCATGAACAAATCTTGGTATTGATGTTATGTATTTCTTTTTATGTTGAATGATTGGACTATTGTTTGTGGGAACCGGACTTTCATGTGCTTTTATTATTATTAATCGTTGCTTGATTTGCGAAATCTATTTGGTGCATAATTAAAATTTGCGCCTCATTTTGAGGGCAATTCATCACCGCTCTTAATCGATAAAACTTGTTTTTCGAATGCGCAATTTGCCTAAAGCTTACTTTAAATTTTATTACTGTTGTTGAATCTCAACCCGGGCTGTTTATACCCGCATCGCATTCGCACTGCATTTAGGTTTGCTGAAACACCATAACCCAGTTTAACAGGAAATCAGCAGTCCGGCCGGGCCCGCGATAAGATGTAAGCTAACGGTATAAAAACTGGTATAAAACAGATAAAAAAGTGTTAAAAGGAAACTACAGCGGAAGTAGAGCAAGAAGAATCTACGAGTAAAAGTGTACCTCACAATGCTAAATTCACAGAGCCAACTAGAACTGAAAATAACACTATGAAACTGATATACTGTCAGTTTGAAATAAACTGATACATCAAAACATGATCGGAGTCCAATAACAAAGTGGTACATCGAAAATAAACTGACGACTGTGAGGACTGCGTCGCCTATCCTAAGCGGATCCCTTGATCTGAGTCCCCTGTAAAAACAAGTTCCAACTGGGTCAGACTCACTAGAAAGTAAGAAAGACTACTCCTAGCAACAACAACAAAAATAAACTTTTCTTATATATAAAATATGTAATATTGAATACTATTAATCTTACAGTTTGTACCCTTGCTCTGTTCGTGTAATCGATTTATTATGAGATCTGTCTCATTTCCTGCGTTCCACTGGTTAATGATTTCTGAAGCTTTTGAATTGTGTCTACTGTAAGTTCTAAAAGATTTAATGATTGACTTATTGAATCTTATTATTAATGGCGACTACGCACAATCTGAAAATTAAAGTCTGGGTGGCAAACCTGTTGGTACCCTGAACTGAGGTAGATTTCATGATTTGTCTTAATAAATCTTGTTTTTAATGGCGATTGCACAAACTGAAATCTGTAGTCTGAGTGGTTAACCTGGTGGTGCCCTGAACTAAATCACCGTTAAGTGGAACGCAGACTCCTATCTGAGGAGTTTCATATCTGTAATGAGAGTCATCGACCCTAAGCCTGGAATTCATGTGGTGGCCTACTGGCCCTGAGAATACGATGACGTGCCTCCACCAAAAAAACACGAGTGTGAACCTCTCTCACCATTTTCTGAATTAATCTAGACTAGTGTTCAGTGAAACAATCACGGGGTAGCGTTCTAGTTAAATACACTGGTTTTAGGATTTTCATGTAGCTGAATCTAATAATTTAGATTTAGTGTATCTAAACTTTTGACTTGATTCTGACTATAGGAACTTGTAGCTTTAAAGGGCGTGCACTGACATAATTAAACATGAATTAAAACAATCTGATATGTTTAGCTAAAATGAGTCGAATTTCTTACCGTAGTGCTGCGACGCTCATAGACGCGGCGAGGCGACATGATTTTCCTTCCAAAAGGCTTGACTACTACGAACTTCTCCAATTAAGTTGAAATTCACCTTTCCCAAATGCTAGGGCAACCTTAAACATATAACCCATAGAATTTCAGAATTAAAAAAAAGATTCCCAAGGGTAATAATTTGTTAGCTGGAATCACAACGAATGCAAAGAATCGGAGACAAAGATTTCACCTCGGATCGGAGATAATTGCGAAATTTCTCCGATTCCTAGCACCAAAACTTTAATAAATCTGAAAATAGGTGGAAAACCCTATTAATCTAGATTCCACCACTAGAATTACCATGAAACTTTCCTAACATAAACAAGACAAAACTGAATCCAAAAGGAAAATCATAAAGGAAATCGTTACCTAGATCTAACGGCGAGGGATTGCACAAAGGCCGTTGAAATCTTAACACAAGGAAACGAAAACCCCTTTAAAATAAAATCTGAAATCAAAATCTTAAGGGTATAGACCCAAGTGAAGAAAACCCTAGATTAGAAGAAATGACAAAACACACTCCCCGGAACCCAAAACAACGAAAGAGGAATCTTCTACCATTGTCTAGGGTTCGAAACGGAGCCTCCCACTGCACTGAAAGGGAGGAGAGAGACCGTCGGAGTCTGTAGAGGGATGAGGAGTCGGCGCTTGGTTCCGACAAGGAAGAAGGGGTCGATTTGGGTTCTTGCTGACGGAGAAGGTTGTGGTTACGGTAGAGAGCGTACGACAAGAGTGCGACTAATCCGTCGGCTGTGCGGGTTAGATTTACGTGAGGGGGTGAGTGCGGGTTTTCTTTATGGTTTTAATAACCGTGATCCGGCCCAAGGAGGAAATAAAATTTGGTTTTCATTTGTTATAAATAATAATATTGCCAATTGTCTTAAGATCATGAGGACAGGTATTTTGCGAAGCAAACTCGCGCGAAATATTAAATCGTCGCGACCAAAACCGATTATTACACGCCGTCTCTTTATTATTTCATTGTCATGCATAATAAAAATATTAAAATAGATTGTTACTTTCACAAGTCGTTGACTCAATTAAATTTTCTCGCAATTAGACTCTGAAATTAGAATTGAACGCGACATTAAATTTTTAGGGCGTTACAGTTTCATCATAGTAGATCTAGTCATAGTCAACCTACCCCTACATCATATAGTCTCCAAGTGAGACAATTTAGATCAAAGTTAAAAAAATTCACCTTAATCCAAGGTATCTTCCCTCTTTATAGTTTCATATCTAGTGCTGCTCGTAGACGCTGTTTGAAAGTCTTCCTACATATCAATGCTGTTCACAGGTACAATCAGGTTGCTCCCAGAAGCTGCAGTCTTAGCCAATCTCATGTCAGTCCACAGCTGCCTCTCTTTCTAGTTGCATGTTTCCTGTCATAAGTGGTCGCAAGCAGAGGAGGAAGTTTCCCTTTGCGCTGCTATCGCCAATCAACTGGATCACTACCAAGAAGTCATTGAGCAGTCTGTGGATTGGAGTGAAGCAACCCCTAAGCCAGAGCAGAGCATTCATTGTGTTGTTCTTTTTCCCCTTCCTTTCTCTTCTTCATCACAAGCTTGGCTGCTTTCTCTTCTCTTTTCGCCGCCATCATCCTCTTCTTCTAGAAAAAACTTCCCCCACACTCAGTCTTCTTGTTCAGTCTAGATACTTCATCACATGTATGCTATCCTTCAACCAAGAGCTGCCTTTTCTTCTGCCACAAGCGGCTTTTTATTCTACCGAGAGCGGTCGCTGTCCACTTAGACCCTTTGCTCTGTTGTGAGCTTGCATGTAGATAGGGAGGTTGCTGACATAGAGGAGGATTTTTTTAGTAATCTTCATTATCCCGAGGTCCTTGACAACTGTCAGTCAAGATTGTTGATGGGTCCGTAGCTCTTGTTACTGGTAAAAGATCAATTCAGTTGTCAATAACCTAAATTATTTACTATGTTCTCGATGTTCTAGAATTAACTCGCAATCTGCTGTCACAAACTGACAAATAATTTAAATTATCTTGCTAACTTTTCTGCTGCTTGCAAAATTATAGGGCTAACCTCAGGAATGATGATTGGTTGTCCTACGGCTGAAGGAGACCTCTGCTTCCTCGAGGATGAGTCTGTGAGAGAACGGGTTTTGGTAGTCGAAAGAGATTTTGTTTGTTTTCAATGAGTCAAATGATGTTGTGACATCGTAGGCTGGTCCACCCAAACATTCATGAAGATAAATTTTTGTTTCCTAAGTTCTTGAACAGAAGCCTGAGTTCTCTTTCGCGTAGAAATTCCACCATAATAACCCACAAAAATATATCTTTAATAATGAAAAAAACTTTTTAAAAACAATTTTTTCCTCCTAAATTGACAACTTAATGTAACTGTCATTCTTCAAGTTTCAAATTTCAGTTCCACTCATTGAAGAGTAAGACAATTCATTTTCAGCAGTGCAATTGTTTACTGTGTCTTGGATTATAGTTCTGTTGGCATCAATAGGCGTTTAAATCAGGTTGCTTGAACATTTTTCCTCACTGTGGACTTTTGCTCATTTATTCTTTGAATACAGGTGATATGGTTGGTTGTAAAGTTTTGTTTGTTCTTAAATATTGATGACCTTCATATTGGAAAGTTTTCTAGTTGCTCCCTATTATTTGTATGTTTCTTCATCATGAGGTGAAAATTCTTCCTATTAAATAGCCGTTTAGCTGTTTAACATTTTATTTATCTGTGTGATTGTTACGCCCCCGGACGGAGCCCGACTATTTGGGCGTCAGTACACGAGATGGAGGGGGAGATACGGAGGCGACAACGGGGCTGAACCAACTGGTTCAGCCCCCACTCTCTGACGAACCGGCCCTCGGGGGCTGAACCAACCCGGTTCAGCCCCTATTGGGGCCGGCCGGCCCCCTTGGCCGGCCGGCCGACCTTGGGTCCGGGTATAAATATACCCGGAACCCCCCCCTGGTTGGCAAGCAAGAATATTTCCAGGTTTTTCTCTTCTCTATCCCTCTCAACCCTAGTTTTCTAATCTTCTCTTAGATCTCTATCTCTCTCCCTTTCATCTCCTATCTATTGGTTTCAGAGGCTCTTTTCTCCACCGTGGTAACTACTCGAACACAAGAGGAAATCGGCCGCTTGGAAACCCTAGAGGAAAATCTCGTGGGATTGACGGATTCGGTGGCCGCAATCGAGGAAAATGTGAAAACTTCCACCCAAAGGCTAGAAGAACGGATCGACACCCGAATGGAGGAAATCATGGCGTTGTTGGCACAAAATCTGAAGGGTAAGGCCGTGCCGGAGGAGGATTCGAGCAGATCTTCCGCTGCACGGGTAGATCCGCACCGGATCGGGGCAAACGGAGGGCAGGCCGTCTCGACAAGGGGAGCAGGCATCGCAGCGGGGGCCAGATCGAGCACGGGAGGGATCAGGGCAGGAGGGATCTGCTCCAGCGGGGTCGGCGCAGGCGGGATTGGGCCCGGCGGGTTCAGCGCAGGCGGGGGTTGCCCCGGCGGGGTCGGAGCAGCAGGATTGGCTCCGGTGGGTTCGACGCAGGCGGGGGTGGCTCCGACGGGTTCGGAGCAGCCGGGATTGGCTTCGGCGGGTTCGGTACAGCTGGTTTCGGCACCGGTGGGGGCGGCTCGGGCGGTTTGGGCGCTAGACGTGGTGGGTTTCCGATTCCCCCATATGGAGGGGGGAGGGGCTGTTACCTCACCCAGCAAGAGGAGGCATGCAGTGGGGTGGTGCTCCGGCGGCGGGACCGTTTCGCCAAGGCTTCCTGGGCATGCCTTTTGAACACGAAGAACCAAGAAGGCCGGCGGGATATGGACAGGAGGCGGGATGGCGTGGATAGGTCGGCTAGCGGCCGTACATGCCGCCCAAGTTGACACGCATGAATTTTCCGAAGTTCCATGGCGGCGACGCTTTGGAGTGGTTGTAGAAGACAGAACTGTTCTTCAGTTATCAGGAGGTTCCCGAAGGGCAGTGGGTGCAGTTAGCATCGTTCCATCA
Source organism: Platanthera zijinensis (assembly GCA_039513925.1). NCBI lineage: Eukaryota > Viridiplantae > Streptophyta > Magnoliopsida > Asparagales > Orchidaceae > Platanthera > Platanthera zijinensis. The sequence goes on from CM077093.1 coordinate 1,859,943, forward strand.
GGAAGATGATGCTTTCCAGTGGGTGCAGTGGTTTTTAAGGGGCAAGGATTATGTGCCATGGCCGGACTTTGTGGACGGGTTCACCGCTCGCTTTGGGCCGTTGGAGTACGAGGACTTTGAGACACTCCTGCAGAAGCTTCGTCAGAAGGGTACCATGATGGAATACCGTACTGAGTTTGAAAAGTTGGCGAACCGAGTACAGTGGGAAGAAAAGACGCTGCTCAGTTGTTTTGTGTCGGGTCTCAAGGACTATTTGCGGGATGAGATCCAGTCTTACATGCCCCACAGCTTGAACCATGCGATCAGTCTCGCTCGGATACAGGAAGAACGCTACAACAGGCAACGTGGCCGCAACACAGCACGTACTACGACCACGACCACCACGGCTATGGTCAGGAAGGAACCGCAAGATCCAAGCAAGACGGTTGTCACTCGACTGACTTGGGCGGAACTTCAGGCGTGGAAGGACAAAGGGTTGTGTTTCAACTGTGACGAGAAGTTCGTTACTGGGCACAAATGTTAGAAGGTTCAGGTGTTCATGCTACATGAGGATGAGGAAGAAGAGATGGATGAGGGTCTTGAGCCGGAGTTGACAGAGGAGTTGGCAGTGATCGAGTTCGGAGTTTCGCTACAGGTGATGGAGGGCTGCACCTCCCCCCTCACTATGCGCATGGCAGGCAAGATCCGGAGGGAAAACGTGATGATCTTGATAGACAGTGGGAGTACCCACAATTTCATCCATTCTGAGGTGGCTCGTGGAGTCGGACACGTGGTTGATCAAGGGGCGTCCTTCCAGGTTATGGTGGCCGATGGTAGCAAGCTGCAGTGTGAGGGAGTATTGAGGTAGGTGGAGCTCAACATACAGGGCTACACGGGACGAACCGATGTTTACCTTCTTCCGATCAGAGGTTCCAATATGGTGTTGGGAGTGCATTGGCTGCGCCAGCTACGACGAGTCACTTTTGACTGGGATCGCATGACCATGGAGTTCTCACATCACGGGAAGCAGTTCTGTTTGAAGGGCATCAAAGCATCTCCGGTTAAGGAGATATCTGTTCGAAGTCTTTAGCGGCTTGACGAGGAAGGAAGCATGATGGTGGTGTTGTTGGGAATAAAGGCGGCCGACACGGGGGCATCTGAGGTACCCGTCCAGATGCAGTCTCTTCGCGATAGGTATACTGACATATTTCAGGAGCCCCGTGCTCTCCCACCACCGCGCTTTTGGGAACATCAGATTGTGCTGGGGGGGGGGGGCGAAGCCTACCAACATCCGGCCATACAGATATCCGCACATGCAGAATGCTGAGATCGAGCGCAGTGTCCGGGAAATGTTAGCTGCGGGGATCATCCACCCCAGTACGAGTTCTTTCTCCGCCCCGATTATCTTGGTTAAGAAGAAGGATAGTTCGTGGCGGTTTTGTGTCGACTACCGTGCACTGAACAGTGCTACCGTGAAGGATAAGTTTCCCATTCGTCTGATTGAAGAGTTGTTGGATGAGCTTCACGGCGCACAGCGGTTCACTAAGCTTGATTTGCGATTCAGCTATTATCAGATCCTGATGCAGGAGGAAGATATCCACAAAACGGCCTTCTGAACACACGACGGTCACTACGAGTTCCTGGTGATGGCCAACGGACTGACCGGGGGGCCATCCACTTTTCAGGCCAACATGAACGAGATCTTTCGGGATCTCCTACGACGCTTTGTGCTGATCTTTTTTGATGACATCCTCATCTATAGCGCCAGTTGGTAGGAGCACTTGGCCCATGTCGAAGAAGTCTTTCCTATTCTCCGCCAGAATCAGCTTTATGCCAAACGGTCCAAGTGTTCCTTTGGTCAAGAGGAGGTGGAGTACTTGGGACATCTCGTTTCAGCTCAAGGCGTCAAGGCCGACCCCCATAAGATTGAGAGTATGCTTACCTGGCCGCGGCCCCAGACTATTCGGGCACTGCGGGGCTTTTTAGGCCTCACGGGCTACTATCGTCGCTTTGTGAGAGACTATGGCAAGATTGTCATGCCTCTTACTCAGTTGCTGCAAAAAGACGCCTTCCTCTGGCAGGAGGAGGCTGAGGAGGCTGAGGAGGCCTTCCAGGCGCTTAAGAGGGCGATGACGACGATGCCAGTCCTCGCACTTCCGAATTTCAGGAAGGAGTTTGTCGTGGAGATTGATGCTTCCGGCGTGGGGCTCGGGGCTGTGCTGATGCAGGAGGGGCGGCCCATAGCCTTCTACAGCAAGGCGTTAGCCCCCCGGATGCTAGGTTTGTCCACGTATGAGAAGGAGATGTTAGCGGTGAGTCATGCTGTGGCGTTGTGGCGGCCTTACCTGTTGAGACGACACTTCAAGATTTGGACAAATCATCAGAGTCTCAAACACTTCTTGGAGCAACGGGTCTCTTCACCTCTCCACAGAAGTGGGTGACCAAGCTTCTGGGCTATGATTACGAGATTGTCTACCGGCAAGGGAAGGAAAATCGGTTTGCTGATGCGTTGTCCCGCTTGCCTGAGGGTGCCCTTGCCCAGATTTCTACACCATTGTTAGATTCCATTGGCGAGATCCAGGATGAGTTGCAGACTATTGTGGAGGATCTGCGTCAGGCGCGTACGACAACTCCGGGCTACCATCTCCAGAATGACAGGTTGTACTATCGGGGTCGTGTGGTCATTCCCTCACAGTCTGCTTGGAGGACGGTCATGATGCATGAGTTCCATTCATCGCCGACGGGTGGTCACGCCGGTGTTCTCCGCACTCTTCAGCGCGCACAGGCCAATGCGTTTTGGAAAGGGATGCGCCGGGTATCCAGCTATTTTTTCAGCAGTGTGATACTTGCCAGCGCCAGAAATATGAGACCACTTCCCCAGCCGGGTTACTTACGCCCTTGGAGATTCCGCACCAGATTTGAGATACTGTCTCCATGGATTTCATTGATGGCCTGCCCAAGTCTAAAGGCAAGTCTGTCATCTTGGTGGTGGTCGATAAGTTGTCCAAATACGGACATTTCCTCGCGCTGAGCCATCTGTACACCGGCGAATCTGTCTCCGCTTTTTTTGCCCGCGAGATTGTCCGCCTTCTTGACATACCTCTGGCAATCATCTCGGATCGTGATTCAACGTTCGTTGTCAACTTTTTGAAGGAGCTGTTTCGCTTACAAGGGACCTCTTTACGTTTCAGCACGACTCACCATCCACAGACAGATGGCCAGACAGAGGTACTCAATCGGGGCATGGAGACATACCTCCGCTGCTTCGTTATGGATGAGCCGCGCACTTGAATGAGTTGGTTGCATTGGGCTGAGTACTGTTACAACACTTCCTACCATTCAGTCAGCAAGCTAACCCCCTTTGAGGTTGTGTACGGTCATCCTCCTCCTTTACTGAGCAGTTATGAGCCGGGTAGTACGACGTTGGCCGCGGTTGACCGTGCACTCCGTGATCGTGACCGCACACTTGCCACTTTGCGTGAGAATCTCCGGACAGCCCAAGATCGCATGAAGGCACAGGCTGACAAGCATCAGACGGATCGAGAGTTTTAGGTGGGGGATGAGGTCTTTCTCAAGCTCCACCCCTTCCAGCAGTTGTCTGTGGCGCAGCGGACGAACCAGAAGCTGGCACCCCGTTACTATGGTCCCTTTCGGATCACCTGACGGGTTGGGCCGGTTGCTTATACGTTGGTATTGCTCGAAGGATCGAGGATACATCTGACTTTTCACGTCTCCTTGTTGAAGCAGAAGACCGACGACACTATTCAGCCCCGTCCTCTCTTGCCTGAGGCTACCAGCGTGGGCGAGCTACGCCCGATCCCTGAAGACATCCTGTTGATCAAGGGGAAGCGTCGAGGCACGACGTACTGTCCTGAGTTACTAGTCAAGTGGAAGAATCTGCCAGCAGAGCACAACACCTGGGTCGACTTGTTGGAGTTTCAGGAGCTCTACCCCGATTACCAGCTTGAGGACAAGCTGGTTATTGATGGGGAAGAGAATGTTACGCCCCCGGACGGAGCCCGACTATTTGGGCGTCAGTACACGAGACGGCGGGGGAGATACGGAGGCGACAACGGGGCTGAACCAACTGTTTCAGCCCCCACTCTCTAAAGAACCGACCCTCGGGGGCTGAACCAACCCGGTTCAGCCCCTATTGGGGCCGCCCGCCCCCCTTGACCGGCCGGCCTTGGGTCCTGGTATAAATATACCCGGAACCCCCCCTGGTTGGGAAGCAAGAATATTTCCAGATTTTTCTCTTCTCTATCCCTCTCAACCCTAGTTTTTAGTCTTCTCTTAGATCTCTATCTCTCTCCCTTTCATCTCCTAACAGTGATTTGCCATTGTAGAGAAAGAGAGTACAAAGCTAAAATAATTTTATTACTTCATAATTCATATATATGAACTTTTAGTACAAGTATTTGTACACATTTATAATATGGAGGAGTGAAATCTCAACTCCAAACTAAGATGTGGGAGTAATCTATACATGAGACAAATGGCCTAATGGGCCAAGAAAGAGGGCCTTTACATGGACTTTTTTTATAGTTCTACATTTCCTCGCAAGCTGGAGCATACAAATTGTTGGTGCCAAACTTGGAAACGAATTGTCGATATAGGGGTGCGGTAAGGCCTTGTTGAGGCCATCAAAAATTTGCTTGACAGCGGGTACATGTCGCAGTTCATGCTTGCAAATTTGAATTTTTCCAGGTGAAGTGACAATCGACTTCGATATACTTGGTACGTTTATGAAAAATGAGATTCTCAACGATATGGATGACAGTTTGACTATCTCAGGTGAGGACAACCTGAGAGGGGAGCTTTAACCACGTTCATTAAAAGGACTTTCTAAGCACGTGAGTTCAGAAACATCAGACATCATTGAACGATACCCAGCCTGACAGCCTTTGCAGAAGGGCTTGCCACCACCGTCTGCTTCTAGCTTTGCCGAGTCACCAGGTGTCCTCCAAAATAGGTGTAGTAGCCATTCGCAGACCGATGAACATCGATGGAGCCAATATAATCTGCATTAGAATAGACAATTAATGAGTGAGATGAGGGCTTATACACAAACCCGTGTCCCGAAGCATTATTTTGACACCGAAGGATTCACTCGACATCTTGGTGGTGAGATATCTGAGGAGCATGTATGAAGTAAAATATCGGTTTGTGTGACAGTCAGATAGATAAGCTTACCAACAAGGTGACAATAGTACTTTGAATTAGGGAGAAACAGTTTAGATTTGGATGCGTGGACACAGAGCTTGTGGTTAGCATCTATTAGCGTGTCAACAGGCTTGCAACCTGAGTAACTTGCATCGTGAAAAAGATCAAGATAATATTTCTGTTGAGACAAAGCGAGTCCATCAGGCCGACATACTACCTCAATATCTAAGAAATATCGGAGGTGTCTCAAACCTCTGGTCTGAAAGTGTGAGATCAAGTGTTTCTTGATCATAAATATACCGTTCAGATCATCGCCCGTGATGAAAACATCATCAACATATACAAGAAGTATCATCCTGTCTGCTGGACATCGATGAGTAGATAAGGAGAAGTCTGTCGAGCGTCGAGTTAAGCCAAAATCCTGAACGACTTGACTAATCTTGTCAAAGTAAGCCCGAAAGGACTGCTTGGGGTCATAGATAAATTTATTGAAATGGCAGACCAGAGACTCCCTCGTGATTTCATAACCAAGAGGTTGTTGCATGTAGACAGTCTTTGCTAGTCGTCATTAAGGAATGCATTATTGATATCAAGTTGATGCAATTGCCAATGACGTTGGTCGGCCATGAAGATCAAGACTTGTAACATGCTTAGCTTAGCGACTGGAGAGAACGTCCCTTCATAGTTGATGTCATATTGCATAGTGAAATTGCGTGCCACAAGACTGGCTTTGAGGCGCTCAACTGTCCTTGTAGGACGAGGCTTCACTGTAAAGACCCATTTACATCCCATATGATATTGGATAGGGGGAAGGGAGATAAGATCCCATGCCTAATTGGCCCAAAGGGCAGCCATTTACTCATCAATTGCAGCCCGCCACCCCGGATGTTGAAGATCTTCTTGCACAAAAAAGGTGGTGAAAATAGAAGCAAGAATGTGGCAAACCGAGGACGACGACGAGTATGCACAAAGAGAGGACGAGGTGGTGGGTTTGGGAGCACGAGCGATAGTGTTGGGAGCAGGGAGGTGTTGTGTTGTTGATAGGGTCGTTGAGACGCATGATAATTGGTGGAAAGTTATCGTGAGGAGTTTAAGAGTAGAAGGGTTGATCCTTGAGGAAGACGACATCAACAAATGTGACCGTTTTCCAATCAGTGGGAGAGTAACACACATAGCCCTTATGTGTGCGAGAATACCCAACAAACATATACTTGGTAGCTCGTGGACCAGTTTGTCCATCACATGGCTAAGATAAGATGATGGACAAAGAAAACACTTCAAAAGTCATAGGGTGTCAAGGGGAAGAGAGGTGTTGATGGAAAGATGATAGAGAATGATGTCGTAAAGTTGAGAATGGACAAGGACTTGTGTTTAATTAAATAACACGAGGTGGAGACTACCATGTGTCAATGGATCTTGAGGACCTGCATTTGAAACATAGGGCAACGAGCAACCTCGAGGAGGTGGCGGTTTTTCTGTTCGGTCACACCATTTTATTGCGGTGTATAGACACAAGATGTTTGGTGAATAATACCTACCGTATAGTTGGTTTCCTAGAATTCATGACTCGTATATTCGCCCATATTATTGGTTCAAGGTATTTTAGTTGAGCTCGTGAATTGAGTACATGTCTCAACGATGAAGGAGCAAAAAACATGTAGTAATTCAGAGCGATCGCGCAACAAATACAACCATGTAAGTAACAATATCTAGAGAGACTTGTAGTTTTATAAGGGTCCCAAATGTCTGAATGAACTAAATCTAAGGGAGCAAAGCTCTTAGTATAATGAGGGGAGAACGTAGAGCCGTGTTGTTTCCCGTAGATACATGATTCACAAATAAATTCAAAAAAAGAAAAATCAAGAAGAAATTTCTGCAGGATTGGAAGAGGAGCAGGGCTAAGACGTCGATGCTAGTCAATGGAAGTGACAGGAGAGAACCGTGGTGGGAAGGTCCATAGTGTAGAGCCCATTGGATAATCTTCCTCTATCAATGATATTTCGCGTCTGTCGATCCTGCACTACAACGGAAGAAGTGAAAAAGGCGATGAAGCAGTCATGATCGCGAGTAAGTTGATTGACAGAGAGAAGAATAAATTGTGAGCTAGGGACATGAACTACAAAACATAGAGAAATGGATGGAGTCGGAGGACCATCGCCTGATCCACAAACAGTGGTGGTAGCATTGGTGGAAACAATGATAAATTTGGGAGTAGTAGTGTTCGTGTACCGAGAAGTTTTATGCGGAGTAGTGTGATTTGCGACCTTTGAGTCCACTATCCAAGAGGAACTATGAGAAATACAAGATATACCTTCATCGGAGGAAGATGCAACCGAGCTGGGGGCATGAGTAATCAACCCCCGTAGTTGTCTGAGTTCCTTTCGCAGGGTGTCAATTTCAGTATGGAGCGTGCCGGGAGCATCCACTATTGGAGAGGTATGGGGAGGGAGCGGCTGAAGGAGCAACATATGAAAGCAAGAGAGGGTTGGGAATACACCATGCTTTAGTGGAGTTGTGGGTGATCTGCAAGAGCACCAAGTGAGTCCGACGAGGAGGAAGGGACATTGCAACAGAAGGTGGGAAGTTGGGTCAGGAGTTCTGGTTTGCCAAGATCAGCGAGTTCAGTGGTTGTAGTGAGTGGCGAGTCCCGTGGGAAGAGGCGACGATTCCTGTAGAATAGAACGGGGGAGACCAGCTGAGATAAATCGCAATGCTCACGAGCGGGAACAAGGTCGGTGAGCTCGGTTACAGGGAGCTACAATTACACCAGTAGTCAGTGGCCTATAAAAGGAAGACTGAGGTTGGTTAATGTGTGGCAATGCTGGGGTATGAAATTAGCAAGTTCTGGAGGCATGGGCCGCAAGCACCTGGAAAAAAAGTCAAGCTGAAAAAAAGAAACTCGATCGGCGAGAGTAGGAGCTCAATCGTCAAGAGTTATATGTGAGGAATCGAGTTTCTCTGATACCATATAGAGAAAGAGAATTCAGAGCTCAAATAGCTTTATTACTTAACATATATTAATTTTTAAAACAAGTATCTGAACACATATTTATAGGATCGAGGAGTGAAATCTTAACTCTAAATCAAAATGTGGGACTAATCTATACATTAGAAAAATCATCTAATGGGCCCAGAAAGAGGATTTTTACATGGGCTTATTTATAGTCATTCTACAACCACCAATTAATGCTTGGAATGTAAGCTTGGAATTTCTGCTATCTAACAATCTTGAAGATGCTAACCTGAATTTATTGTGAGATAAAATTTCCTTGCAACTAATAGCATGTTGGGACACTTGAAATATATGCCTATTTTAGAAAGTAAAGGTTCATTATTTGCTCATAAGTTTATAAATTTAGGGCTTGTTTGACGGAGCAGCAGCACAGTTGCATACTGCTTATTTTGCTGCCGCCCCGCCAAACAAAAAAAATGGTGCGAGCAGTGGCAAAAAGCCACTGCCCGCGTCAGGCAGCTCAGCGTTGCAACCCTGAAAAAGGGATGCAGCGTTGTTTTCTTAAAAAAAATCAAATTATAATATTTTATAAATTAAATTATTCTATAAAAATATAATATTTTATATATTGAATTATATTAAAAATTAAAATAATTAAAAATTAACTTTTTATAACCGTTTTAATATATTATTTTTATAATTAACTATTATATTAAATGTTTAAAATTAAAGAATTAATATAATATATTTACCTTTAATATAATATATTAACATTTAATATAACTAAAGATTAAATATAATAAATGTTTAATATATTAACGCTTAATATATATATACACCAAAATATTATATATATAATATATAATTACTATATAATAACATTATAATTAATGTTTGTAATTATAGTTAATGTTTATATTAAAATTAACTAACTTTTAATAAAACTATATTAAAAGTTACTTATTAACACCTTAAAAGATAATATATTAAACTTTTAAACTTAATTTTAATAAAATAAATTCAATCGTTGCAACTTTTAATTAATTATATTACCCGTTACTATATTAATTCTAGAACAAACTTTTTTATTAATGAAGATGATACCAAAAAAATATTTAAACGTTAATTATCATTTAATATATTAACATTTAATATAATTAATTTTTATGTCGGTCAAACAGTTTAATTATTATTTAAACTTCATTAATTATTATCATGATTTAATTATTATTATTATTGTTTAATTTTCATTACAGTTTAATTCTGCACTATTGTTTCACACAACACTGTAAATACAGTTTTCCAAATAGTTTTATGAATTTTTCCACCACTGCAAAACAATAGATTCCTCCATCACTATTTCTCACCACTTCTCCCAGCTCTGCAGCTTAGCCAAACAGGCCCTTAGTGCTGGTTGACTTTTTGGTGATTAAATGCAGAACAATACTATTTATAAAATGGTTTTGCAGTATGTGATAAATTAGAGGGTTAGACCAATAAAGACTTAGAATGAAACTATAAGGAAAGACATGATGTACTTAGGCATTAGTGAGATTATGACTAAAGATAGGGCACAATGGAGACAAAGGATCCATATAGCCGACCCCACTCTAGTGGGTTAAAGGCTTGAGTGTTGTTTTTGTTGCTTGACTTATGAATTATTTTGATTTATATATTTTTGGTAAGTAGTTGTAAGGCATTTTAGAAACTGTAAATGTATATTTGTGTAACCTTCAAAGCTTAGAAAGTTATATACAATGGGACTTTTCTTTCTACATTTTATCTTTGTATTTCTTGAGGTAAGGGAAATTCTCAGGTTTTGAAAAAATTTCTCATTTATTGAAAACTTGACTTAAAAATGTGGAAACTCTGACTTTAAAATGTGAAAACTGACTTTATGTAACAGCATATATTCTTGCTGAGAGTAAACGAATGTGCTCTCTTTGTTAAAGAAAGGATGGGTCCACCTTTGTAGGTTTTTGTCATTGATTCTTCCTTTTTCTGTATATAAAACTAAACTAAAAAACTAAATATTTTTTTGACAAAATCTCACATGTTCAAAATAATTGGACATCCCATTGTTTTTTCTAACAAGTATAAGGATCAGAATGTTAAGTGGTTAAAACATAAACTTGTATCCTTGAGGACCTTGATGTCTCAAGTCTTGTTGTATTAGTGGATTTGATAAATTTAACACAGTACAATATCGCTGTTGGTTGCCATTTAAATTTTGTCAGTTACTTCTTTCTTCCTTGAATTGATCAGGTTTATCAATTAGAACTCTATAGGAATCATTGTACTTGTGGGATTGTTTTTCTGGGAAAACAAGAAAGAAGAGGAGCAGCTTGTTCAAATAACAAGGGATGAAACATTATCAAGATTACCTCTGCGTCTTTCAACCAGCAGAATTGTTGAACTTGTGCAGCTGCGGGGCACAGCTCGACCAGTTAGTATTATCTTTTCCTCTCTTGGAATGTAAATCTGTCCCAACTTGCACACATTTCTCTCTCGTTTGTGCTAAATAAACTTTTTGAAAATATTGCATCCATGTCAATGATAATGTTTTAATTGCATGACTATTGTTTTAAGTTTGTCCACTTTTCTGGCAAAATACTTCAGGTTATTTTGGCAGGGGACAAAGAAACTTTATCTAAAACATTGCTAATGGCCGAGAGATTCAGAGCTGAACTTGTACAACGCGGCGTTCTATTGATTCCTGTTATTTGGAATAGTTCTAAGGAGGCTCCTGTGGAGAGAAAAGGCTTTGGACTTCCTTCAAGGGTTGCTACAACTCTTCCTTCAATTGGAGTATGATTCAATCTACTCTTACTCGAAATAGAGACCTCCAGATAAATTAGATAGTGCATTTTCATATTTTGGAAGTTACTACTTGGATTATTATCTGTTTTATTGGAGGGTTTTTTAACAATTGAAAATAGCCACTATGATCAAGAACTGCATTAGAAAATATATTTTATGGTCTTCTATTTTTACATTCTTCATACGATATGATAGTTTATCATTTTTTTATTTTATAATTTCGTTCTTCGCTAAGGATGCATTTCTTCTACATTATGTATCAATCAACATAAAGTATGTTCTATGACATTTACTTTATTTCAATTTCTTGTTTATGATCTAGTATATCACTCAACTCAGTATGTTAGCAAAATCAAATAACTTAAGACTGTTCTTGCCTGGATGAATGAGGTTTGGATCTTGAATCTTGACCAGCAAAAAACCAAGAATGTTTAGTGAGAATATCTTTTAACCACATTTAATAAGAATTTCATCTTGAAGTTGTCATCATCACATAAGAGCTAGTAATCTGGCTTCAAATGCTTTACTCTAGAATATCCTTCCCATCCCCTTAAATAAGAATTTCATCTTGTAGTTGTCATCATCTACATTCACTTCTCAACACAAAAAACCTCTACTTCCCCACAGCCACGTATACACCTCTAGATTTGAAGTAACATTATTTTTCTATATTTTTTCTTATTAACTGGCACTTTCATCGTCTCCCGTCTACCTACTTAATTAATACCACAATTTATTTTCTAAAAAAACGTGCAACTTTTTTCTTATCCTATACAACACCTCATTATATTTATACCGGTCGTTCTTATTGCTAAATACTTGCTGAATAGCTAGTAAAAACCTTGTTGCGATCGGATATGATGCTCTTTGACATTCCATACTGACGGAACTCCCCCTTAAAGAAGATTCGTGTGACGCCTTCGACAATAAGTGGTCGAGACAAGACAATGAAATGTGTCCCCTTAGGGAACCGGTCAACCACCACCATGAGAATATTTTTACCCTTGGAGGTGGGCATCCCCTCCACAAAATCTGGACATATCAGCCCAAATCTGCTTCAGTATTGGCAAGGGATGCAAAAGGTCCGCGGGAAGTAGCTGATCAATCTTGTCCTTCTAGAAGATAGGGCATATTGCTTGAAGTCCTGCACCCGTCATCGTGGTCCTTTCCAAAAGAACTCTGCTCAGATGCATTGGATGGTCTTATAGATACCTTAATTCCCTCGGTCATGGGTGTCCTCCAATATGTTGGTTAACAAGGGAAGAAGTCGGATCCAAGTACATCATGTTCTATTAGAAGATGAGATTCACACGTGCAGTCCAAAAGGCGGTCAGGAGGCCCTCACCAAGGCAGTGGAGCAGCTCAGTTAAAGTAGTGGAAGTATGGATTTCTTGACATAAGGTGGAGAGGAATGTGGTGGTGGGGTAGGAAATGGCAAAAAGAGCGTACTTGGAAGGATGCTACCGGTAGGACCGCGTCGGTGGCCTATTTCATGCCCCGTGCCTTGTACTCCATTCAAAAATCGAGCTCAAGTAGTTTATTGACCCAGAATTGTCGCGACACGGTATTGATGCATTACTCGAGATTATATTTAAAGATGAAATGATTAGTGCAGATCACAAAAGTGAGCCCCCAAAGGTAAGGCCGCTAGTGTTGAACTGCCTTTGCGAGGTCGATTAACTCCTGCTCATACGCTCATAACTTTTGATGGTGGAGGGTTGTTTTTCTGTTGAAATAAGCAATGAGGTGGCCCTCCTGTTGCAAGATAGCCCCGCTGCCTTGTCTCGAGGCATCACATTCTGGGAGAAATCCGAAAGAAGCTTGACTGAAGCTAAAATCAAGGCTTGTTGAAGCTCTTGAAAGGCCTTAGTGGTTGTCTCCCCAAAGTGTTATTCTTCTGTAGGGGGGACACCCGCAATTTAACAATGATGTTGTAACTCTGAATGAAGCGGCGATAGTCACCGATGAGGCCAAGAAATCTGCATAGGTCGCGCGGTGTTTGTGCTGTATGCCAAGAGGCCTGCCTTGTAGTTTCTTGGGGTCGGCCGAGACCCCTTGGGCATGCACCACATGGCCCAAGTAAGTCATGTTACCCGTGCTGAAAGAACACTTCGTGGCCTTGAGAACAAGGTGGTGTTGGCGAATCAACTGGAGGACTATGTGAAGGTGCTTCAAGTGATCGACCTATGTCTCACTGTACACCAAAATATCATAAAAAGCATATTTATGAATAGGGGTTGGAATACCTCATTCATCTAGGCTTAGGAGGTGAAGGGGGTATTCGTGAGCCGGAATGACATGACCAAGAATTCTAAGTAGCTGTGATGGGTCCTGAATGTCATCTTCTCCACATCGGCAGCCACCATGCACACCTGATGATAACCCGAGTACAAATCCAACTTGGAGACGAAGCGAGCCCCATGCAACTCATCCAAAATCTCCTCTGCCACTGGTATGAAAATTTTGTCTTTGATTGTTTTGGCATTCAACTCCATGTAATCCACGCAAAAGTGTCACATACTGCCCTTTTTGTGCAACAAAAAGATCGGCGACGAGAAGGGAGAAACGTTGCGCCGAATGATTCCCTGTTGAAGCATAACACTGCACTGACATTCAATTTCATCCTTCTGGAGAAACGGGTAACGGTATGGTCGTATGACCACAGATATTGTGCGGTCTTGCCCAGCACTAGACATATGTGGTGGTCCTGGTTCCTGACCCGGGGATGCCAAGCTGGTGGTGTAAATGTGTTGCAGAATTCTTGCAAGAGTTGGTGAAGGTCAGGTGAAACCCTTCTCGGGGAAGTTGCGGGAGCCGAGTGTGAAGTCCCCTGCATAAGGTAGGAAGAGATCATGGTTGTCGGTGAGTGTCCGTGCCACTTGATCAGCTGAGAGACTTGGTGCTAGCACATAATGGACGTTCAAAATCCCAAGTCAGGAGGCCTAAAGTTTGTAGTCATCGGGCGCCCATCACCACCTCAAATCCCTGAAGTTCCACGACGAGGAGGTCAACCTAGGAGTGGTGGTCCTCCACCATGATAGAGATACGTTGGCATATGCCCAAACATTCCATCTGGTGTTTGCTAGCCACTGACACATGCATGTGGCTACAAGGCGTCACTGGGAGATGCATGCGTGTGACGACATCCTGGCTAATTTTGCTGTGAGTATTGCCTGAATCCATGAGCGCGAGTAAGGTCTGGTCTACCAGGGTGAAGAGGATCTTGATCGTATGACCATCATGAAGTCCCAAAATGGCATGAAGGGAGATCTCCAGAACCCTGTGTCTTTGTCCTCATCTTCACCATCGGATGGGTCATCCACTTCCGCCCGGAAGAGACGTTTGCACTGATGTCCTTGTTTTAATAGGTTGTCGCATTTGAAGAAAAGGCCCTTTGCGCAGCAGTAAGCCATCTCGGAGATGGTGAGTTTGCGTTGAAAAGAAGGGCAGCTTGAATCGGCTCCCTTGGAAGAGTTGAGGGGTGTTGGAGGCCTTGTGGTGTTATTGCCTCTGAAGGGTCCCATCATGTCCCGTCGGCCACCCAGGGGCCGGAATGAGAGTAGATGCTTCTTACAAACCCGTATGAAACTCATTGCGGTCGTGAGGTCCGGTGGAGCTTGGAATTCCACGTCAAGTTGTAAGTGCTCATGCAGGCCTGTCTTGAAGATGGGGGCCTGCTACTCGGGACACACCGAAGGTTCGCGAGCCAATAAGACTTGGAATCGCTTCAAGTAGTCATCAATGGTCCCAGTCTGCTTGAGGGCGATAAGGTTTCCGAAAGTATATCCCCGCATTGGAGGGACGAAACGGAGACTACAAGAGGCCTTGAAGTTGTCCCGTAAAATGCGGTCGTTCCTGTTGAAGTTGAGTGGACCAGAGTTGAGCAGCGCCCATGAGGTGAAAGAAGGCGACACCTAGCCTATCCTCCCATGGGGCCCGTTGGTTGGTGAAGAAAAGTTTGCAGTGGGTGCGCCACTCAAGGGGGTCCTCGCGGAATTCAAAAATGGGAAAATTCATTTTAACATAGTGAGGAACACTACCCCCTCCGGATGCAGGATAGCCGATTCGTAGCGTTGGTTGCTGAGTAGTGGATCAAGGGAGGAGCCGGAAGTAGGGCACTGCAAAAATTACATAGAGTCGAGATGGACGTTGAGAGCATCCATCTCCATGTTGTTGATGACCATCATGGCCTGAAACATTTTGATGACATAATTCAAGGTGCATCCCCCCTCCTCCGTTAAAGTTGCATGGTGTGACGCAGAAGGGGAAGAAGCTCGGGGTTCTAGGCAAGGCTTGTGTAGGAAGAGAGCGCATGTATTGCAGAAACAGAAGAGTTAATCAATGCAATGAGGCTCGACATGCGTTGAGGGAAGTCAGACGGGTGCATCGGTGGCGGCGTCGACTTGGTTTCGTTCTGATACCAAGTTGTCGTGTGCTCCCGCTTGAGATCGTGTGTTAGGGAGGACAAGGGAGAGGTCCCACAAGGGATTGGAATCTCTCTTCTTAGACCCTGAAGGTGATATGATGACAGAGGAGCTCAATCGATTGTGGGTGCGGGGGGGGGGGGGGTGGTGGTGGAGGGAAGCCGGTGAGTCAACAGAACAGGAGATGCGAGCTCGGAGGAGCTTCGACCTGCATGGAGAAGTCCTCAATACATGCCCAGGGGATCAGGGAAAGAAAAGAAGGGGGAAGAGAGAGAGTGTGTGTGTGAAAAGAGAAATTTGAACAATAACTTGGCTGTCTTCCCCACACTACACACACGCACAGTAAGGAGGTCCAACATTGTTCAAGAGCCCCTCACTTATGTCATATTACAACAACAACAACATAATCCATATAGTCCCCAATCATTGGGGGTATGGGCGGGGGAAGATTGGAAACAGACCTAACTGTTGAAACCAAAAACTTGGTCTCTCGTGGAGTTCGGGGTCCCAAAAGAGGGGTGACCTCACACCTACTACACTTGGGGGAACGTCACGGACCAAAGACTTGGGAAACTAGGAACAAACCCTCGGCTCTAGCGTGGAGGTCCCACCACACACCCGGAAGATCACAAGAGCACTTTCCCTCCCTCACCAATGGCTCAGCCGGATACCTTGGAGAGCTCTCTCAACTCAACCAAGAAGAAGAAACCAAGGGAGGAGGAAGCCAAAAACTCATCCCCTCCAAAGGTACCCAAGGAGGAAGCCTGGGTGACGAGACAGCCTCGGGGTGAAAACACTTAGCCTCCCGAGGGGTCAACCTGTCATGCCAGTTAATGGGAGCCTGAGTGACGAGACAGCCTCGGGGTGAAAACACTTAGCCTCCCGAGGGGTCAACCTGTCATGCCAGCTAATGAGAGCCTGGGTGACGAGACAACCTCGGGGTGAAAACACTTAGCCTCCCGAGGGGTCAACCTGTCATGCCAGCTAATGAGAGCCTGGGTGACGAGACAGCCTCAGAGTGAAAACACTTAGCCTCTCGAGGGGTCAACCTGTCATGCCAGCTAATGGGAGCCTGGGTGACGAGACAGCCTCAGGGTGAAAACACTTAGCATCCACGAGAGGTACCACCGGACCTTCCAGCTAGTGGGAGCCTGGCAGCGGGACCGTCATCGGAGCAAAGGAACTTGGGCTTCCACGAGAGGTACCACCGGACCTGCCAGCTAGTGGGAGCCTGACAGCGGGATCGTCATCGGAGCAAAGTGTACAACCCTGTATTCGCACCTATATAGTTTTAAGCTTTTTGGACATCTTGGCACTCTCGGTGGCCAATTTTGGCTCTAGCTTGGAAATATACTAGTAGGGGGAGGAAAAATCTACCTCTCCCCCCGGCCCCTTTTGGAGGGAAGGTGCGGCAAGTTTGCCGGCACCCGCCCCGGCTTGATAGGCGTGAGGTCGGAGCAGCCCGCGGCTAGGTCTCGGCCCGAGCGACCTGCTCGCGCGGGCAAGAGTGGCTTGCGACCAGGCATCATCCCGAGCGGCCTGCTCGCGCGGGCGAGAGCGGCCTGCGCCCAGGCCTCGCCTCGAGCGGCCTGCTCACGCGGGCGAGAGCGGCCTGCGGCCGGGCTCTCACCCCGAGCGGCCTGCTCGCGCGGGCGAGAGCGGCTTGCGGCCAGGCCTCGCCCTTAGCGGCCTGCTCGCGCGGGCGAGAGCGGCCTGCGGCCGAGCTCTCTCCCCGAGCGGCCTGCTCGCGCGGGCGAGAGCGGCCTGCGGCCAGGCCTCGCCTCGAGCGGCCTGCTCGCGCGGGCGAGAGCGGCCTGCGGCCGGGCTCTCGCTCCGGGCAGCCTGCTCGCGCGGACGAGAGCGGCCTGTGGCCAGGACGCCCCCCGAGCGGCCTGCTCGTGCCGACGAGAGCGGCCTGCGGCCGGGCTCTTGCCCTGAGCGGCCTGCTCGCGCGGCGAGAGCGGCCTGCGACCAGGTGGGGGGGGGATGGTTTAGCCTCCATTCCTCCTAGGCCTCTTTAGGACATGCTTTTACTTTTTTACCCCCTGGTGTGGGTGTTTTATATTGGCTTGAGGCTTATTTGCCTTAGGGGCATTTTGGTCATTTTGACCCCAAGACTTGAAAAAACTATAAATAGACCCCCTTGGGTGCCTTTGGAGAAGAGGAGATTTCCTTACCTCCTCCTCCCTTAGCTTCATCTTGGTAGAGTAGAGAGAGCTCTCCAAGGCGCCCAACTCAGCCACTTGGTGAGGGAGGGGAAGTGTTCTAGCAACCTTCCGGGTGTGTGGTGGGACCTCCACGCTAGAGCCGAGGGTCTGTTCATAGCTTCCTAAATCTTTGGTCCGTGACGTTCTCCCGAGTGTAGTAGGTGTGAGGTCACCCCTCTTTAGGGACCCTGAACTCCACGAGAAGTCATTTTTAGCTTCAACAGTTATGGTGCGGTGAGCGTGGAGAGTGACCAACACAGAAGATCTTGGGAGAGTGTCATGGCTGGAGATCAGGGAGGTGGTGACGATCTCGGCGAGCTCCCCAACCCCGGACCCTTTGTGGGAAGGGAAGAGTTCATGACTTCAATCCAAGGCATCATGGGGATGCTCCGAAGTTTGGCTCCTCAGGGTGGTAGCTCCACTCCAACCCCTCAGGAGCTACCTCCTTCTCCTCTCGATTAGTCAGCTCCCAGGGGCCCAAGCGAGATGACCCCAATAGGGGGGGGGGAGGAAGTGCATCAGGTAGGCGACCTGGGAAAGAAAGGATGGGAGAAGGGGTCGAGCGAGACCTCACCGGCCGGGAGCTGTTCCCCAGCCCAGCGAGTGCTACCCCTCCAAGCGAGCAGGTCGCGCGAGTGGAGGTCGCGAGAACCCCCCTCAGGGGGTCACCCTTCAGCGAGTTGATCATCTCAGCCCCCGTTCCCGAGAGGTTCAGAGAGCCAGACATGACTTACTATACCAGGAAGGATGACCCCGTCCAGCACCTGCAGTGGTTCGAGGATGCCGTCTCCATCAGGCCAATGACGGACGCCTTCAAGTGTCGTCTATTTGCGATCACCTTGAAAGAGAAGGCGAGGGACTGGTTCCATCAACTCCCTCCAAGGTCCATCTTCGGGTTCGAAGACTTGAGCCGGAGCTTTCAGCTTCGCTTCTCCACCTCCAAGAAGAGGAAGAAAGGTCCCGAGTCCCTCTTCCTGATAAGACAAAGGGCCGAGGAGTCGCTGACCCACTACGTTGACAGGTTCCAGGAGGAGGTCCTTGTTATCCAAGAGGTGCCAGGGTATGCCCTCCAGATGACGTTCACGGTGGGGTTGCGCGAAGGATTCTTCAAGATGAGCTTGACCCGGAAGACCCCCCTTTCCTTCGAGGAGCTGATGGAAAGGGCGGCAGAGGAGATAGCCATGGAGGCAACCAATCCGGCCTTTGTGAAGAAGTTGGCAAAGTTGACGGAGGTGGAGTCAAAAGAGCAAGGTGGCTCAAGGCACCAGGAAGGAAGGCGGAGAGAGGAGCAGAGAGCCCAGAGGTTCCAGAGACAGGAGGGTCCGGAGCCAGGCTGGAGGCAGCAGAGAGGACCTGCCCATGGTCCAGGAAGAGCTCTCATCCAGGATGGGGGGAACTTTCATGGAGGCCAAGGAAGGTTCAACTTCTAGAGGCAAGCCCCTAGACAGCTCCTGTCCCCGCCCCAGCAAGCAATGACGATTGGTCGAAGGGAGAGGAGGAATCGCAAGGGGAGAGGGGGAGGCAGAGTAGAGTTACCATACTGCGACTTCCACCAGTTGGAGGGTCACGCTACGGCTACCTGCCCCGAGTTCCTGGAAGTGAGGAGGACGAGAGCTCCAGCCCAGCAGCAGCCGGAGCGGATCGAAGCTCTGCCCCAAGGAGGTGGAGGGGATGATGTATGCGAGGACCGGGTCGACGTAGGACCCCGAGGTGGTATAGCTGTGATCCACGGGGGTGGGTGGGGGGAGGTGGGGATCGAAGCCGCTCGGAAGGCAAGTCTCTATGTGATGTACCGACGGAACGTTGCCTCGACGTCCCAGACCCCTCCCCCTGAAGAAAAGATCACCTTCTCGTCAAAGGACATGCCAGAGCATGAAGATCCATTCTGTGACGCCCTGGTCATCCAGGCAGCCGTCGAAGGCTTCACCGTCTCCCGGATCTTGGTTGACAACGGAAGCTCTGTCAACGTCATTTTCAAGAAAGCGTTCGAGGGGATGAAGGTGGAACCAAGGAGGGTGGTGGCGTCGGATGGACCTTTGTTTGGATTCTCAGGGGAGAGAAAGGAGGTGGAAGGTGGAGTCGGACTCCAGGTAAAGCTAGGGGGGACCTCAAGAAACTGCAGGTTCGTCATTGTTGACGCTCCAAGCAGCTACAATGCCATCTTCGGAAGGCCCCTCATCAGCGCCTTCCGGTGTGTGCCCTCATCCTTCCACCAGTGCCTCAAGTTCAACTCAGAAGGGATCCAGGTCAGGATCAAGGGAGACTCCAGGATGACGAGGCAGTGCTACGTCACGGCTGTCAATACCATCTCTTGGTTGGCTAAGGCGGAGGAGATGGAGAAGATCATGGAGAGCCTGAGCGGGATGGAGGTATCCAGTGGGAAGTAATCGGATGGCGACCACCATGCCCGGACCCCCTGAAGAAGCCTCGCCTCGGCGGAATCATGTATCTTTTTTATGTTGTTGTAAGGAGTCCAGTCCCCGACCGGTAGAGTCGGGGGGGTCATGTAACCCATCGTTTTTCCCCTTTGGAGGATGTTGGATTTTGGTAGAATTCAGGTGACATGCCCTGTCCCCAAGCCCCCCGAGAGGATCTCCTCATGCCAGGCTCTCACTAGCTGGGTGGGTTGATGGTACCTCGAGGAGGCCAAGTTCTTTTAGCTCCGAGATGATTCCGCTGCCAGGCTCTCACTAGCTGGCAGGGCAGGTTGATCTCTCGTGGGATCCAAGCTTCTTTTAGCTCCGGGATGATTCCGCTGCCAGGCTCTCATTAGCTGGCAGGGCAGGTTGATCTCTCGTGGGAGCCAAGCTTCTTTCAGCTCCAGGATGATTCCGCTGCCAGGCTCTCATTAGCTGGCAGGGCAGGTTGATCTCTCGTGGGAGCCAAGCTTCTTTCAGCTCCGAGATGATTCCGCTGCCAGGCTCCCACTAGCTGACAGGGCAGGTTGATCTCTCGTGGGAGCCAAGCTTCTTTTAGCTCCGAGATGATTCCGCTGCCAGGCTCTCACTAGCTGACAAGGCATGTTGATCTCTCGTGGGAGCCAAGCTTCTTTTAGCTCTGAGATGATTCTGCTGTCAGGCTCTCATTAGCTGGCAGGGCAGGTTGATCTCTCGTGGAACCAAGTTCTTTTAGCTCCGAGATGATTCCGCTGTCAGGCTCCCACTAGCTTGCAGGGCAGGTTGATCTCTCGTGGGAGCCAAACTTCTTTTAGCTCCGAGACGATTCCGCTGCCAGGCTCTCATTTGCTGGCAGGGCAGGTTGATCTCTCGTGGGAGCCAAACTTCTTTCAGCTCCGGGATGATTCCGCTGTCAGGCTCTCATTAGCTGGCAGGGCAGGTTGATCTCTCGTTGGAGCCAAGCTTCTTTCAGCTCCGGGATGATTCCGCTGCCAGACTCTCATTAGCTGGCAGGGCAGGTTGATCTCTCGTGGGAGCCGAGCTTCTTTTAGCTCCGAGGTGATTCCGCTGTCAGGCTCTCATTAGCTGGCAGGGCAGGTTGATCTCTCGTGGGAGCCGAGCTTCTTTTAGCTCCGAGGTGATTCCGCTGTCAGGCTCTCATTAGCTGGCAGGGCAGGTTGATCTCTCGTGGGAGCCAAGCTTCTTTTAGCTCCGAGATGATTCCGCTGCCAGACTCTCACTAGCTGGCAGGGCAGGTTGATCTCTCGTGGGAGCCAAGCTTCTTTTAGCTCCGAGATGATTCTGCTGTCAGGCTCTCATTACCTGGCAGGGCAGGTTGATCTCTCGTTGAGCCAAGTTCTTTTAGCTCCGAGATGATTCCGCTGCCAGGCTCCCACTAGTTGGCAGGGCAGTTTGATCTCTCGTGGGAGCCAAGCTTCTTTTAGCTCCGAGATGATTCCGCTGTCAGGCTCTCATTAACTGGCAGGGCAGGTTGATCTCTCGTGGAGCCAAGTTCTTTTAGCTCCGAGATGATTCCGCTGCCAGGCTCCCACTAGTTGGCAGGGCAGGTTGATCTCTCGTGGGAGCCAAGCTTCTTTTAGCTCCGGGATGATTCCGCTGTCAGGCTCTCATTAGCTGGCAGGGCAGGTTGATCTCTCGTGGAGCCAAGTTCTTTTAGCTCCGAGATGATTCCGCTGACATGCTCCCACTAGCTGGCAGGGCAGGTTGATCTCTCGTGGGAGCCAAGCTTCTTTTAGCTCCGGGATGATTCCGCTGTCAGGCTTTCATTAGCTGGCAGGGCAGGTTGATCTCTCGTTGAGCCAAGTTCTTTTAGCTCCGAGATGATTCCGCTGCCATGCTCTCACTAGCTGGGAGGGCAGGTTGATTTCTCGTGGGAGCCAAGCTTCTTTTAGCTCCGAGGTGATTCCGCTGTCAGGCTCTCATTAGCTGGCAGGGCAGGTTGATCTCTCGTGGAGCCAAGTTCTTTTAGCTCCGAGATGATTCCGCTGCCAGGCTCCCACTAGCTGGCAGTGCAGGTTGATCTCTCGTGGGAGGCAAGCTTCTTTTAGCCCCGAGATGATTCCGCTGCCAGGATCTCACTAGCTGGTAGGGCAGGTTAATCTCTCGTGGGAGCCAAGCTTCTTTTAGCTCCGAGATGATTCCGCTGTCAGGCTCTCATTAACTGGCATGACAGGTTGATCTCTCGTGGAGCCAAGTTCTTTTAGCTCCGAGATGATTCCGCTGCCAGGCTCCCACTAGCTGGCAGGGAAGGTTGATCTCTCGTGATAGCCAAGCTTCTTTTAGCTCCGAGATGATTCCGCTGTCAGGCTCCCACTAGCTGGCAGGGCAGGTTGATCTCTCGTGGAGGTTGACCTTTTACCCTGAGGGGGTCTCGCCACCCAGGCTCTCATCAGCTGGCATGGCAGGTTGACCCCTCAGGAGATTAAGTGGTCTCGCCCTGAGGCTGTCTCGCCACCCAGGCTCCCATCAGCTGGCATGGCAGGTTGACCCCTCAGAAGGTTAAGTGTTTTTCACCCGTAGGAGGTCTCGCCACCCAGTCTCCCATCAGCTGGCATGACAGGTTGACCCCTCCGGGAGGCTAAGTGTTCTTCACCCGGAGGAGGTCTCGCCACCCAGGCTCCCATCAGCTGGCATGACAGGTTGACCCCTCCGGGAGGCTAAGTGTTCTCGCCTTGAGGCTGCCTCGTCACCCAGGCTCCCATTAGCTGGCATGATAGGTTGACCCCTTAGGAGGTTAAGTGTTCTCACCCTGAGGCTGTCTCGTCACCCAGGCTCCCATTAGCTGGCATGACAGGTTGACCCCTCGAGGAGGCCTCGTAATCTTTCAAACCGTGAGGAAAAGCCACGCTCGGCGAATACGTCGGGTTGGATGATTCTTTCCGAGCGTGAGACTCGCTCGAAAAGAGCGGGGATTGTGTACAACCCCGTATTCGCACCTATATAGTTTTAAGCTTTTTGGACGTCTTGGCACTCTCGGTGGCCAATTTTTGCTCTAGCTTGGAAATATACTAGTAGGGGGAGGAAACATCTACCTCTCCCCCCGGCCCCTTTTGGAGGGAGGGTGCGGCAAGTTGGCCGGCACCCGCCCCGGCTTGATAGGCGTGAGGTCGGAGCAGCCCGCGGCTAGGTCTCGGCCCGAGCGACCTGCTCGCGCGGGCAAGAGCGGCTTGCGGCCAGGCATCGTCCCGAGCGGCCTGCTCGCGCGGGCGAGAGCGGCCTGCGCCCAGGACTCGCCTCGAGCGGCCTGCTCACGCGGGCGAGAGCGGCCTGCGGCCGGGCTCTCGCCCCGAGCGGCCTGCTCGCGCGGGCGAGAGCGGCCTGCGGCCGGGCTCTCGCCCCGAGCGGCCTGCTCGCACGGGCGAGAGCGGCCTGTGGCCAGGCCTCGCCTCGAGCGGCCTGCTCGCACGGGCGAGAGCGGCCTGCGGCCGGGCTCTCGCTCCGGGCGGCCTGCTCGCGCGGACGAGAGCGGCCTGTGGCTAGGCCGCCCCCCGAGCGGCCTGCTCGTGCCGGCAAGAGCGGCCTGCGGCCGGGCTCTCTCCCTGAGCGGCCTGCTCGCGCGGCGAGAGCGGCCTGCGGCCAGGTGGGGGGGGGGATGGTTTAGCCTCCATTCCTCCTAGGCCTCTTTGGGACGTGCTTTTACTCTTTTACCCCCTGGTGTAGGTGTTTTCTATTGGCTTGAGGCTTATTTGCCTTAGGGGCATTTTGATCATTTTGACCCTAAGACTTAGAAAAACTATAAATAGACCCCCTTGGATGCCTTTGGAGAAGAGGAGATTTCCTTACCTCCTCCTCCCTTAGCTTCATCTTGGTAGAGTAGAGAGAGCTCTCCAAGGCGCCCAGCTCAGCCACTTGGTGAGGGAGGGGAAGTGTTCTAGCAACCTTCCGGGTGTGTGGTGGGACCTCCACGCTAGAGCCGAGGGTCTGTTCATAGCTTCCTAGGTCTTTGGTCCGTGACGTTCTCCCGAGTGTAGTAGGTGTGAGGTCACCCCTCTTTAGGGACCCCGAACTCCACGAGAAGTCATTTTTTGCTTCAACACAAAGGAACTTGGGCTTCTACGAGAGGTACCACCGAACCTTCCAGCTAGTGGGAGCCTGGCAGCGGGACCGTCATCGGAGCAAAAGACTTGAGCTTCCACGAGAGGTACCATCAGACCTGCCAGCTAGTGGGAGCCTGATAGCGGGACCGTCATCGGAGCAAAGGACTTGGGCTTCCACGAGAGGTACCATCGGACTTGCCAGCTAGTGGGAGCCTGACAGCAGGACCGTCATCGGAGCAAAGGAACTTGGGCTTTCACGAGAGGTACCACCGGACCTACCAGCTAATGGGAGCCTGGCAGCGGGACCGTCATCAGAGCAAAGGACTTGGGCTTCCACGAGAGGTACCACCAGACCTGCCAGCTAGTGGGAGTCTGGCAGTGGGACCGTAATCGGGGCAAAGGAACATGGCTTCCTCAAGGTATCCTCAACCCATCCAGCCAGTGAGAGCCTGACATGTGGAGGTTCTCTTGGGGGGGGGGGGTAAGCATCTCAACCAAACCTTACCAAATCCAACATCCTCCAAAGGGGAAAACATGATGAGTTACATGACCCCCCCGACTCAACTGGTCGGGGGCTGAACTCTTTACAACATAAGAAAAAATACAAGACTCTGCCGAGGCGAGGCTTCTTCAGGGGGTCTTGGCAGGATGACCGTCATCCGATTCCTTTCCCTTGGACACTTCCATTCTGCTCAGGCTCTCCATGATCTTCTCCATCTCCTCTGCCTTGGCCAAACAAGAGATGGTGTTGACAGCCGTGACATAACATTGCCTTGCCATCCTGGAGTCTCCCTTGAATCTGACCTGGATACCTCCTGAGCTGAACTTGAGGCACTGGTGGAAAGAAGATGACACGCAACGGAAGGCGCTGATGAGGGGCCTTCCGAAGATGGCGTTGTAGCTGCTCGGAGCGTCAACTATGACGAACCGGCAGTTCCTTGAAGTCCCCCCAATTTCATTTGGAGTCCTACTCCACCTTTAACCTCCTTCCTCTCCCCTGAAAATCCGAACAGGGGTCCGTCTGAGGCCAACACCCTCCTTGGCTCCACCTTCATCTCGTCAAACGCCTTCTTGAAAATGACGTTGACGGAGCTCCCGTTGTCAACCAAGATCCGGGAGACGGTATAGCTCTCGATGGCTGTCTTGATGACCAACGCGTCGCAGAACGGATCTTCATGGTCTGGCAGGTCTTTTACCGAGAAGGTGATCTTCTCTTCCTGGGGCGGGGTCTGGGATGTCGAAGCGACGCTCCGTCGGTACATAACATGGAGGCTCGCCTTCCGAGTGGCCTCGATCCCCACTCCACCGTGGATTACTGCTATTCCTCCTCGGTGCCCTTCATCGGCCCGATCCTCACATATGTCTTCGTCCCCCACTCGGGGTGGAACCTCTTCGACCTGCGCCGACGGCTGAGGCTGGGCAGGGCCTCTCGCCCCCCTCACCTCTAGGAACTCAGGGCAGGTAGCTGTGGCGTGACCCTCCGCCTGGTGGAAGTCGCAGTACGACAACGCTCCTCCTCCCCTTCGGCGGGTCCGACTATCTTTCCTGTTGCCTCTTCCTCCTTTACCTATCGCCAAGGCTTGCTGTGGTGGGGGTAGGAGCTGTCTCGGGGCTTGCCTCTGGAAGTTGAACCTCCCTTGGCCCCCGTGAAAGTTTCCCCCACCCTGGATGAGAGCTCTTCCGGGACCCTAGGCAGGTTCTCCCTGCTGCCTCCAGCCTGGTTCCGGACCCTCCTGTCCCTGGAACCCCTGAGCTCTCTGCTCATCTCTCCTTCTTCCTTCATGATGCCTTAAGACACCTTGCTCCTTAGACTCCGTCTCCGTTAACTTTGCCAACTTCTTGACAAATGCCGGGTTGACCGCCTCCTTGACTATCTCCTCTGCCGCTCTTTCCATCATCTCCTCGAAGGAAAGGGGGGCCTTTCGGGTCAGGCTCATCTTGAAGAATCCTTCGCGCAGCCCCACCGTGAACGCCATCTGGAGGGCATACCCTGGCATCTCCTGGATATCCAGGATCTCCTCCTGGAATCTGTCAACATAGTGGGTCAGCGACTCCTCGGCCCTCTGCCTTATCAGAAAGATGGACTCAGGACTCCTCTTCTCTTCTTGGAGGTGGAGAAGCGGAGCTGGAAGCTCCAGCTCAAGTCCTCGAACCCATAGATTGACCTCGGAGGGAGTTGATGAAACCAGTCCCTTGCCTTCTCCTTCAACGTGATCGCAAAGAGGCGACACTTGAAGGCATCCGTCATCGGCCTGATGGAGACGGCATCCTCGAACCACTGCAGGTGCTGGACGGGATCATCCTTCCCGGTATATTAAGCCATGTCCGGCTCTCTGAACCCCGCGGGAACGGGAACTGAGATGATGAACTCGCTGAAGGGTGACCCCCTAAGGGGTGCTCTTGCCCCCTCTACTCGCGCGACCTGCTCGCCTGGAGGGCTAGCACTCGCCGGGCTGGGGAACAGCTCCCGGCCGGGGAGGTCTCGCTCGACCCCCTCTCCCATCCTTTCCTTCCCAGGTCGCCTACCTGGTACACTTCCTTCTCCCCCTGCTGGGGTCATCTCGCCTGTGGCCCTGGGAGGCAGCTCGCCGAGACCACTCTGGGTCAGCTCGCCGAGACCCCTGGGAGCCAGTCCCTGGGGGGTGGGGGTTGAACTGTCAGCCCGAGGGGCAATGCCTCTCAGCATCTCCATGATGCCTTGGATGGAAGCCATGAACTCTTTCCTTCCTACGAAGGGTCCGGGGTGGGGGAGCTCACCGAGATCATCACCACCTCCTTGATCTCCAGCCATGGCACTCTCCCGAGATCTTCTGTGCTGGTCACTCTCCACGCTCACCGCACAAAATGTTGAAACCAAAAACTTAGTCTCTCGTGGAGTTCGGGGTCCCAAAAGAGGGGTGACCTCACACCTACTACACTCGGGGGAACGTCACAGACCAAAGACTTAGGAAACTAGGAACACACCCTCGGCTCTAGCGCGGAGGTCCCACCACACACCCGGAAGGTCACAAGAGCACTTCTCCTCCCTCACCAATGGCTGAGCCGGGTACCTTAGAGAGCTCTCTCAACTCAACCAAGAAGAAGAAACCAAGGAAGGAGGAAGCCAAAAACTCATCCCCTCCAAAGGTACCCAAGGAGGTCTATTTATAGTTTTTTGGGGATGACCTGCCAATAACCCCATCCTGTTGTTCTGAAATGACCAAAATGTCCACAAACTGGTCTGCCAACAGCCAAATCCGCTACACTAAACAACTAATCGCAGTCCACCAGGGGAAGACCCTCGAGCCGGGCGAGCAGGAGACAAGGCCTGGGGGGTACTCGGCGGTCTGGGCGGTACTCGGCGGCCTGGGGGGTACTCGGCGACCTGGTGGGGGGGGGGGGGGGTACTCGGCCTGGGCGGTACTCGGCGGCCTGGGGGGTACTCGGCCTGGGCGGTACTCGGCGGTACTCGGCGGCCTGGAGGGTACTCGGCCTGGGCGGTACTCGGCGGCCTGGGGGGTACTGGGCGGTACTCGGCCTGAGCGACCCCTCAAAGGGGCCGGGGGGGGGGGAGACAAATATTTCACCCCCTACTAGTGTAAAACACAAATCCATACTAAATTGGCCTCCAAGAGTACAAAACCCTCAAAAAAGCTTAAAACTGCACAACAAGCCTTGCGCCTGCTGGGGGACCCTCACTTTGCGAATACGGGGTTGCACACTAACCGTTGACACTATGCACAAAGTGGCTTATTTCAGAGGAGAAAGACCTAACCTTTGACAATAAATGCACAAAGTGGCTGCTCACAGATACCACTGAAATAGTGGCCCCCTATACCGTCACGTTTACTTATGTCATATTACAAGTGAGATAAAAGATAAAAGCGTGCATGGTAATAATACAATAAGATAAAACATGCAAGGTAAAAAATACGATAAGATGATAACGATCACTCCTTGGTGATTTGCGCGGGACGTTGATAGGTGCGCCTCCAACGTGGATTCATAACACATTATTCTGAACAACCTTCTGGACATTTCAATGTAGTTAATACTTGACATTAGACAAGATTTTCCTTGCAAATATTTTGTGTTGATGAGCCAGTATGTATGCGGCAATCTTCTGCTAAATTCTCCTTCAGTTTAAATTTCTTTCCATATTTCATTTGTGTCAGTCTTGGTAACGTGAGTAAATCCTTCGTTTTCACCATAAATGACTAAACTTGAAAACTATACATCACTTAGTATCTACGCTTACATTTTCTTAGCAGTGTTTTAAATTGATTTTTCTGGTGATCATGTTTTAAGTTCATTACACTAGTTTTTTACACCAAATGCATCATATCAGGAAGACTTTGAAAAGAGGGCCCAATCAATATCAGCAAAGTCTCGCTTGAAAGCAGAAATGAGATTTAAAGCAGAGATAGTATCTCCTGATGAGTGGGAAAGGTAATCATAGTTCCAATCATAAAGACATTTGTTGATATGGTTCGAGTTTAAGTGTTCACGAACTATGATTTAAGGCCTCCAATTCACAACTTATGGAAAGTATCTGTCAAAGTATTTATATTTCTTTATGAAGGGTATAATTCATAGAAATGAAGGAGTCAAATTGTATTGGTGCTCTTAAGCGATTTAAATAAAGTATAACTATAAGAAGTATAAATGTATAATGAACCTAATTATATACAATTAGGAACTGTTGGAAATAACAAGTGCAGAACATAGAGTACAGGAGGGTTTGCACCAAACAATCTTATCTTCTTCCGTTTGATTTCGTCCTCGTCCCCGCCCAAAAATGCTTCAAGAAGTTCATTTGTTTGGGGATGCGGTGCCACCACGTGAAGATTTCATTCAAGAATCCCTTATCCCCTCCGTTGTAAAATTTGATCCGGTTGACGGATCCATTAGCATCTGGAAAGTGCAGTTGGATGGCTCGACAACCATCACACCTGAATTGAAGACCGTCTTGTTGTTACCCATTTCTGTTATTTCAGGCATCGTGAATAGAAAATCAATGTTGCGCTGGATAAAGAGATTAGCATCAATGAAAATAATCTTGTCATAGCTTGTTAGCTGCTACAGAAAAAATTTGCTGTAATTCCACTCGTATGCATCCTTGGGATTTCAGATCGTTTGGATTGTCCTCACCTTCCATCTGGCATCTTCAAGGCCGTCACGGTGATGCTTACTGATTGTTTCATCGACGAGTATAACCAGGTCCCTTGTCGAGCCAGACAAACGAATGCTTCAAGCTGCAACAATCGCTCCACAGACATACATATGCGCCGAATGAAGTATTGTAGCGTATGCTTCACATCGGTGCTCTGACTCCAAATGGGGACTCGCATCTCCTTTCAGTAAAACCACCATCTTGCAGGAACCAGCATTCAGATGGAGTTTTTCCCTGAGACTTCTTAAGTCAGGATTGTAAAACCAAGTATTTCCTTTACGTATGATTAGATTATTGAACGAGAAGAGATTTACGATGAGAATGCAATCAGTGAGCAGTAGTACATGTGCCTGAAAGTGATCGATGTGAGATTGAGAGGCTAGTTTGGCGGCTGTGAGCTGCAAGTGAAGTCATGCAACATCTCCTGACCAATTCTTAGTTCTATTACAAGGAAGCTTGACCCCAATAAGGTCGAACAGTGTGCTGCTTGGTACTCGAAGATCAGGGAGATCAACACAAGTAGGCACTTCGGATTCCACTTCCTCATCAATCCACTATGGATATAGATCCTCCCAGGTAAGATTGGCCTTAGCGCAATCCAAATGTAGAAGTAGCTCGGCACGTGGGATCAGTTGCTGCCAGGAGTTGATCTCACTGATGTTGAAATTCAGAAGGCCAACTTTCAATTTTCCCGTCCTACACTCCTACCGTTCAACTTTGCAATGACTTTTGAAATTTGCATTCAGTTAACATTCAATTCAGATAGATATCGAGGATCAGAAACAGGTCTTTCCCATATCCAGCCAACATCAACAAACCTGGATCTTGATGATGAATGTGGCGAAAGCTCATTGTAAGCAACTGGAGCTAAGATAAATGTTAAAAATGTACCACATATAATTAGCAACAGAATAAGTTTCAGTGAACGAGACTTGCAGCATGAACTTCTTTCAGGAAAGGGTACAATGGACTTGCTGACATCATTGAAATTTTGGTTTCTCGGGTTCCTTCTTTTGCTTGTATCATCAGAAATAACAGAGGGCCTGTGCCTGGCCTCCACGGAACCAGGAGAAGCACCGGCGAGTCCTTTCATGTCTGGCTGTCAAAACCTCCTTCGGCAAGCAAAAGAATGCTCGATTCTGATTTAATGTGAGGATGTCAGGTTCTTAGTTGTTGCAAGCATCTGGATCAGTTCAGATGAGTTCTGGGACGGTAGACTAATCGCTTGATCTACTAATCGAGAAAATGGGGAAAATTGAGAGGTATTAACCAACAAAACTAGGAAGAAGCGAATTAAGGAGTAGTGGTATTTGCAACCCAAGGGGTTTTTTTTTCTATCCAGTTTGTCTCTCCCCAATGCCACAACACACTCTCCCAGAAGCAGAACTTCTCAATACAGATTTTTAGCCTTGGATCAGTTATTTTCCGCGTCCAGTGCCCGCCAGGATACCCGCCTTTCTCGACCTGTCGTCGCTTGTTCTGCACTTGTTATTTCTCTCTTATTTCTAACATGATATCAAAGCGAGGTTCACGCCGAGGGGGCGTGTTGGAAGGTCCTACATGAACAAAAAAAAGCATGTCAAGATTAATCCCACACTGTCTACCCAGACGGTTCACTCGTTCTTATAATAGGTTCCGCCTCTCCTATCCTTGATCCGGGTTTTGGAATGAAAAATGGATGTGGTGGTTTAACAGGAACTATGTTACAAATAGAATAAAGTAAAATTTATAGCACTGACCATTAAACTGATCATAGATTGTTGTCGAAGCGAAACTTGCCCATACATGTATGTAATATATCTAGAAGCAAAACCCTAATTATTCTATCAGCTGATGTAGGATAAATGCAAGACATCAAAGAGATGCAAGCTGAAGACATAGAATTCACCAAAAGACTCATAATAAAGCTCTTATCAAATTTATGAAGATTATTAGACTAACATGATCTATAGACTGCTTATAAAAGAGAAGCTAGGTTCTTCGTAAAGACAAATTCAACCTTCTCAAGAACTTTATCTAAGATGGGGAGAAAATGACAATACGTTTGCGAGAAACCTAATTTGTCAGAGACTTATCTTACCTGGGTGGAATGGTGCTAACTTGAAACTTTTATGAATTGTCCTTCGCCACATTGGACCACTCCTTTGAAATTGATCTCTTTGAACAATCCTTTGTTGTTTCAATATTCTTCCTTCTTTGAAGGTTCTTTGCCAAGGGTTTTCACACTCTTCCACTCGTGAGATTCTTTACTCAAATGGATGTGAGAGCAAGAGAGTTGTTATCAAGAACTTTGCAATTGTATTACTCGAAATCATTCACGTACATTAACATAGTGACTTTCACTATACATGGAAGTCCCCTATTTAAGCCTTGCATGAACGAGCCTAAGGAAACATTTATAGGTGGTGAGAAGGGTTTAGATGGTCGGTTTCTACTTGGTGGCTGGTTTAAGGAACATGGAAGGTCCAGTGATGGTGATGGTGGTTTCTTGAAGATGGCTGGTTGAACAAGATAGTAGGCAGTGATTTCAACTAGTGGTGGCCCACTGGAGCTTGTGGAAGTGTCTAAAAATGTTGATTTCCAATGGAAGAAAATGTGTTCAGTGGTGGTGGAAAGGCCCAGAAGTGCCCCTCTCAAGTGGAAAGGTGGAGGAGGCAGGATGGGCTGTGTCATCAGTATTTTATTTGGGCTTAGCGTGATTAATTTTCCTTGTGTTTAACTAGCACTTAGCTTGTGTAGGGTTTCATTGGACTCTATTACATGCCAATTACATTATCTAAACTTAGACCACACTTAGCACACAATACATTGGGCCACAAGCGCAACATAAAACATTTACAAAGACAAGTACAAAGATGATCATACATTTAATAATTATTGAACTATGTATTTATTGTTCATATATGTGCTGTATTTTTATTTGACTTATATATATGCCCCCCCCCCCCCCACCCACCCACACACACACACACACACGCGCGAGTGAGAATGCATGAGGCCCCTCGTGCGGCCATGACAGTACCCCAGCTATGACGGCGCTCCCGCCACTCGCAGCCCCTTAAGCGCATTAGCAAATTGATTGACGGACGGACTACTGCGCTCGGGGGTGCGAGCGTCGTCATGTCGGGGCACTGTCGTGGACGGAGTACTGCGCTCAGGGGTGCGAGCGGCTGGAGCATTGTCGTGTCGGGGCACTGTCTCTTGTAAATAAACATGTTTTATAAAATTATTAAATATCTGAAAATAAACATGTTAACAGGTTTTTATTTGGTTTATATAAATGTTTAATCAATAATCACATTTATATATAAATAAATAAGTTTTTATACATTTATATAATAATATAATTTTAGTTTATATAAGCTTTTAATCAATAATCATGCTTTATCTTAATGAACAGGTTTTATACATTTAATATAAAACGTTATAGTTGCTCGTGATATATTTCCAAGAAGCCACGTGAAAGTCATTGGTCGTGACAGTCGACAGATGCATTGCCCGTGGCGAACAAAAGTACTGTTTAATTACTGTTCAACCCTAAGTATTTTAGTAATAGTATATATATAGAGAGAGAGAATGTGCTACAGTAAAAATACACTTTGTTTTTCAGCCTACACAACATATTTAAAAAATAAGACCTTAAATGTTTATTAAGGAATAAATAGATGAAATGATTGCATAGTGGTCACATATAGTGGAGCCAGTCATCAACATAAACAAAGTTTAATACTATAGCGACTCGGCCCACAATATGTAAGGTATTGTCTATTTTGGTTATACTTATCCCATTCTAAGCTACATCTTATAGTTTGACACTTTTCAATAGGTGGTCTATGAGTACTTCCCGGAGGTCACTTATCCTAGAATAACTCCCTCAAGCGCGTGCTTCACTATGAAGTTCCTAATAAAACTCTCACACTTGCTTTGAAGAGTCGCATCTAAAAATATGAGTTCAAATTATTACTTAATCATGGTAACTTTTTCTTTCTATTTCGATGTGTAATTAAGTTCATACTTCCTCTTCTTGTCACCTAGCAGTCTATCATCCTAGAAATCTAGAAGAAGCTATTTTTGTCTACCTTAAAGACACTCCCCTCCCTATTCAAGATGTCATAGGCTCACCAACTTCCGCATGGTTCGTCCCTTAACCACATATTGTGCTACAGAAGGTCCAACTCTTATATCTTTTGTAATGATCAAACCCATAATATTTGAGGTATTGTCCATTTTGGTTCAACTCATCTCATACAAAACTAATCTATATAATTTTACTGTTTTTCATAGGTGACCTACGAGTACTTCTCGGAAGATCACTCATCCCAAAATTACTCATATCAGAGCACACTTGATCGTGAAATTCCTAACAGAATTCCACCACATGCACTAAAATGTGCATATGATATGTGAGGGTCCAAATAATTAATTTAGCATAGTAACTTTTTAAAACAAAACATATGCAGTGAGTGTGGCGCAATTGTGCCCCAATGGAAATTAAATATCTGTGAGTGTAGGGTCGTGGGTGGATCCTATGATCTAAATGACGCCACGTTTATACAATTATCCGATGAACTATTACAATGATTTCTAAAATTATTAATAGAATTTACAAACATTCACACTAGGGATTAAACGTTAGAAACGCAAGCAAGATCCAATTAATTTAAGGAGAAAGTGATTCTATTAAATGACCGACGAATAAACCTTTCAAGTAGAATTGAGCACACTCTTACAAACAAGTTCCCAAATAATTTGTTTCTTCGTCAAATAATATATATAGAGTAACATAGACTTCAAATTAGAATTAACTCAAATAATTGGGGCCCAAGGAAGTAGTATGGGTGCTGATTTGAGTGTCTGGATAGCAGATTGGTTGCAATTCTGCATAGTTTTTAGGATTCCAGAAGGGTTTGTTGTAATGGAAGGGCTCTGCTGGAATTTTGGAGTGCTGCAATTGAATTCAGGGGAAGGCTGGGGGAGTTGTTGACTGTTACAGTTTCAGGGTGGGGAAGTAGGGAAATCGTGGAGGAGGTTATGGGAGGGGCAGTTGGAGTCTTTGGGCTATTTTAGGGAGGCTGTTGATGGAAATAATGGTATAATCTCCTACCGGGAATGGGGAATTGGAGGGGGAAATTAGTAGTTTGGCTACGGGTTTGAGTACAGAGTGAGGTATATGGTTGATTTGAGCCTAGATGAAGCTTCAGAATTAGGAGATGGAAGGAATTAGGTACAGGACTGTAATTGTAATTTATGTAGAGTTAAATAAGATTGGGCCACTGGTTATATGAAATTCTAGTACAAGAACTGATGCGGTGTGGAGACTTATCATATATGGCGTGCCCGGATTGACGATCGGACTCCGTGGCTGCGTCTGGATTCGCGTTGCGAATCAATTTCATATATAGCTTTGTATTTTTCGGTTTATATTTTATGTAGTTTTGGCCCCAAAACCAACGCCCAGTCATAGTCGTTGATTTCGGGTGTCCTAATTTCAGTTTATTATAAATAGATTGTTAGGGCTGCCGTCATTTTTGATTGCTGAAATTTGGAGAGTTATCTTCCTCATTTCCGGTGATTTCTCTGTAGTGCCGACTCCGTGGAACCCCTAGGTGACGACTCCTTGAGTAAGTCTTGTATCTTTTGATTTTTTTCCTCCTCCCCCACCCTCCACCTTTCCATTTTGTTGTCCAACCCCTGCAAACAGCATCCCCTCATCCGTTTTCCCCTTTGTCCAGCCACCACCACTGTCCAGAAACCCCTTCCATCCGCACCTCCTTCAAACCGCCACCCACCGCCCCTCAACCCCCTGGCCGCCGACCCTCCACAGCAGGCCGCATGCCATTTTTCTGCCCAGATCCGGCCAACAGTCCCTTCCCTCCCTGTTCCAGCCTTTTCGCTGCCTTCCCCACAGCCCGCAACCCTCCCCTTTCACTGCCACCACCCCAAACAGCCTACTTGGTTGTTTTCAGCCCCAAAACAGTCCAGATCTGGCCGTTTCCAGCCAGATTCAGCCACCCCGCCTCCTCCCCTTTGCTGTCATCACCCCCACATCCCGTGGATCCTCCTCGAAACAGCCACCCAACACCAAATCTGTCCAGATCCAGCCATTTCAGCCCAAATCTAGCCACTTCCCTCTCCGATCCAGCCTTCCTAATCCCCCAACCAGCCTTCCCTTACCCCATCCGGTCCACCAACCACCGGAACCCCCTCTTTGAGCCCTCTAACGTTCAGGTTTATGTTATTTACAGCAGCCCTAACATTCGTATGGTGTTTTATATTGTCTTTTGGTTGTAAACATTATCATGGCTTCGATATTGTGTGCTTGCGTGAGATTATAGTTTTTATGTTGTTTGTCCTTTGATAAATCTCTAACTACATGCAGGAATTATTCGTCGTGCGCTCGTGCTTTGGCCCTCCACGCGGAGGAAAGCCTAAGTTTTGCCTCGCTTAAATAATTTATTTTTCCTTGTCTTGAATTATTTGTGTGAGATGTCGTAATTTATTATCTAATCTGTGATTTAATTCGTTAGGCGTTGCATGATATGTAAGGTTAGGTCACCGATTTCCCGCCGCCTATAGATTCCTCCTGCGTCAATTGATATCAGAGGTAGGTTACACGTACTTTTCGATACGCAGTCGTAGAGTCTATAGGTTTTTTCATTATGTCTAGGTGTCACAATTATTCCTCTCCTCACTTTGGAGGTCTCGAGTTCACTTGCACCTGCCCTCATAGGTCCACTTCAGGGAGACCCTCACGACACTACGATGATTATTCGCGATCGCAGCACACCACTTCTAGAGATCGTGTTGACCCACCGACACGACCTCACTATGCTAGAGACGATCAGTATGATGATTGTCGTCGTTCTTATTCGTACACACGAGCGGATCGTGTTTATCCTTCAACATGACTCGGTTACCTTAGGGATGATTACTATGAGGATTATCGTTCCGAAAGAGATCTTGAGAGTCAGTTTTGTACTGTTGTCCCATCCTTTGATGACTCATCGAGTCTCGAATCTTTCAGTTATTGGCTCGTGGATATGGAGTATTATCTTGATCATTTTGAGGTATTCGATGAGCGTCGCGCCAAATTTGCGAAACTCAGACTTTTACATCAGGCTAGGGCATATTGGGCTAGCGTTGAGAGCACCCGCGAGCGAGACCGTCTTCGTCGCATCACTAGTTAGGTTGACATGAAGCGTACATTATGTTAGAGGTATCTGCATTCGTCATATCGGAGTCTCTTGCTCGACCAATTATTTTCTTTTCAGCAAGGATCCATGTCTGTCGCTGAGTAAATGGACCGTTTTGATGAGTTAGTGGTGAGAAGTGATATCCGAGAGGGCCCATCCATAATCGTTCCCCGATTTTGGTCTGGACTTCGGTCTGACATACGTACTAAGGTAGCTTATCATAGCTCGAAATCCCTCGAGCAGACATATCAGCTTGCCCTTCGTTATGAGCAATCTTTGAGATCCGCAATAGCTTGTCGATGAGATTCTCACCTTGACCTTCGCAGTACGAGTCTCTCCCATACTGAGGTCACCATGACGCCTACCACTGTCGTGGTAGCCACGACAGAAGTGATACCTGATGTGTATTGCTCTCACCCCAGAGAGGTGCTTAGACCAGCGAGTGACCTATCTTTTGTTTCTGACGCTCCTCCCGTGACCCCGATTGAGAGTGAGATTGAGCGACCTATTGAGTATGTAGTATTGTGTCCCTCACCCACACCTCTTTTTCTGCCATGCACTGAGATAGTTAGCACCCCCACCACAGATCTAATTTTTGACACCTCACCCACAGATCCATTCTTGAGTGTAGGTCTATGTCCCCCTCTCATTGTCATTGCTCTAAGTCACATCACGACCGAGAGCCCAGAGTCTGGCGTTGATCTCTTAGCCATGTCATTTACCCACGGGGACACTACCCCTTACAAGGGTACTTATATGGAGAATCATGACCCTAGTGATGAGTTCTATGACGACCCCCCTGTTGAGCCTCCTGATGAGCAATCACATCCTGGTGATGATGCAATTCAGGTGAGCCGCTCGTTTATGAGTTTCGAGTTAGTAGAGCCTCTTCCTTTATCGTCCCTTGCCTTGCCGCAGAGGATGAGTATTGTGTGGAGCATCAGGTGTCTTGGGCACCACCTGCCGACGCATCACACTCTCGATGAGTTTTGGGACGCACCACCTGCTGACCCACCTGACGAGTTCTTTACTTTCAGGGACACTCATCACACTATAGAGTCACGTCTTCTAGTCGATGTACGCGATTTTCACTTGGGCTGTCGTCTCGTTCGCGATGACTTTTCGTACACACCTCCTGTTGAGCCCCCTGATGTGTCACGTTCCCTAGGAGACATTTGGCTCTTTATGAGCTCGCCCTTGAGTGTAGATGTCCCACACAGTTATTTGAGCCTCGACACACACGGGATGTGTTTTTCTACACTCCACCGAGAGAGACCCTTGATAGGTCACCATATTTTAGAGACATTCTGGTCATTATTAGATTTTCCCGTAGCAGACATGTAGTATCTGTCATGTTTCATGTGCATCATTTGCATGAGTCTATTGAGTCATTTCGCCATCATTTGCATGAGTCTGTTGTGTTGTGTGTTCATCGTTTGCATGTGTTTCATGCGTTGGTCCAACGAATAATTCATATTGGTAATAAATCTTGTAAATCACATGCGAATGTTCATTGGCAAGTGCATGTACTTCATGAATGCGAGCAGGTGATGATGAGAATCTGCGTTGTGAGGCTCTACGCGAGGCTTGCTAAAAGTTTGAGTGTTCGGCGAATGAGTCCTTGCTCAGTACTGAGACGCATCGGGACAAATGCTTATGAGCTGGACATCCCCGCGAGCATGGATACCCATACTGTGTTCAATGCCGAGGACCTGACGCCCTACTTTGCACCTCACGAGTATTCAGGTTCGTATCTTGGCGGCCCTCCCGAGCCTTTACCACCATTTTTACCACCCACCACTCAGTCTACCCTTGAGCCCTTACCACCACATTCATTGCCCCGTGCTCAGCCCACCTCTGACCCCCACTTACCCGGGATGTTGTCCCCAACGACTTCACCATTGGCACCTTAGATCCCACTGGATCCTTATACTAGTGTGTTGAGAGATGAGCGTACCACTGAGATCATTATGCATGAGGTCATCCCCTCTACAAACGACCTTGGGTGTCGCTACCTGGTTCGCTGGCGTAGATGACCCTTCACCAACGACGCCTGGATGCTACCGACAGAGCTTGATCGATTCACCTCTGGACTTCGACTTCATTACGACCGTCTCCATTCATTGGAGATGGAAGCTTTTCAGTCCGGGGAGTTGATTGGCGGGGACACTTTTCCATCGACGACATTTGGACGACCTCTTGTAGACCTCATCGAGTCTTGCCTGACATTCTTCGAGAGAATTCTGACCCCTATTCATCGGGAGATAATTCTTTCAAGCCGGGGAGAGTGATGCGGTGTGGCCACTTACCATATATGGCGTGCCCGAATCGACGATCAGATTCCGTGGATGCGTCCGGATTCGCGTTGCGAATCAATTTCATATATAACTTTGTGTTTTTCGGTTTATATTTTATGTAGTTTTGACCCTAAAACCAACGCCAAATCATAATCGTTGATTCCTGGTGCCCTAATTTCACTGTATTATAAATAGATTGTTAGGGCTGCCGTAATTTCTGATTGCTGAAATTTGGAGAGTTCTCTTCCTCATTTCCAGTGATCTCTCCTCGATGCCGACTCCGTTGAACCCCTAGGTGACGACTCCTTGGGCAAGCCTTGTATTTTTTGATTTTTTTTCCTCCTCCCCCACCCTCCACCTTTCCATTTTGCTGTCCAACCCCTGCAAACAGCAGCCCCCCATCTATTTTCCCCTTTGTCCAGCCACCACCACTGTCCAGAAACCCCCTCCATCCGCACCTCCTTCAAACCGCCAGCCATCGCCCCTCAGCCCCCTGGCCGCCGACCCTCCACAGCAGGCCGCAGGCCATTTTTCTGCCCAGATCCGGCCAGCAGCCCCTCCACTCCCCGCTCCAGCCTTGTCGCCGCCTTCCTCACAGCCCACAGCCCTTCGTTTTCACCGCCACCACCCCAAACAACCTGCTTGGCTGTTTTCAGCCCCAAAACAGTCCAGATCTTGTCTTTTCCAGCCAGATCCAGCCTCCCCGCCTCCTCCCCTTTGCTGTCATCACCCCCACATCTCGTGGATCCTCCTCAAAACAGCCACCAAACACCAAATCTATCTAGATCCAGCCACATCCCTCTCCGATCCAGCCTTCCTAATCCCCCCCCCCCAGCCTTCCCTTACCCGATCCGGTCCACCAACCACCGGAACCCCCTCTTTGAGCCCTCTAACGTTTAGGTTTATGTTATTTACAGCAGCCCTAACATTCGTATGGTGTTTTATATTGACTTTTGGTTGTAACATTATCATGGCTTGGATATTATGTGTTTGCGTGAGATTATAGTTTTTATATTGTTTGCCCTTTGATAAATCTCTAACTGCAGGAAGAATTATTCGCCGCGCGCTCGTATTTTGACCGTCCACGCGAAGGAAAGCCTAAGCTTGCCTTGCTTAAATAATTTATTTTGGCTTGTCTTGAATTATTTGCGTGGGATGTCATAATTTATTATCTAATCTGTGATTTAATCCGTCGGGCATTGCATGACATGTAGGGTTAGGTCACCGATTTCCCGCCGCATATAGATTCCTCTTGTGTCAGGAACTCTCAGCAGGAATTGTTTAGGCTGCAGGGAAACTGGTAGCAATGTTTCTTGAAGGGAAATGGGCGGTTATGGCTTGAGAGGATGGTTCAGTTGTGCAAGCGTGGAGGAAACGTGGCAGTTATGGGTAGTTGCAAGTACGAGTTAGTGGACACTAGGTGGTTATGGAGATAATTTGGTGGTGGAAGAGGTAGTTAGTGGTGGGAAGTGGTTATGGAGTAGTTCTGGAAGATGGGATAGTTATCTTGGCATGGAATGCCAAGGATCCACGGAGTTGTAATCGTGGGACAACCGTGAGAACTGAAAGTTCTGTCTAGAAAACCTGCAATGCCTGAAAATTAGCCCATAAAGCAATATTTATAGATTTAGAGGCCGCTTTGGACGGTCTAGATTGTTGTTACTTCAACCCCTAATAATATATGGAATGAAAGTACATTAATAATAATAGTAGTAATATATAGAAATATCTCGTTCTCGCTCTGAACGTGACCACATGCTCAGATCGTTCATATGATGATTCTAACTTAGTTTCCCGTGAATGTAGACTCGGACGGGTTACGATTAATGGTTGTATCCCCACAAAATATTATCCACATCACTTTTTCGCGGAGTCGGCATCGTGGGACGACCACGTGAACCTGAAATCTCTGTCCAAAAAACCTGTGTTGCTTAAAGATCAGCCCATAAACACATATTTATAAATTTAGAGGTCATTGTGGACGGTCTAGATCATCCGGAACTTCTACTCCAAATAATATATGTAATGAAAATACAAAAAATAATAAAAATATAGAAATATATCGTCGTCGCTCTGAACACGATCACAGGCTCAGTTCGCCCATATGATGATCCCAACTCGGTCTCCCGCAAATGTAGACTCGGGCGGGTTTCAATTAATGGTCATCTCCCCGCGAAATGTGATCCATATCATTTTTCCTCCAATTGTAATGTGTACTTAAGTTCATTCCCGCACCTCTTATCTCATGTCTTCTATCTCTCAAAAGTCTGACATCCTAGAAGTTTGTCATGAGTTGCTTTTATCTAACTTTTCTGCCCCAGAGATACTTCCTGCCAACATCAAACCGCCTCATAGGATTCATGATGTTACAATAACAACTCATATGCCACAAATGGTTTGAATCAATTCACAATGAGGAGCCCAAGAAAGACAGATCTAGACCACTTGGATAGTTTATAATATGCAACATGCAACTTTCCAAGCATTACATAAATATATATTTTAAAATATAGCCAATATCAAGTGTTTGCTGATAATAAGTCTTCACGGATTAAGAAAACATGGTTGATTCTATCCATCTTCAGCCAAACAAATACTTATGTGATTAATAAACACAGTTCTAAAACAAGAAAATAACATTGTTGATGGGGCTCAGCAAAACCTTTTGGAGCACGAGTATTGGGCTCGTTCGGGGTGATTTGTCACCTGCCATATGTGGCATTGTCAGATAGATTATTCAAGTATGCGGTTGAATCTGAAGCAACGTTTCTCCCAATAAAGGAACAATATATTGTAGTGAGTTACATTTTGTGGCCACTCATATGATGATCCTAACTCAGTCTCCGCAGTTGGTATCACATTTTGTTTATAACTTCTCCAAATTAAGAGATTTCCCCCAACAAAAGAATAATATCTTGTAGTGAATTTTTTGTCATCTTGACTTTCAGCCCAATCGATATTCACATTCTTGTTCTGGGAGAATAGAATTGTACAACCCCGTGTTCACCGAAGGGACTCAGGCAAGCAGGCGGGTCGAACCCGGCCCGCGCCTCCAAGGGTCGCCCAGGCGGGCCAGCCTGGCCCGCGCCCTCTCAGGCGGGTCACCCTCCGACCCGCGCCTCTTAGGCGGGTTAGCCCTGCCCGCCTCTCCAAGGAGGGTCGGCCCCCGGTCGCCCTCCGACCAGCGCCCTCCCAGGCGGGTCAGCCTCGGCCCGCGCCTTCCCAGGCGGACCGCCTCCAATCTGCGTCCCCTAGGCGAGCCAGCCCCGGCCCGCGCCTCCCGCCGAGTAGAGGCATTGAAGGGCTACTCGCCCAGTCCCCAGTGTGGGGAATTCCTTACCATTTTGCCCCTATAGGCCTGCCCTTAGCCAGCTAGAATGGCGGAATCTTGCTATTGGCAGACCTGGGTGGACTGCGCATAGCTGGTCAGGACAGCGGAGTTTGGCTGTTGGCAGGCCAGCCCAAGGGGCTTTCAGTATTTTCAGGCCAGCAGAGGTTAGTTATTTGTAGATCATCTTCGAAAATTTATAAATAGGATCCAAAGGGTACCTCAGGGGGCACGTTTACTTGTCTCCCAGTTTTCTAGCGCCTTCTGAGGTACCTTA
Source organism: Platanthera zijinensis (assembly GCA_039513925.1). Taxonomy (NCBI): domain Eukaryota; kingdom Viridiplantae; phylum Streptophyta; class Magnoliopsida; order Asparagales; family Orchidaceae; genus Platanthera; species Platanthera zijinensis. The sequence continues at coordinate 1,902,190 of CM077093.1, forward strand.
GCCCGACATTTGACTAAGGAGGGAAAACGCTCAGTGATCTTCCGGGTGTGTGGTGGGACCTCCGCGCCGGGCCCTTGGTCTAGTCCTTTGCTCTTTTTTCCTTGGTTGTTTTTCTTGCAGGAGCGAAGTAGGTGCGCGACCACCCCTTCCCCAAGGGTGAACTCCACAAGAGACCGATTTCCGGTTTCAACAAGAATCCCTCCTCCAAGAGACTTCTTCAGGTACCTTAGTACTTTAGAGTAGCTCTCTGATGTATTAATCTAGGAGAGTGCATGTTCCAGCTTGGAATCCCTACCACATACGTGATATTGCGATGGATGTGTGTGAGATAAATAAGTCTTCATGCTAATTTTTGATAGCTTTAATAGTTGACTTACTCACAATTTTTTTTATGGAAGTATTTGTTGGTGTGCAACTAAGCATCCTAATTTCTTCCAACAGATCCAAAACATTATTTTTTTGAGATATGAAGCTTCCTCGGTCAAGCTTCTCAACTTCAATACCTAAGAATTGTTTAAATGTTTGTAGATCCTTGGTTTCAAACTCCCTAAATAGAAGTGCTTTAAGCCATGTGATTTCTTCTAAATCATTTCCCTGTGATGATAATATCATCCATATAGACAATGAAAATAGCCACTTGATCTTCTTTCCTCTTAACAAAGAGAGTGTGATCTGAGTAACCTTGTTTATATCCTTGTATAAGCTTCACTTTGTGGAAACTTCCATACCTAGCTCTTGGGGATTGTTTTGGATCGTAGAGGAAATTTTTCAGATGACACACTTACCTTTCCGATCCCTTCTTTTGAAGCCCCAACTAAAATTCCATGTGTACTTCTAGATCCCCATGTAAGAATATATTTTTAGAATCTGGTTGTTGCAATTCTCATCCCAAGCATGCAACATAAGATAAAACAATTCGAATGGAATCCATCTTAGCCATAGACAAAAAATTTCATGATAGTCAACTCTAGAAGTTCGAGTATATCCTTGGGCAACTTTCTTTACCTTGTATCTCTCTACAACTCATCCTTGATTTTGCTTAACTGTGAAGACCCATTTTGACCCAACTGTTTTCTTTCCAAATGGAAGAGAGTATAGTTCCTAAGTCTGGTTCTTCTCCAATGCGAATATCGTTTCCTCCATTATCTTTCTTCATTTTGGCATATCAATTGTTGTTTGCCAAGTTTTAGGAATATTAATGGAGGACAGAGAGAAAGGGAAATTGTGTCGTGGTTAGAGTAGGATATGAACTATAGTTGGCACTAGGATAATTTGTGGAGTTCGTCAGGTATGAGAGGTTGATGAAGGTCTTCTTCGGGATATGTTCCAAAAGTTGGTATTTGCATTGTCGGAATTACATGGGGTTGTACAATCTCAATATTGGCATTCCTCCATAAAATATACTTGAGGAAGAGGACTGAGCTTCCCAACATCAGGAGTCGGAGTGGCCACAAGAGTAGACATGGTGGTTGTAATAATGGGAGGAGGAATATACGAGGCCATAATTGAATGGGTAGTCTCCTTCATGGAATGTAACATTCATGGTACAAAAGAATCTTTAAGAATAAGGGTGGTAGCATTGGTACACTTTTGTAATGGAGTATATAACAAAAATGCATTTGTGGGAACGAGCATTTATTCTATCACGATTGGGTTGATGAACATGGACAAAACAAACATCCAAACACATGAGGAGGAAGATAAGATGTGTGGATGACACATTTGATTGACAAATAAGGGTTAAGAGAGTCATACTGAATAGTGCTAGAAGGGAGATAGTTAATGAGGTATGTTAGAATGAGTGCAACATCTCTCCAATAAGACATAGGGGGAGATTCATTATAATAAGAAGGCTCCGTGTAACTTCTAGGAGGTGTTTGTTCTTCCGTTCAGTGACATCATTTTGGGTGGAGATATATACACGTGGTTTGATAGAGTATACCATGATCATCAAGGCATGCCCCCAAAACACTACGATTATCATACTGACTTCCATTGTCACTTTGAATGACAACTAATACTGAGATGTCACAATTTTGGGAAAAGTTTAAAACAGTTAATGATGACAGTCTTCCTTTTTAGTAAGTAAACCCAAGTAGATTGAGAAGAACTATCAACAAATGTCACAAACCAATGATGGCTGGATAAAGAGACTATAGGGGAAGGTCCTCAAACTTTCATATGAATAACATCAAATGAAGCATACCAGGAGATTAAATATGATTCAGACTATGGCTCTCTTTGGTAGGGTGTCTCCCACGGGAGGCGGGACGAGGGCGGGCCATAACGTCAGACTGGACTCCGGCTTCAGTCCAAACAGAGGGATTTTCCTGGTGGCAGACAAGGCCAAACGCTGTCGCGCTGATCACGCATTTGGGTCGCCTTCATCCCGCTTCCGTTTGTCGACGTGCCAGAGCCCCAACGGCGCGCCAAACAGACCCTATGTTGCACATGTTTTGGAAGTTCACAAACATCACAAACAAAATTGCTCTTTGAGCTAAAAAACTTAGGGAACATCCTGAGAAGATAATTGAGCAAGGGTGTCTGAGACATTAATGCCATCATTGCACATCCACAGAGGAGGGATTTTGATAGCGCCAAAAAACATAGGGATCATCCTGAGAAGATAACAGAGGAAGCATGTCCGAGACGAATGTCATCACTGCACATCCGCCGAGGAAGAATTTGATGCACTGGATAAAGCATGGTGAACTTATTAGTCGAAGATGCACATGCCCCACAATTCTTACCACTGCCAATACATTGCTTAGTTGTTACATTCTGAAAAACGTAACCATCAGGGAGGAATGTTGCTGAGCGGTTTAAGGACGCGGTCAAGCCGCTAATTGATAGCAAATTATGAGTAAATGAGAGAACATGTAAAACAAATGTGAGGGGCATGGAAGCAAGGTTGTAGAAAGAAAAAACAAAGGATATATACCCACAAATATAAAATGACATATAAAGTTTCTGTACTCGGGCATACAAACTATCTCCAAGCAATTAAATTGTGTACCTACAGAGACAGTGATCCAACATTCTAGATCCATATGTCCGTGAAGAAATAAAAAGAAGAAGAAACCCTAAAGCCCGTGAAGTATAGAAACCTTAAAGCCCGTGAAGTAGTAGAAAGAAGAAGCAGAAGTAGTATTAGAGTGAAGTAGTCCCGTGAAGTAGTAAAGTGAAGTATAGAGCCCGTGAAGAAAGAAGAAGAAGAAAATAAAAGAAGGGGGCTTACAGTGGAGCGAGAAAGCCCGGTGGCGTCACCGATTAGTCGTCGGAGAAGAGGATTCATCGTCGGAGAAGAGGATTCGTCGTCGGAGAAGAGGATTCGTCGTCGGAGAAGAAGATTCGTCGCCGATTCCGCAGAGCAGTCTCCCGCCGCTAGAGAGAAATTAGGGCAGTTGTCGAGTGTCGACCCGTGAAATCAAATATAAGAGCTGATTTTTTTTAATATAAAATAAAAAACGGTGTTATAACGGCACAGGATATATCGCTATATCGCCAAGATAACGCCGATATTTTACAAAACGTTATTTGGCTCAAATAAATCGATTTCGTTGCGGTTTTCCCCCTAAACCTTTATATCGGCCGACATATCGGACATGTCGGCCGATATCTATAACACTGCATGGAAGAGAAACATAAGATGGTTCCTTTACCAGCTATGGAAGAAGAAAATCTCATTGGCGGTGATAAATTTATCTTGACCCAAAAGGAGAGTGTATGAGGTAAAACCTGATGATGCCCCAACCATGTGATCAGTTACACTAGAATTAATGATTCATTCAGATTGGATTGCGGAAGCAGATTGCGTGCTTGAAGTACCGAAGGTTGCGGATATAGTGATGGAAGAGTCCCCGAGCACACAAGACGTCACAGGGGATCGAACATTTTTTTGGAAAAATCCCTAGAGGGGATCGATTTACCACTATTTTCTTCATGAGCTTCGGTGGTACGAGAAGTAGAAATGTTAAATGGTTTTCGAGTACTACCCTTCCATGGCCACCATTTCCTTTCCACGAAGGAGCAAGATGAGGATGTAGGCAAAAACAAGATTCTCGTGCTTGGTCTTGTTTTCCACAGTAATTGCATAACCAAACAGGTGGGTCGGAAGTAGGAAACTCTCAGCCAATTCCAGTTAGTGCAGAGAAGTTAGCCAATTCTAGTTAGTGTAGATAAGTTAGCCATCCTGTTAGAATTAAGGTGATCTTCATCACCCAAGACCATGTTAAATGCATTCTGAGAATAGTGAATATCTTGGCAGTTCAGGACATGAGTGCCAACCGTGTCAAAGTTCATATTGAGGCGCATAAGGAAGACATTAAGATGGTTGTTGGGGCAAAATTTGTCACCCAACTTTCCACTCTTAACGACCGCCAAGGGGAGTTTGGTGGATAGATCGAAGACCGCAACCGGCTGGTTACTGACCCTGTAAGGGCTCAGCAGACAGAAAGCAGAACACAAAAAAGGTGTTGCTGGCAGCGGCGCACACCAGACTTGCCCACCACGAAAAATGTCTCTCTTGCGGTGGGCTCTTTTATTGCTCCAAAAAAGGAAATTGGCGGACACTCAAAACAAGTGACCGCACCTACAACAGGGTAGGTTCTAGCCCCAGTTCGCTGCCCCCTTTGAGCACCCCTTACCCTCTATTTATACTCGAGGGTAGGCTACTCGGACGGTCGAACACATTTAATACAACATTAAATACGCAGGCATCCGAGCGACACAAAGAGTCGGGTGGCGGGAGGTGAGTAGACCCTCTATTTATACTTGTGGGTAGGTTGCTCGAACGATCAGACGCATTTAATACAACATTAAATACGTATCGTGACCTTTTTTCGGTGATATTCACAAAAGAGCTTCTTATCGCCACTTTCGGCCTTTGGCCCCAAAGAAGGGGATTTGTTAAGTCCTGAATTCTTTTGGCTAACCCGGGAAGCCTCTCCAATGGGAGGGTCAAGATTTGTATGCTCTTCTGAATGGTCACCGCGCGCAAGAGATTGAGGAATGTAAGGTCGGACTAGACATGACACACGATGCTGAGTAGACAGTGCATGTATGTCCCAAAGAGGGGAATGTGATTATAATGATTTGCCTGTGAGGTATTCCGTGAAGGAGAGACATTGAAAATAACTATTCCTTTCCAACCTGAGAATCTTTTCTTGTAGTCCATCCACCAAGACGTCAGTATTTTCCATGCCTTTGATCATGGAGTCTACTTGCTTTGAGAGATCAACAACCGCAGCTAGTAGAAGGTTGAGTCGCTCCTTTTGATGGGCACCTCTGGGTCATTTGAAGAGTTTTCGGAAGACTTTGACAATATTTCCATCGAGACAACAATTATCGAAAGAGGAAAACTGCGATAACTTTCAAATGTTGCGATTTCCAGGCAATCTGAGCATGCGAAACAAACTCTAACGGGTAAACCCGGTTCACCAGAGGATAGATCTCTCCGAGCTCTTTCCGATAGGCTTTTCCAGGCTGAAAACGGACAAGCGGATCAAAAGTTCGGACGTTTTAAGATTTGGTATATTTCAGGAGAAAACCTACAAACCCGCCAACTTGTGAATTAGAATCCGCACAATGAGCGTATGTACACTTCCTAGAACAAGCCTACACTTCCTGAAGTGGGCGAACTTCCTGAAGTGGGCGAACACTTCCTGAAGTGGGCGAACACTTCCTGAAGTGGGCGAACACTTCCTGAAGTGGGCGAACACTTCCTGAAGTGGGAGAACACTCTTCAGAGTACTCACACAAATATAAATGCTTCTGGGAGTTTGGCGGATAGATCGGAGACCGGATTGGTTACTGACCCTGCGAGGGCTCGGCGGATAGAAAGCAGAACACAAAAAAGTAGGTACCGCTAGCAGCGGCAAACATCAGACTTACCCGCTGCGGCGAATGTCTCTCTTGCAGTGGGCTCTTTTATTGCTCCAGAAAATGTTCGCAATAGTGAGCGAACACAAGAGTGAGCAAGAAAGAAAAGGAAACTGGCAGACACTCGAAAATAGTGACCGCACCTACAACAGGGTAGGTTCTGGCCCTAGTTCGCTATCCCCTTCGAGCACCCCTGATCCTCTATTTATACTTGAGGGTAGCCTGCTCGAACGTTCGGACGCATTTAATACAATATTAAATGCGTAGCCACCCGATGTACACGAAGAGTCGGTGGCAGGAGGTGAGAGAAGAGTCCGCGCAGTAATCGCGTGTGCTGCTGTCGGAGAGGAGAGTCTGCACGGGCTCCTGGAGAGACGGCGAGGACTCTTGGAGCGACGACCACAGACACCTGGGGAGACGGTGAGGGATCCTGGAGAGATGGCGAGGACTCCTGGAGAGACGGCGAGGACTCCTTTAGAGACAACCGCGGACACCTGGGGAGACGGCGAGGACTCGTTTAGAGACGGAGAAGACTCCCAGAGAGACAGTCGCGGACACCTGGGGAGACGACGAGGACTTTTGGGGAGACGACGAGGGCTCCTGGGAAGACAGCAAGGGCTCCTAGAGAGACGGCGAGGACTCCTGGAGAGAGGCCCGCAGACTCCTCGAGAGAGGCCCGCGGACACTTGGGGAGACGACGAGGATTCTTGGAGAGCGAGCGAGGACTCCTGGAGAGATGGTCGTTGACACCTGGGGAGTTGGCGCGAAAAGGACAAGGAAAATCACCCAGGATAATGATGTTTGGTCTGGGCGTCCCGAGAGTGATTGCCGACTTTTGGGTGAACAACGGTAGTGGTCCTTCTTTGTCTTCAATGTACGGGTATCGGCAGTGCATGTTAGAGTGGAGTCCTCATATTAGTCAAGTTCTTGGTAGAGGCGTCAAACTCAAAAAAGTAAGAGGTAGCACTAGAAGAGCCTTATTTTAGTTCAAGAAGACGTCGAGTAAGCTCACGCACTTGTGTAAAACTACCAATTTGAGAATAAGGGTGCGTTTAGAGCGGCTATCACAGCTTATTTGCTCCGGTGAGGTTGGACAAATACGTCATTGTCATAGAATGTATGTTTGATATCCCCAATGTTACAAAAAAGAAACTGATGCGGAGAAGAGACGAGCACGACCTTTGGGCCTATTCGGGGATGATTTGGCGACTTACTATATATGGTGTGCCCGGATCGACGATCGGACTTAGCAGATGTGTCCGGATCCGCTTTACGAGTCAAAAACATATATTAGTTTATTATTTTTGATTCATTAATCATGTATTTTAGTGACCTCTCTCACCGGCCAATCATAACCGTTGTTTGGGATGCCCTAGTGTTTCTTTTTATTATAAATAAGAGTCTTGAGGGCTGAATTCAGTCATTGCAAAATTTGGAGACTTCTATTCCCGGATTCCAGCGAGCACTCCCCGGTGCTGACGTCGTGGAACCCTAGGTGACGACTCCTAGGCGCTCAAACTCTCCCCCAAGGTACTACCTATCCATAGCATTCTTCTTCCCCCTCCGAAACCCTGATCCGCAGCCCCTACAACCCCCAAATCCCAACTCCCTACCGCTGTTCAGGTAGCCCGAACACTGGGCACCGACCACTGTTCACCGATCATTGTTCGCGGGTTACTGTTCACACCACCACTGTTCACGCAGGTCACTCTTCACGCCGACCCTCCACTTCTTCCCTCCCGTGGATCCACTCCCCTTAGCCCTAATTTCTTGGATCAATTCAGATCTAGGAATTTCACCCTCAATCTGTTATTTCCACCTTTCGTTCATCACCCCTCCACCCGGATCCGACACTAAATAGCAGATTCACCCTTCCCCGGCCCGGATCTACTTGTACGTGGCCGGATCTACCCATTTCTCGTCCGATCTCACCATTTACCGCCGAGGACAGCCACCTCCATCATTTTCACGCCGCCGGTTCCACCTCCGATCGCCGATCTACACATCCGGACCCAAATTCTTCAATGTCTCGGTTCAACCCACTACTTTGTGAGTTTCTTGTGGTGTTGACTTGTTTGATTTGTCATTTTCATTGGTGAATTAATATGTGTTGTGATTCCTGCTAGTAGAAATTGTTTTTAGCACGCTAATAATTTGTAGGAGACATTCGCCGCATGCTTTGCTTTGGCCCTCCGAGCGGAGTAAGCCATTATAAATTGCCAAAATTAATTCGTTATTTTCCAATTCTAAATATTTGCGCGGTGTTAAATATAAATTATCATTGCTCATAATTATTTGTCGTCACCACTGACGACCGCATTGCATTTAGAGGCGGATTAGCGTGTCACACTCGCATTCTCACTTAGAGTCCTAGGTTTTGTGCACCTCTAGCCTACCCTACATCAGAAACTAGTTTGGGGCATAAGATTTTGGTATGACAATGACATTTTTGTCCAACCTCACCAGAGCAAATAAGTCGCGATAAGTCGCACCAAACGCAGCCTAAATCTCGCACGCCCAAGTACGGATCTCTAAGGTAGAATTAATAAGCATGTAGCTACCATAGACTAAGAGAGGCATTGAGTGGAGAAGCTACGAGACCATTTGATAGTTGTTAGCATTCCACTTCTACCACGAAGGATCGTCGTGGATGTTTGAATAATAGTTCCATCAATGTACTAAAATAGTTGATGTCTTTGAATGACATATTACGCTACTTGGTCCATTCAAGATTATTTGTACTGCCCAAACGCACGATAGTAATTCGGAAGGAGCCATAGGGACCATGAGTCCACTCGGGACCAATTTTTCTCGTTTCTCCTATATCTATCACGTGAATGTCTTATGGAGGGATCTTAGAGCACTCAAGTGATATATGAGCCTGCCATGTGACACTCACGTGATATAGGAGAAATGAGAAAAAATGTTTAAACGGAGCCGAGTGGAACTCACAGCAAGACCCAACACAACGGAAAAAAAAACTATGAAATCTAGTTTAAACTCCCAGGAGCTTGCGGCAAGTGCTGGCTGATGCTCACAAGAAGGCGCATTGAGTGCTCGTTTGAACTCACAAGACTCAAGGGAGCTCGCTGGAAGGCGCAGCGAGCTCGTGCTGGAACTAGCGAAACTCATGAGAGCTCATTGGACTTGCTGGCTGGAACTTGCAGAAGGGCTAACTGGAGCTTGCGGAATTCGTGGGATCAATTGAGAGCTAGAACTAGTGCGATCTTGGGCTGTTGCGAGCTGGAACGAGTGAGAGTGATTGCGAGCTGAGGCTTCTACGAGGTTCTGGCTTATGTGACTAAGGAGAATGGCTTTTGGGGCTTGCAAAAGTACATAGTACAAAGAAAGGCTTATGGAGTCGTCCGGAAGGCGAGGCTTATAAGGAGTTTCTGGGGCTTCTGGCATGTTTGACCAAAAGATGAGGCTGGCAATCCAAACGTAAAGGCTTGCATGTGGGCTTCTATCGCTCGTGAAATTGCGGCCTGCTGCAATAGGAAAATGCCCGAGATGGAGACTTTGAAGATAGGGCAGCAAACAAATATCTTACTTTGATACCAAGTTGAGAACTTTAAAATATATTATTTTAAAATTAAAAATATAAACATTACATTGCACCTATATATATACAGTGAAGAGACCTCAAACCATCACTAGACGTGTGGAACTACAAGAGGAGGGAAAAATAATGAAGATATCGAGGCCTAAGATGGGTGTTACAGTAGAATTTTATTATTAATTTCCAAAGAACAAAAAGCTTCAATGTTGTTCTTGAATTAATCATGTCTTTATCATCGTCTTAACATCAATTGTAGGTGGATACAAGATCAACAAAAGAATGAGGGTGTCAATCTTGGTGATGATGTGTACATCATTTTGCGTCTAGATGGTCGTGTTCGAAGATCTGGGAAGGTAAGTTACACATAAATTTCCTAGCTTTAATCATGTAATGGAAACTCCTTCATGAGTTATTGTTTTTTCTAATTTAGTCTAGAATCTAAAAACCTACATAATAACTACCTTGCCATACCAGATAATTATGTATGATTCGTCAGTATTTGTTAGATTAAATTTTATTAGTTGTGGAATAGTTTAATATTTGAGCCTGGGCTGACATAACTCTCGAACATGCGTTGTTAGAAAACTGCAGTAATATTGATGGTATATAAGATTTAAATACAAAAGACTTATGCTTTATAAAGATTAGCACGGAGGCTAAGATGAGGGCCGGTTCTTCATAAACTAGCAAAGCAGGTGTTAATCATAATTAGAGGTGTAAGCAAAATAAAGCTGTTGTAGAATAGCTCAAATCTCTTTTATGTTCTTTTTTTCAGACATTTTAGGAACAATCATGTTGTCATTAGACTGCTTGAAGTCCAATTTGGGAGCGCAAGGTAAAACAATGGGGATGGAGTCCATCTTGGCAAGCGGCGCAAAATTTTGATGATAGTTCACATCAGGGGTTTTAATATATCTTTGAGCGACTAGTCTCACTTTGTATCTCTCTACAACTCGATTTTATTTCAACCGGGAGTGGAGACAGTTCTCTAGTCTGATTCTTCTCCAATGCCGAAATCTCTTCTTCCATTGCCTTACTCCATGTTAGTATATCTATTGCTTCCTGGCAAGTGTTAGGAATTTGAACATAAGACAAAGAAGAGATGATGGTTTGTACCATCTCAATACCAGTGTTAAGTTGTTGATAGATTTGAGTAAGAGGAGGAATAAGCCTCCCGACAACAAGAATCTAGATGAGGATAGGAGTAGACGTGGTGGTTGGAATAGTAGAAAGGGGACAAGGCCACGATGGGAAGGGGAATAGTGGGGAGCGTCAACATCAATGTCCTCTCCCCTGATGAGAGCTAAAGAATTGTTCTCCTTCACAAAAAGTAACGTCCATGATACAAAAGAAATGTCAAGAGGAAGGGTGATAACAACGATACCGTTTCGTGATAGAGGAGTAGCCAACGAAAACACATTTGTGGGAACGAGCATCTAGTTTATCACGATTGTGTTTATGAACATGGACAAAACAGATACATTTGAACACACGAGAACTTTAATGAGATGTGTGGATGACGCATTTGGTAGACAAGCGTGAGATAGGGGAGTCATATTGCAGGGTACCAGAGGGAAGGTGGTTAATGAGGTAAGCCTTAGTGAGGATCGCTTCGTCCTATTAGGATTTCACGTGATTCATTGTAATAAGAAAACACTGTGTGACTTCGAGGAGGCGCTTGTTTTTGTGTTGAATAACACCATTTTGGGTGGAGGTATGAACACACGTAGTTTGATGAAGTATATCATGATCAGTAAGGTATATCTCAAATACCTTACTGCGAAATTTAATGACCACCATCTTGTGATAAAGTTTAAAGCAATAAAAAATATCACTCTTTTGTTTTAAGAAGTACGCTCAAATAGAGCGAGAAAAACAACCAATGAATGTCATAAACCTACGGTGATTATGCAAATATTACAGGAGAAGGTCCCCAAACATTTGTATGAATAACATCAAAATGAATCATACTATGAGAAGATATATGAGTCAGGTTATGCCGTACATGATTAGAAAGTTCACAAACATCACAAACAAAAATGCTCATAGAGCTAGAAAACATTGGAAACATTTTCAAAAGATAGCTTGTGGAGAGGCCCAAGATGTTGATGTCACTGTCGCACATCCGTAGGAGAGTTGGAGTATTGGAGAGAGCTTGAGGGTTGGATGGTCCAAGATGTACATGCCCCTGCAATTCCTACCTCTATCAATACACTGCCTCATTGTCAGATCCTCAAAAACATAACAATCAGGGATGAAAGTTACTGAACTGTTTAAGGATGTGGTCAAGCGACCACGAGATAGTAAATTTTGAGGAAATTTAGGAACATGTAAAACTGATGTGAGAGGCATGACAGAGAAACATAAGATAGTCAGTCCCCTTGACAACAATTGAAGAAAGAGAGTCATTGGAGGTGATACTTTATCACGCTCTGAGGGGGGTGTATTTGGTAAAACTTGACGATATCACAGTCCTGCGATCAGTCACACTAGAGTCGATGTTCCACTCAGATTGGGTAGCAGGGACGATTGGGCGCTTGGAGTACTGTAGGTCGCGATGGAAGAGTTTCTCTGAGATTGTGTTATACATCGCAGAGCATCCAGTTCATCAGTGGAAAAATCGCCGGTGAGAAGTCTACCAAGATTGGCTTCAATAGCATGGGCAGGAGGATTGGGCTGGCGAGAACTACCACACCTGTGACTACAATTATCTTTCCGCGAAGGGTGACGTGAGGATATATGCGAAAATAGGTGTTCTGGACATGACCTTGTTTCCCACAGTGATCGTACTTCCGAATAGGTGGAATGGAAGGAGGTCCTCGGCCAATGCCAGCAAGGGCGAAATTGTCAAGCACCATGTTAGAATTGAGAGAATGTCGGCGATCCTCACCATGCGAGACCTTGTTGAAAGCTTCCCGAAGAGAGGGAAGAGGATGACGGTTCATGACATGCATGCGAGCCATGTCTAATGGCAATGACATTGTCTCTAGAGTGATGAGAGAGGAAGGTTGCAGTGCACGCTCTCGTTGAAGCAGATGAATACGCCTGTGCAGTATCTTGATAGAAGCGTGGAAGGATGCAGTGCAGAATCTCGACATAGGTGAGGAAGACTATGGTCTGGGCTTTCTATGAAGAAGGGGATGGTTGTTGTGTGGGCTCTTAGCGGTGGAGAAGGCTGTGGTGAAGACTCTTGACGGAGGAGAGGAAGACTGCGGTGCATACTTTCAATGGAGAAGTTGATGGTTGTGGAGATAGCAATTCAGCTATTGTTAGCTCTTGATGAGAGGAGATGATCTTCCTCATGAGAGGAAGATGGTGAAAGCAAAACATTGACGGCAATTCTCACTTGATATCACTTCTGCATCTTAACCCTAAAACTCCTTGTAATAAAGTTTAAGAGATGCAACGAGAAATACATGGGTTTTTTTAGTGAGTTGAATTTAGAAATGAAGTAATGCAGTGGAAGAAGACAATATTAACATTGGCAGCAATGTGTTGGTCAAGAGCACGGGATGGTGTAAATATGACTGCAGCTTACAAAACCAAGCCGACATAGACTGTAGAGATCGTCGAAAGGAATGGTGGTCTGCCTGAGGATAGAGAAGAGCGAAGTGAGTTTTTTTGGGGGGGGGGGGGGGGGGGTTATCGTCCTGATTTTTGCTTGATTAAGTTACAATTTTAGTAGTATAATTGCATGAAGCACCTGCCTTACATTCCTGTGTATTGTCTTACCGCTCCTTCTATTGAGTTTTTTTTTGAGACATTAAAAATTCATAGTTTAGGGTTTGGCTCACCGTTTGTTCGAGTCCTGGAAGCAGCCTCTTGCAAAAATGCAAGGTAAGGTTGGCCTACATTTCACCTTTATGGTGAGACCCTTCTCCGAACCCTCACTTCGTAGGGATACTTTGTGCACCGGGCTGCACTTTTTTTTTAAATTTAAAATTCATAGTTGAGGTTCATTGCTAAAACATCTGTGCAGGGCATGCCTGATTGGCAACAGATTGTGAAGGAGCTGCCACCGCTGGAAGCCTTCCTCAGCAAGCTTGAAAGATGAGTTCATAACAGAAGCCTTTCTCAATAATTTATGTACAGAATAGTTGGAAGAGCGAAACTGGGAACGTATTTCCAACTTCCATTTCTTTGGTCTTTTTTTTACTGGAGAAAGCAGTGCCTAGAGGCGACATACCGAGTAGTCGTCCCCTTCTCATTCAATGTGCATTTCTCCTATTTCACGCAATATGTTTCTCATAATACTATGAACGCTTTCTTGAGTTGCTCGATGTGTTTCTCGGGATCCCAATTGTATATTATAAATCATGCTGGGGCATTAGTAAATCCAAATTATATGACTAGAAGTTTTATGATGGAGAACTTGATCCCCTTTTTTAATTATTCCTTCCAATTTTAGCAAATATTGCATTTTTCGACATTAATGGGTAAAGGCGGATCAAGGTAGGTCCGATTTTGACGTAGTAATGACCGATTTATTACACCTTAGGCCATTTTGGTTGATTAATAACATGGGAATTATAAAAGAATTGCCAAATGGAGGGATAAGGCTAGCCTTTCTTAAAAGGGTAAACCTACAAGTTTATTTCCGTAGGGTTTGGTTAATTATGTTATCTTGGCTGATTTGTCTAGCACGGAATAATTATTTATTGCGCCAAAGAACTCATTTTGGGATTATTATATGGCTAAGAAAGCTAAGCAAACAACTCTTTTTGATGATGACGATGATTATATGTAGCTAAGAAAGACAAGTTCACTCTCCTACTTTCACCTCTAGAATTCCAAGTGTCATATGCCATAGTTGATCGACACATTGAAGGCATGCATGACCGTGTCCAAGTGTTTGTAAGGTCCTGCCAGTCAAGAAGGATCCTTGAGGCGGGGAAGAATCTCGTAAACGGCATGTGTGCGAGAATAGTTGGACAGGAGAGGGGGAAAGGGACGCACCTGTTCTAGAGGCTGTTTAGAGAACCCTCATAACCTATACTCCACATCTTCATGACAAGTCTATTTGTAATTTCATGTCATGGCATGAGGGATTTCTAATTTTCCGACGGTTCAAAAAATCCTTGAGATAAAACGGGAGAAGTTTCACTATTTTTCTTCGCCATCGAGTCTCAAATAACCGAAAAATTGAGAATTGTGCTGCAACTTAACCGATCAAATGGTTTGGTTTCAAATAGGTTTAGTTCCGGTGTGGTTCTCATAATATGAGTACCGACAATTTGGTTCGGTTCCGGTTTCACAAGTCGAGTACCTGAAATCAACCCGAAAACCGTAAATCAATAGTAAAGAAAATATTTTGTAGCGTCCTATGACTTCATATTTGAAAATTAGAATACAGTCGCATAGCTAAAGAGAATAATTTTTAAACTCGTGTAGTTGTATGTTTCAATGTTAAAGTGAGTCATGATTTAATTATTTTGTGACATTGGTAGTTGTATGACAGAATCATTAGTAAAAGTCATTTTGTAATCATTTTGAGACACAGTGGAACCGAACCGAAACTGATCTAAAGCGAACGGTTCGGTTCGGACCAATACTTTAGTATCATGGGTGTCAGTTTATAATTTTGGGTAGAACCAATTCAAATTACACCCCTAACAACAATGCTCTAAATCAATATTCATGGCCGGATACGGCAGAGAAGAGCTTGGTGCCCATAAAAAATGCTAATTGTTGTTGTCAAATAGAGGGCCTATAAATTGAAGGGCAGAGCGCTGCGGCTTCATCATTCACAGTCAATATTCCAGCGTTTGAACGACGATGGGTAAGGGGAAGTTAACTCTGCTGGCTGTGCTCCTGGCAGTAGCTCTCTTGGTGATCATGGCCTCCATCAAGGTGGTCGCTGAGCTGCCGCAGCGGCGGGAGACAATGCCGCACTATCTCCCTGGTTGTTGCTTCCCTCATAGTAACCCATGCTGCGCTCAGTTGAAGAAAAAGTAGGACTGCCTTTTATTTAGGTGATTGTTATTAGCACTACAGTTATGGTTAGTCGCACAACGTTTTCTCCTAGTTTCTCGTGCCTTTTGAAATACGTCTTGTACACGCATTTTTAAGAAAAGTGTTCAACACTAAAGTTGTAGATCTCGTCGAGATCTACAACTTTCGTGTTGAATACTTTTCCTAAAAATGCGTGTACAAAACGTATTTTCAAAAGACGCGAGAAATTAGGGGAAAACGTTGTGCGACTAGCCATAACTGTAGTGCTAATAACAATCACCTTTATTTATCGTGGCTTTTGAATTCGAGGGGGAACCCATAGCTTCTTTGCATGCTTGACTTTGTAATAATTGTACTTGTTGCCCCTAGCGGCGGATCCAGAAAATTGATAATGGAGTGCACATTTTTTTTAATAAAATAGCACAAATATTTATTATATCTTTTTTAATTGAATGCGTACTTTTTTCAAGGAAATCATGAAGTACCACTGTAGTGTGGATCGAATATCAAACAGTGAAAATTAAAATAAATTGCTAAACATACTATATCAAATGATGCAAAACATAATTTAATACATGGTGTTATTTTGAGCATCGCGCCTTTAGAAACCTATGACCAGATCTAAAAATAACTTACTAACTGTGATACTTTAGATCTAGCAATGTAGTCGTGAAAATATTATGAAAATTAAAATCATCTTCTGTGTAAAAGTTTAACCGTTTAGATCTAGCAATTCACATCTCATCCTGAAATGTAGTAGTTTAAATCTAGCAATGTAGTGGATTGCGCTCAATGCACTCAACTCATGTGCATCGAGTGCATGATATTTTTTTCTCACCCCTCATCATAGGAATGCGTTACTGGTTTCTAGAAATTTTAACAAAAGGGGGCCAGACATTAACTTCTTCCAACAACAAAAAATTGAACGTTTTCATCTCAACAGGAGTTGTTTTTTCCTTCATTTGCACACCATTTTTGACGTATAAGTAGTCAAAATTCATTGTCTCGACGAGAGGAATCCAAATCCACTAACCATTTTGAAAAATACTGGGGGGGGGGGGGGGGGGGACAGTGACCCTCGGGGCCCCCTAGATTCGGGGACAGTGACCCTCGGGGCCCCCTAGATTCACCCCTGGTTGCCCCGCGGGGATAATTAATAAGGGACCTCATGGTTTTCTTTATCTTCCGCCCGTGTGTAAAGTTTTAGCATCATATACTCTCTCGCGCTCTGCGCAAGCATGATCAGCTTGTCTATACGATTTTGGAAATGTTAAAACCGTGCAATTCTGGATTTGATTTGACTCGGTTATGGCTCGCTCACACTGGCTCGCACTGAATCGGTTAGCGCCCGAACTATCAGGCATGACATGGTCGGGCCACCTCACCCCAATCCCGAGCAAGTAGTAGGCATGCATGCAATGCTCCGGTCCTCTTGTTTCTCACACCGGCTTTAGGGCAAGTTCGACATATCTGGCCCAAACCACCGGAACCATAGAAGCGTCCCCGGCCCAATCATCATTGCTCACATACGTTCGTCGACTTCAACGAACGTGTTAGACCCACATTATCCAAACAGCGCAGCTGACGAACGTGACCGCCGCTCGAGCGCCTAACGACTAGCGCCGTTCGAATCGTCGGCGTTCGATAATCGCCGAGCAAAATGCTGCTTCTGGGTGCAAAGCCTTCCTTTTTTAGGATCCGGAAAAGACGAAGTAATAGACCCCTATTCATTTTGGAGTTCGTACGGAGAACTCTAGGGTGGAGTTCGATCCAACGCGCGAGAACGATTCATCTCGCCAATCCTGTGTCAAGATGAATCCAAGCGCTAAAAGACAAAAAAATGAACAGTAAAAGTAATAATTTTTTTTTGAAAAAAACGGGAATTCTCATACGTTGGATTTCAATCCAACGCGCGAGATAGATCGAACTCCACCCTAGAGTTATCCATACGAACTCCAGGGGATCCAAATCCCCCTTTGCAATTAGGGCCATGTTAGGTATGATTGGCACATTAAAGACTCATTATACATTAAGGTCACCTCATATCTTAGAGGGCGATTGAAATTCAGAATATGGCCTTAGCAAGACTAGAGAGCCTTATAATTTGAACGACTATTTGGGGAATTTATGAATGCAAATTCCTAACTACCTTGATTAATACTAATCAAGAAAAATGTAAGAGAGACTCACTTCCAACAGAGCAAGGAGAGCAAGCGGAGCATCACTATGCGACCCTGAGTCTTGCTACGCTTAAGACGGTAACTGTTCGATTTGGTTCAATTTTATGCGGTTCAAAAAATTTGGAACCGAACCGTACCAATCATTGGAACTCAATCCCCCGTAGAAGAGGATATTGTTAATCTTATTTGAAAAGCTTAAAAAAAATGTCGAGGCTTATATTAATATAACCATCGTGCTCTAAGAGAAACTCTAATGAAGGTGTGTGACATGCAAAAAATCTTGTTGCGGCCAACTCAACCCTCCTGATAGATCGGGCTAAATTAAACCGCATTAGCCTGAGAGCGGTCGAGCGCGCACACAGCCACAGAAAATTGAAAGCTTAGAAGGCAATTTTTTTAACATGAAAAACTTGTCAACTGGGTGAAAAATCATGTGGCCGGATCTGTGCCGACCAAACTTCCACTATTTGTCGTCGTGTTACCGGGCTTTCGTGAGAAGCGAGGGCAATATATTGCTCCTCGTTACAATTATTAGAGAGAGAGAGTACTGAGCTCGGAGGGTGCCATGTCACCACTCACAGATTTAATTTTTTTTCCTGCTGCAATAGGGAGCTTCACACTCTGGATGCTTTGAAGTCTTTGAATGCTGCTTGGAGGCGAGAGAAGTATGCTTTGTTTGTTTTGATATCGGATGCTTGGAAGCTTGAGCGGCGCTTTCAGTATGTCTTATCCTCTGCGGCCTGTCTCCTGTTATATTTGGAGGAGTCTGGAGTGTAGGTCTCGTCGGTTACTGGTATGCTTGCTCTAGAGTTGAGAGTGTTGAGCGCTCCGGGTAATTCTGAGAGCGGTGCGCTCAGTGGCACACTTGGAGCGAGCTTGAGAGCGGAGCGCATAACGGCGCGCTTGGAATGGTCTTGAGTGCAGAGTGCGCGACGGCGCACTGGGGATGCTTGCAAGGGAGAACACGCGTAAGGAGGAGCGTGCACACACGAGGACGTGCGTAAGTTGGAGGATAGACACGCGCAAGGGGGAGCGCACACAAGGAGAAACATGTGCATGGGGGACGTGCGCAATTAGGAGGAGAGACACGCGTAAGAGGGAGCACGCGCAAGGAGGAACGTGCGCATGGAGGGATGTGCGCACTTAGGAGGAGAGACGCGTGCAAGGAGGAACGTGCGCACGGAGGGACGTGCACACTTAGGAGGAGAGACGCGCGCAAGGGAGAACATGTGCACGGAGGGACATGCACACTTAGGAGGAGAGACGCGTGCACGGGTGAACGTGCGCAAGGAAGAACGTGCACACGGAGGGATGTGCACACTTAGGAGGGGAGGCATGCGCAAGGAAGAACATGCGCACAGAGGGACGTGCGCACTTAGGAGGAGAGGCGCGCGCAAGGGGGAGCACGCACAAGGAAGAACGTGTGCACGGAGGGGCGTGCACACTTAGGAGGAGAGACGCATGCAAGAGAGCGCATGCAAGAAGGAACGTGCACATAGAATGAAGTGTGCACGTAGGAGGAGAGAATGAGAGAGTAGAGATAAAATCCGTAGGAGGAATGAGAGGAGAGAGAAATCTGTAGGAGGAATGAGAGAAGAGAGAGAAATCCGTAGGAGGAATTCCGGGGTGGAGAGAAGGTTAAAATGAAGGAGGATGCAGACTTATTTATAGATTCCAAGAGAGACGCTCTGGTAATTTCCCCTCATAACTACTTGTTTGGACGAATAGAATCGTTCGAAATGGGGCACACAGATTACCGCTTTTATGAAAATGACTAAATTGCCCCCGGACGGAAAAATAACCGCCAAAGGAGACAAAAACCGCCCCTCCCGCGAGAGGAGGGGCGGTCCGGCAACACCGGCGGTGGAAGGACGTCGACGGCCGGGGCGAGGATGCCCCTACCAGAGCTGGACGGCCCTGCCCTCACGATGGGAGGGCCGGCAAGGGGCGGGCGGCCACAGTGTCTCCCGCCCTTGGCAGAAAACTGGCCGCCCAGGTCGGGCGGTCGAAGGGCTGCCCCACCTGGGCGGTCTTCCCCTTGACGCGGGGGTCGGCGAGGGGCAGGCGGTTGTGCTGCCTCCTACTCATGGCGGGGAAACTGGCCGCCCAGGCAGCCAGAGGGCCGCCCGACCTGGGCGACCTTTACCTCGGCGCGGGAACCTGCGTGGAGCGGGTGGCCATGATGTCGCCCGCCCTTGACAGAGAAATGGCCGCCCAACCTGAGCGGCCTTCCTCTTGGCGTTGGAGCCGGCAAAGAGCGGGCGGCCATGATGCCACCCTCCCTTGACGGAGAAATGGCCACCCCTTCCGGGGGCGGCGTCTGAGGTCGCGCGGCGTCGGGGCCCTGCGGTGGAATCAGGTACACCGGTCCGCAAGGGGCCGACCAACCATGCGGATGGGAAAGCGGTGGTAGTTACCACAGTGGTCATGCCGCTAACGGGGTTGACTGTTCAACCCCACCTTCTCCACCAAATAGAGCGGGCTCTTTGGACCCACGGTTCGATCGGATCAGATAAGGGGAGCCTCATCAAACCTAATGATGATGAAGAGGGCAAACAATCATCTGACGAAAAATTATAATAAGTGCTATTATTTCAACAATAAATAATAATGAGTTACGAGCAAGTCTTCACACATAGATTTTGTTAGGGGCGGCGATTTTACTCGGGTGAGTTTGGGCAAAACACCACCGTCATAGAAAATATGTTGGTATGACAATGGTTATGATCACCATCAAGAAAATAAAGCTAACTTTTAACATACAAGTAGAGGAAATTTCATAGGTGAGGATGCCCGTTCATGACCACCACCGCCGTGTCAAACAAAAGGCCCGTTTGGGGGGACTTATTTTTACCGGTCAAGCGGTTATGACCGAATGAATCGGAGCTTAATTATGATTTCATTCATGCGGTCATAACCGCATGACCGGTGAAAATAAGTCCCCCCAAACAGAGCCAAAGGCATGCGCAATCTGAGTCCGAAAAAGTGACAAACTGCTTATTTCAGCAGCGGAACAGCGTACTAGCTGAGGCTCTACGTAGATTCTATCATTCTAACGCTTGTTGAAATTGGTTGGGTGATTAAAAAAGACAATTGATATTAGCACTCAGCTTTTGGCTATTAGCACTCAGTTTTTAGGTTTTTTAGAGCTTTCTAAAAACTACCCGCACTCACTTCTCCTCCCAGCCGACTCAGCCTGTTTTCGCGATCGGGAAGCCGCCCTTCCTCTTTCGTTCCCATCCCGCCCATATCGCCGGCAACTGCCTCCACAGTGTTTCACCGGTGATTCCGCATAGGTCGCCCGTGATTCCCCCATGGTCTTCCTCCCTATTTCATCGGCGGCTGTTCCCCGGGTTTTGCCGGTGTTTCCGCCCAGGTTTCCCCGTACATTGCCGGCCGTAGCTCCCCGGGTTTTATCGTGAAAGGGGTAGCTGAAGGTTGGGAAAGACATTACAATCAACGAGTTGTAAAGACACAATCAAAAAACAGAACATAGTCTACAATTATATGATTTTAAATGATTAGAGACGCAGACTAATAAGATTTTATTTTTTTTTAGCTAGTAGTATTTTGAATGATATATAACATTTATAATGCACATGTTTCATCGTATAAGAAGATTTTGCGTTTGAAGTCAAAAAGATTAAAGAATCCATGCAATTGATGTTAACCCTTTTTTGTTTAACAATAGAATAGAGGTATGCAATTTTATGATTTCAAAAATTTTTATAGATAAAATTTATTACCACCTATGAATATTTATATTGCAAATTTTTTTATCCTATATGCAGGTTTGACTTTCAAGTGAAGCAAATAATATGATAAATTCAATGTCTACTACTTTTATGTTCACTTAATATTATAAAATTGTTATTTTTGTTAGTATTGTGAAGGGTAAACTCATATCCATGAAGTTATAATAACCACATTAATCATTTTTAATTTTAAAATTTTGAGTGCGGATAGCTTATGTGCTTGCGAATAGTTAGTTTTAAAAAATAATATTTGTGGATATCTAAAAGTGCTAATAGCCAAAAGTGCGGTGTTGATATCAATTGCCTTAAAAATAGTTATCTTAGCTTCGGCATCAAGGTTCCATGGAATCAGTGTCATGAAAAGACCGTAAGATCCCGAATATTCTCTCCAAATTTTGGGGTGCCTAAAAATCAGTCGGAGGACTCAAATTTAGACTTTGAATCCACTATGGACGGACGGACGGCCAAGATGATCCGGAACATAGATTCACAAATTTATATGAAATAAAAATACAGCAAAAAATTCAGTCATGACAACTGTCACGGATCATACAACGATCAAGTCTCTGCTCTCTGCCTACGCACTATGTATAATAGTGCGGGCCGGTAAGTAAATCTGCTCGCCCACAATCCGTGATCCTCATCACATGATTTTCAGCAAGTAATAAAATATAAAAATTGATTAATAAAATAACAATCCAAAATAGAAACCGCATACTATTCCAAGAAGAACATCATGATGACCATGAAAGATGCAGCAGCGTGCTTGCCAAAGTAATTTTCTCATTTGGGCAGAATTTCTCCTCCAAAATTTCTATGATACTCGCAAGAATGTGGCGCTTACGGGATACACGTGTACATCCGGGGTTCTGCCACTGCGGCGACCTCCCCGCGAAATCCCCGCGAAATAGTCTTAAATCCGCAAATATGAACATATACAACAACACTCAAGCTTGTATCCCATCACAATGGGCTCGGCCATATGGACCCTTTATAGCCATTGCGTCCTATCTTTAGTCACAATCTCACTAATGCCTAAGTACACCATGTCTTTCCCTATAGCTTTGTTCCAAGTCTTTTTTTTGGTATACCCCTCCCCCGTTAACATACCTAGTGGCTAAACTCTCACAACGCCTAACATTTGCCTCTAATATACCTAGTGGCTAAACTCTCACAACGCCTAACATTTGCCTCTAATAGTCTCATTTGTACGTGTCTGAACCATCTCAAACAAACTTCTCGCATTCTTCTCTACAATTGGTGTCACTCCGCAAATATAAACATATATCAGTAAAAAAAAATACTAACAAAAGCAGAAGACCTAGCATTCCCACAATCTAATAGCAAAATGATAATGAAGATTTGAGCAAACAAAAACAAAGGTTTTTTTTTAATCTTGTGAGAACAGAGAAGCATCCACAATAATATTTATTATGAAAGAAATAGCATACAAATCTGAGCTCAAAACGATTCCATGGGCCATTTCCTGGGGCTATGCATCCAAATCAAATTCAAATTTAACGCTCAGATTATAATCAAGAAATGGTTCACCTGCTCCGGAGGGAGAGGATCCATGTGAAACAGCAACAGACTCTAATGCACGGTTTCACCGCCCTCAGCCTCTCCCTTCGCCGCCCGAGCAGCTGCTCTTGCTTGGCGCATCTCCTCTTTGTAGATTCTGTTTCTTCTTCGGAACTGAAAGCACACAATTTTTTTTTTTTCAAATTTCTATATAAAGGAATAAATGCCAAAACATTCCCTAAAAATTGTTACAAAAGCCTCTCTTGTAAGTTTATATTTCATGACAGCCATGCACAAAATAATCCATTGGAGTAAATTTTGAGAGGGGGGTCTTTTTGGGCACGAATGTTTGAAATGTAAATTTGTAGAGGAGGTTTTTGTAATTTCAAAAGTAAGAGTGCAGACTGTAATTTCTCAACAAAATTAATGAGGGCAGTCGCTTAATGGATGAATCATTCAAGTTAATGTAACAACTCTATATAATTATTGCATTAAATGTATATTTAAATCATTATCAAGCTCCATAAAATTTGCTAGACTTGATTAAATCGCAGATTCCAACACAAACTCGATACTAAAATGAACATGCGAGTTTGAGCAACATTTTAAAAATCGAGTCGCATTGAACCTCCACTCGAAATCCATAAGAAATTAAAAGAATAAAACTAGAGTTATTCCCAAGGGGTGGTGAGGTGATTATTTCAGCATTATCATTTGTGTACTTTTAGTTTAACTAGCTTTAAACATGCATTACCATTTGTGTAATTCAAAATGTATTAATTTTTATAATTTACACAACCATTTTTAGAAATCCCATATTCTCATAAAATCTATAGCACACAATAACTCGATAAGTATAAATAACAACACTCGGGCCTTTTCGGTAAGTATAAATAAAATTGAAGCAAAATAAATTAGATAAAAATAATAATTTTAAATAAAACAAAATTTACAAATTAAAATTTAAAAAATCTCATGAGAGGTAAAGATATGACAGTTGAAGGTACTGCCACACCTAAATATTACGCATGAAAGACACCCACAACAATTATAGTACACCCAAGGCAAGCTGAACATTACTCCGCGGAGGAATATTGTTAGATACATAA
Source organism: Platanthera zijinensis (assembly GCA_039513925.1). NCBI lineage: Eukaryota > Viridiplantae > Streptophyta > Magnoliopsida > Asparagales > Orchidaceae > Platanthera > Platanthera zijinensis. The sequence goes on from CM077093.1 coordinate 1,926,146, forward strand.
TACTCATGAATACTATACTGTTAGAAAAACAATGAGGAAACATCTTGTAAAGGCTCATTATAGGTCTTCTTCTTTTCTCATGTAATAGTCCCACATCCTGTATAAGGGATCTCTCTCTCCTCTCCCTATATATTTGTACTCATACTTGTAATTTACACTTCAAGAGGAATATACAAGGTTTACTTCATTCTTCAACATGGTATCAGAGCTCTGATCCTCTGGAACAGCCTGTTCTTTTTTAACCGCATCCCCTGCTTCTTCCTGAGCAGACTACTGCCGCTATCCGCGGGTCTTGTTCGCCTCCTACTCGCCGGTCTCCATTTCTTTACATGCTCCTCTTCCGTGGTTCCACTTCTAAACTGCTGGCCTGCTTCTATCCGTTGTGGTCTGCTTGTTTACCCGCTCGACCGGTCTGCTTCCGTGATTCCTACTCGCTGGACTACTTCTCTATCCGCTCGATCTCTTCTTGTCGCGGACTGCTTCTATCAGTCACGGATCGCGGTCTGCTTTTATCCGCTGCGGCCTCCTTTCTTCTAGTCGTGGACTGCTTGTTGCACTTCTCTTGCCGCGCAGTATCTTCTTGCTCTTCCAGCTGCGGTTTCCTCTAGCCGCTACGACCTCTTCTTGACTAGTCGTGGACTACTCTTGCGTGGTTTCCTCTAGCCGATGCGGCCTCTTCTTTTCTAGTCGCGGATTGCTCTTGTCGGACCTCTTCTAGTCGCGGACTCTTCTCTTCTCGCCGCAGACTGCTCTTGTCGGCCTTCTCTTCTAGCCGCGACCTCTCTAAGCCGCGCTCTCAGTCCGCCTAACATTGTCCGCTGCACTTCTAGTCGCTGCGATTTACTCTTGCTCGTGTGCTGCTCTACCCGCAGCCCCTCTTGTTCGCCGGCCTCTGCCCTAGCCGCTGCTCCTCTAATCTAGTTGCTACTCCTCTACTCTCCGGCTTCTCCTCTACTCGCCAGCTGCTTCTCTAAGTCGTTGCGACTTCCTCTTAATGTCATGGACTCCACGGCTGCTTCCTCTCTTCCCGCTCATGTTGCGACTCCCTCTCCCGAAGTCCGCGATGAGCTTCGGATCACCATCATCTCTCTCAGTGAGAAGCACAACTTTGTGGAATGGGTGCATTCTGTTCGCCGTGTTCTACAAACTAAAGACCTTCATCAACTTACCCGGGACGTTCCTATTGCTCCTACTGACGAGTGGTTGAGTGATGACAGCCGGGTTTAATCCTGGATCATCAATTCCATGGATACCGAGCCATATCGCATGGTCATGTATCATGAGACTGCTAAGGCGATGTGGGAGGAGCTTCACTCTCTCTACTCTAGCAAAGACAGCTTGCTACATCTGTTTGATATCATCATCGCGCTTCAAACTCTGGATCCCGGGACAACAGGTGACTTGATCTCTTTCGTTGTCAAGGCCAAAACGTTGGTGGAGGCCTGGATACAACATCAGTCTCCCTCCACGGATCTTGATACACAACGGGCACAAAAGAAAGCTGTTGGGATTGCGATGATGATGACCCGAGTTCCTCCCCACCTCCACAGTGTCCGGGCTCAAATTCTTTCCTCATCTACAATGCCCTCATTGTCCGATGTTTGTTCTATGTTGCTCAAAGTTACCCCTCCATCTGAGGCCCCCGCAACTTTTTCACCAGCTCTCCTTCAGCAGCCTCTCCTACCTACTCTAGCTACAGCTCTTGACTCTTCAAATAGGGAAGGCCGCCACACGTCTCGGGGACGAGGACGTGTTGGGCGCTCTGCTTTAAAATGTACTTACTGTGGTAGAGAAGGTCATCTTGAAGCAACATGCTCCCGCAAGCATGGTCTACCTCCACACCTTGCTGCCTCTACTGCAGCTGCTCCTCCCACCGGTGCTCCTCCACAGGATTTTGATTCTTCTACTAGGCAAGATATCAATGCTCTCCGCACCCAGCTTCAACAACTCCAAGGCGTTATCAGTCACTTGTCTGGCTCAGTAGTATCTTTCTCTACTGAAGGTATATCCCGTCTCTCCCATAGCCTCAACTAGATCGCAGACTCGGGTGATACTCAACACATTATATCCCATAGACCATCACAGTATATACAGTCTGCCTATCCCGAGTTCATCACTATTGTCAATGGCGATACCACTCCGATCTCTAGTGCGGCTGATCTTCGGCTTTCTCCCACTCTCGCTCTATCCTCGATTCTTCATGTTCCGGGATCCCCCATTAAACTGCTATCAGTTTTGGACTGATCGGGGCTAAATACACCACAAAATAAAAAACACAAAATATGAAAATGACTTGACTCGAACATTCGTACGTAACCACGGACTCTGATGAACCATCCGGACAATGGATCACCGCCTCCTGCAGGAATAAAGGCGAGTTGATCGCGGCGCGTCGTCATCTATTCTCCATGTGTCTGTTGATTGTACACCTGCCTCTGTTATACCACCACCACCTCCGTCTTTGCCACTACAGGTTTACACTCGTCGTCATATTCTCCAAAATGCACCCAATCAATCACCAACTACTGATTTCTCCTGCTCCTGATGATTTGCCAATCACTCTCTGTAAGGATACACACTCATGTACTGCTCACCTACATTCTCACTATGTTTTATTTCACTATTTATCTCCTCCACTGCACAAGTTTATTTTTACATTGTCATTTGTTTCCACCCTTTCTTCTGTACAGGAGCCATTACAACAACCATGATGAAGGGTTACTACGGATGAAGAGATGCAGGCCCTCTGGGACAATGGAACTTCGGAATTAGTATAATTTTCCCATGGACAGTCTTGTGTTCACTGTAAATGGGATTTCACCGTTAAACACCATTCACATGGTTGTGTTGAGTGCATGAAGGCACATCTTGTTTCCTAAAGGTTCACTTAAAATTATGGTATTGATTATGAGGAGATTTTTTTTCTCACGTAGACAAGCTCAATACAGCTCAGGTATTGATCATTTTGGTAGTCCATCATCAATAGTAGTTGCATCAGCTTGATATTAAGAATACATTCCTTAATGCAGATTTGATTGAGACTGTATATATGCAGCAACCACCTGGATATGAGACTACGGGGGAGTCTCTTATATGACGCTTATGCATAGTTATTTTTGGACTCAAAGTAATTTCCTCGTGTGTGGTTCGACAAATTCAGTCATGTGATTCAAGCTTTTGGTTTTACCCGCAGCTTCTTAGACTTCTATATTTTCACACATCGTCATCAAGACGATATAATGATTCTTCTGGTTTATTTTGATGATATCATAATCATCGGCGATGATCTGACTGGCATATCAATGATTAAAAAACACTTGGTCACTCATTTTCATACCAAGGATTTGGGTCGTCTTCAATATTTTCTTGATATTGAGGTAGTTCGTCGTCATGATGGACTCATATTTTCTCAGTGAAAGTATTGTATTGATCTACTACAGATACAGGAGACTTAGGGTGCAAGTCAATTGATACGCCCATGGATGTCAATCTCAAACTCTCTACTCACTATATACGATCATCCTCTACCTAATCCCAAGTATTATCGATGGTCGGCGAGTTTATCTATATGATGGTAACTCGGCCAGACATCTCCTTTGTTGTTAGTGTTGATAACATGTACATGCATACTCCTCAAAAGTCTCACCTTCAAGCTATTTGTGTCCTTGAATAGAATAATGATTACAAACATATTTGAGAATTGACACATCTCACAATGGAAAATAAGAACTTTTTCTTGAATATTGATGTAAAAAGTTCTTTAACACTCAAAAAATTAATGTTCCAAGCAATAATGTCACAACATTATCTCATTATCTTTGTTAGAGTGAATAGCAGAAAAAAATTTGATTTTGACAATGGTTGTCTGAGGTTGTCTCTCAAAAGAATCAAATACATTGAACATGTAAATCCATGAATGCAATTCAACAGTGCATCGTGTGTGCTGAATTCAAATCCTAGAGAACAGAGCAAACGGTTATTTGGTAACACAGTTCTTTTCTTGAGCGAATTTGCTATTAGATGAAAAATTGCAATCTACCACAATTGGTACCCAAACTTCATATGTCCACGTTAAGTACAACAGCTACCAGAATAGCTACCCAAACTCGATATGTCCACTGTATTTTCCTTGTATGATAAGAAAAAAACTATGAGAGAAGAAGGTATTGGCAGTGTACCCAACATTGTGATTTAAAACTAATCATTATAGCTTTCTTATGTTTAGAGGTCGAAGAATCCACTTCATCTTCTATGCAATATTGAATTATGACATGATGAAATACAAAAAGAAACGCTTTCCTAAGGAACCCCAAAATAAGAGGAAGATGATGTTGGAAACTGATTCTCCAATAGCACTCTACAAAATTGGTAGAATCACTCTTTGCGGCTGTCAATGAGAAAAGAGAACGGCAATGACCGCATCTCTTGAGTGATGAGACAGGAAGTTTGTAGTGCATGCTCTCAACAGAGCAGATGAATACTAGTGCAGTATCTTGATGGAGGCGTGAAAGGATGCAGTGCAAGTATGCAACTAGGTGAGGAAGTGTTACGCCCCCGAACATGACACAGTTCTTTGGGCGCACGTACGCGCGTAGGCGGAAGAAGACGGCGAGCAGCAACGGGGCTGAACCATCCGGTTCAGCCCCCTCCATCTAAATGACGGCGTTGGGGGCTGAACCGACCGGGTTCAGCCCCATTGGGGGGCCGGCCGGCCCCCTCTTGGGCCCGGGTATATTTATACCCGGGGCCCCCTCTCTTTGGAGCATGCATATCATTATCAAGGTATTTCTCTTTCTCCTCCTCTCTAACCCTAATTTCTCCTTAGTCTTCTCTTAGTTTTCCCTCCTCCCTCTTCTTCCTATCATTTGGTATTAGAGGATTCGTCCTCCCATCATGGTGAACACACGCTCGCAAGAAGAAATCACTCGTTTGGAAATCCTAGAGGAAAACTACATCGGATTGACGGATTCGGTGGCCGCCATCGAAGAAGAGATGAGGACGTCCATGCAACGGTTGGAAGAGCAGATCGATGTCCGTATGGAAGAACTCAAAAACCCTACTCAAGGGGAAATCACCGGCGCATGAAGAGGCCGCGGAAACGGCCGGATCGGCCGATCCGTTCCGCGCGGGCTCCGGAGCCGCCGGATCGAGGGGCAGCGGGGTAGCGGCGGCCTGGGGGGGGGGGTGCGGGGCTCCTCTAGTGGGGGGATCTGCCACTTACGGGGCACCAGACGGCACTGGGGCACCACCGTCGTGGTGGCGGATCAGCGACGAGCAGGGGGGGGGGGGGGGCGGAACAGCCGCCGGGCGCGGGGGCTGGAGGTGCGAGGGAGATTTTACCCCCGCCCAATTGTGTCGGCCGTCCCGGGGGGTTGGGAACCGGGGCTCCTTGGGGCGGCCAGCCTCATCAGGGGTATCCGGGGCTACCACACCATGGCTACCCGGGTGCTTAAGTTGGCCCTATGGAGCAGAGGCGACCGACATGGAACGGGCAAGGGCAAGTCGCTCCGCGGGCTTACATGCCTCCGAAGCTCACGCGCATGAATTTCCCAAAGTTCAAAGGAGGGGACGCCTTGGAGTTGGTGCAGAAGACCGAGCTTTTTTTCAGTCTAGAAGTTCCGGAGGCCCAATGGGTGCAGTTGGCTTCTTTCCACCTGGAGGAAGACGCCTTTCAGTGGACGTAGTGGTTTCTGAGGGGCAAAGACTATGTGCCCTGAGCTGATTTTGTGGACGGTTTCACCGCACAGTTCGGTCCACCGAAGTATGAGGACTTTGAAGCTCTTTTGCTCAAGTTACATCAGACAGGAACAGTGACAGAGTACCGGACCGAGTTCGAGAAAATAGCTAATCGGGTGCACTGGGAAGAGAAAACGTTGCTCAGCTGTTTTGTCTCCGGGCTGAAGGAACATCTACGGGATGAGGTCCGAGCATACATGCCTCGCAGTCTGAATCACGCCATCAGTCTAGCCCGTATTCAGGAAGAACGATTCAACCGACAACGTTCCCGCACCACGGGAAGGACGGGTACTGTACCGACGACCGCTCGCAGGGAGCCACAGGCGGCCGACAAACCGATCGTGACGCGTTTATCGTGGGCCGAACTGCAAGCACGAAAAGAGAAGGGCATATGTTTCAACTGTGATGAAAAGTTTGCGCCCAGGCACAAATGTCAGAAGATATAGGTGTTCATGCTCCATGAGGACGTGTCCGCCGAGATAGCCTCCGAGACTGAGTTGGAGGAGGATTTGGACTTGACCGAGCTCGGGGTGTCCATATACGCCATGGAGGGATGCAACCCCCCCCCCCCCCCCTTACGATGCGGATTGCGGGAAAGATTGGCCAGGAGAAGGTGATGATTCTGGTGGATAGCGGGAGCACCCACAACTTCAAGCATCCCAAGGTGGCAGAAAAGGTGGGCCACACGATTGATAAGGAGGCCTCCTTCCACGTCGTGGTGGCCGATGGAAGCAAGCTACAGTGTGAAGGCGTCATGAGAGGGGTTGAGCTGCGGTTACAGGAGTACACAGGGCATACAAATGTCTATCTACTACCCATTCGGGGGTCCGACATGGTGCTTGGGGTTCAGTGGTTGTAGCAGCTACGGCGTGTTACTTTTGATTGGGACCAGATGATGATGAAGTTCTTACAGCACGGACGGCAGTATTGTCTGGACGGCCTTAAATCATCTCCGATGAAGGAAATATCCCTTCGAAGCTTGGAACAACTGGAGGGTCAAGGAAGTCTGATGGCAGTAATTATGAGAGTCGTTCCGGCACCCCCGGAACTCCAAGTTGCACCCGCTCAGATACAGGCATTGTTGGCTCAGTACTCCGATATCTTTCAAGCACCCCGCTCACTTCCCCCTCCGCGATTCAGAGATCACCAGATCGAGCTTAAGCCAGGCGCCGAGCCTACCAACATCCGACCATACCGCTATCCGTACGTCCAAAAGGCTGAGATTGAGCACAGTGTTCGGGAAATGTTTACCGCGGGGATTATTCGCCCCAGCACCAGCTCCTTCTCCTCCCCTATCATTTTAGTGAAAAAGAAAGACGACACATGGCGTTTTTGCGTGGATTATCGCGGTCTGAACGTATCCACTATCAAAGACAAGTTCCCTATTCCGCTGATCGAAGAATTATTAGACGAGCTACACGACGCTCGCCTCTTCACCAGGCTCGACCTCAGGTCAGGCTACCACCAGATTCGGATACACGAGGAGGACATTCACAAGACGGCCTTCCGTACACACGATGACCACTATGAGTTCTTGGTGATGCCCTTCGGGCTCACCAACGCCCCGTCTACGTTCCAAGCAGTCATGAACGAGATCTTCCGGCCTCTTCTCCGCAAGTCAGTGTTGATCTTTTTTGATGACATTCTCATCTACAACACCGGTTGGGAGGAGCATCTGGCCCATGTTGAGCACATTTTCTCCCTCCTCCGCCAACACCAGCTATATGCTAAGCAGTCCAAAAGTTCGTTCGGGAAAGGAGAGGAGGAGTACCTGGGCCATGTGGTCTCCGTTGGCGGGTCAAGGCGGACCCCAACAAGATCGACAACATGTTATCCTGGCCTCGTCCTCAAATGGTCCGAGCATTACGAGGCTTCCTGGGCCTCACGGGGTACTACAAACGTTTTGTCAAGGATTATGGCAAGATCGCTCGGCCTCTGACGCAACTGTTGCAAAAAGACGCCTTCCAGTGGTCGGCTGAGGCGGAGGCGACATTCCAGGCTCTTAAGGGGGCCATGAGACTACCCCGGTCCTTGCCCTTCCGGATTTCACCAAAGAGTTCGTATTGCAAATCGACGCGTCCGGCGTTGGGATTGGCGCGGTGCTAATGCAAGAGAGCCGGCCACTCGCCTTCTACAACAAGGCATTAGCACCCCGCACGTTGGGGTTTTCTACGTATGAGAAGGAGATGCTGGCAATTATTCATGCAGTAGTCATGTGGCGGCCTTACTTGTTGGGACGACATTTCAAGATCCGGAACGATCATCAAAGCTTGAAGCACTTTCTGGATCAACGGGTCTCTTCCCCGCTACAACAAAAATGGGTGACGAAATTTTTGGGCTACGATTATGAGATTCTCTACAGACAGGGGAGGGAGAATGTGGTGGCCGACGCTCTATCCCGTCTACCGGAAGGCACTTGCACCCACATTTTTGGGCCTCTGCTCGACTCTTTGGATGATATTCAGGAGGTGTTGCGGGATCCTACACTCCGGGCCATAGTGGAGGCTCTCCGTTAAGGCCAGCCAACTCAACCAGGCTACCAGCTGTTAAACGACCGACTCTACTATCAGAACCGGGTGGTCATCCCGCCACACTCCGCTTGAAAGACAGTTATGATGCATGAGTTTCACTCCTCCCCGACCGACGGCCATGCGGGCATACTCCGGACCCTCCAGCGTGCACGGGCGAATGTTTTTTGGCCAGGCTTATGACGCGACATCCAGCGGTTTGTGCAGCAGTGTGAGATATGCCAACGTCAGAAGTACAAGACGACCTCACCCACCGGCCTCCTCACACCTTTGGAGATTCTGCAACATATTTGGGAGACCGTGTCGATGGATTTCATCGACGGGCTGCCCAAGTCCCAGGGCAAGACAGTCATCTTGGTGGTAGTTGACAAGCTTTCCAAATATGGCCACTTCTTGGCTCTCAGCCATCCGTAAACTGGCGAGCCCGTCGTCGATCTTTTCGTCTGCGAGATTGTCCGTCTTCACGGCGTCCCGAGTGCCATCATTTCCGACCGGGACCCGCTCTTCGTGGGCAACTTTTGGCAGGAGCTCTTTCGCTTACAGGGCACTTGCCTTCGCTTCAGCACGTCGAATCACCCCCAGACGGATGGCCAGACAGAGGTTCTCAATCGGGGGCTGGAAACATACCTCCGTTGTTTTGTGATGGACGAGCCGCGGACCTAGGCCAGCTGGCTCCATTGGGCAAAATATTGTTGCAACACATCCCATCATTCCGCCAGCAAAATGACCCCATTTGAGGCCGTATATGGTCTCCCCCGCCTTCTTTGAGCAGCTACGAACCAGACAGCACAACTTTACCAGCAGTGGACCGGGCTCTCCGCGATAGGGACCGCACTCTCGTCCTTTTTCAGGCCAATCTCCGTACCGCACAGGATCGCATGAAGGCCCAGGCCGATAAGCATCGCAAGGACCGGGAGTTTGCTGTGGGCGATGACGTCTTCCTCAAGCTCCGCCCCTACCGGCAGGTGTCAGTGGCCAGCCGGTCGAACCAGAAACTAGCCCCTCGCTACTACGGGCCTTTTTGAAATCTACGCCGGGAGGGGCCGGTGGCCTATACTTTGGCCCTTCCTCCGGGGTCACGCATTCATCCGACCTTCCATGTGTCTGTATTGAAGCAGAAGATCGGCGACAATGTGGCAGCGAGCACCCTTCTTCCCGAGGCCACAGCCACGAGCGAACTGCGGCCACTTCCCGAGGATATCCTGATGCGCAAGTGGAAACGACGGGGCACCGAGTACTGCCCCAAACTCCTTGTCAAATGGAAGCACCTGTCCGAGGCACACAATTCTTGGGTTGATTTGTTGGAATTCCGGGAGCTCTACCCGGACTACTACCTTGGGGACAAGTTGGTTCTTGATGGGGAGGGGAATGTTACGCCCTCGAACATGACACAGTTCTTTGGGCGCACGTACGCGCGTAGGCGGAAGAAGACGGCGAGCGGCAACGGGGCTGAACCATTCGGTTCAGCCCCCTCCATCTAAATGGCGGCGGTGGGGGCTGAACCGACCCGGTTCAGCCCCATTGGTGGGCCGGCCGGCCCCCTCTTGGGCCCGGGTATATTTATACCCGGGGCCCCCTCTCTTTGGAGCATGCATATAATTATCAAGGTATTTCTCTTTCTCCTCCTCTCTAACCCTAATTTCTCCTTAGTCTTCTCTTAGTTTTCTCTCCTCCCTCTTCTTCCTATCAGGAAGACTATGGTCCGGGCACTCTATGGAGAAGAGGATGGTTGTTGTGTGGGCTCTTGTCGGAAGAGAAGATTGCGGTGAAAACTCTCGATGGAGGAGAAGGTTGCGGTGAAAACTCTCGATGGAGGAGAAGGTTGCGGTGAAAACTCTTGATGGAGGAGAAGAAGACGGTGGTGCATGCTTTTTGATGGAGAAAAGGATGGTTGTGGTGAAAGCAATTCAGCTATTGTTAGCTCTTGATGAGAGGAGATGATGGACAAGAGAGGGAGATAGTGAAAATAGCATGGGTTAATTATCTAAAACTACGATTTATTTGCTAAATGAAATGTATAGATTTAAAATGAGCGGACACAATAATTAAAAGAACAATAAACATTTTTTGTTTAAAAACAGGAGAACCTGAAAACAATGGAGTATGAAAATATCAAGTTAAGGTAAAATTACTGAGGTGGAGAGCGAGCCGTGATGAGGTGATTATTTTGGTATTATCATTTAAGCTATGAAGCACTGGTACGAGTACGGGGTACAATTTGCAAATGGTACGGGGTACAATTTGCAAATGGTACGGTGTTACAACAAATAAAAAATGAGTATGAGGGTATGTTTAGGGTATGTCGAAATTAAAATTAATTTACACAGATACATACAAATATATGTCATCTTTAAAAAAGGAAGAATATAAAACTTCAAAAATTTTATACTGAACAAGTAGAAACACTCAATTTAGAAGATAAAATCCTCAAATACATGATAAATAAACAAAATGATCAAATTTAAATCAAAATCTTCTTCGTTCTGATGATAAAAAGAATCTTAAATGTTGAACACATTTTGTATCATACATTGACATAATCAAAGATATGTACACAAATTTAGTGACAAGGTTGAGGACATCTGGAGGATTAACACAGGAATTCCCTATCACTGTTGGCATACATCAAGATTCAACTTTAAGCCCTTATCTCTTTACCCTGAACTTAGATGAGCGCACCCGACATATCCAACAAGCAATACCATGATGTTTATTGTTTGCGGATGATATCGTTTTGGTTGATGAGACGCGCGAGGGTGTAAATGCAAAACTTTAATCTTGGCGAGACACTTTAGAAAAAATGGGTTTTAGGATGAGCAGGGCAAAGACGGAGTATATGGATCGTAAATTTAGCAGTGCAAGAAGGACATATGACTTTGTTACTAAGTTGGGTGATCAAGATATTTCTCGTAGTGAGTGTTTTAAATATCTTGGATCGATAGTTAAAAAAGACAGAGGTATTGATAAAGATGTGACACATAAAATCCAAGCGGGTTGGTTGAAGTAAAGAGGCGCGTCAGGGATCTTATGTGATCGTAAAGTACCACTAAAACTTAATGACAAGTTTTACCATACTGCAATTAGACCAGCGATGCTCTATGGTTCTGAGTGTTGGGCAGTGAATTGTGTACATGAGCAAAAAATGGGAGTTGCGGAGATGAGAATGCTTAGGTGGATGTATGGACACACGAGACTGGATAAAATTCGAAATGAATGTATCAGGGATAAGACGAGTAGCACCAATTGCAGAGAAGATGCGAGAAACTCGACTAAGATGGTTCGGAAACTTACAAAGGAGACCATTAGAGGCACCTGTTAGGCGTTGTGAGAGTCTAGTCACTGAGCATGTTAAACGAGGGAGGGGTAGACCAATAAAGACTTGGAATGAAACTATAAGGAAAGACATGATATACTTAGGCATTAGTGAGATTATGACAAAAGATAGGGCACAATGGCGACAAAGGATCCATATAGCCGACCCCACTATAATGGAATAAAGGCTTGAGTGTTGTTGTAATAAACAAACAAGGCTAGTTATATTCATGTCACAATTTTTTATTTTCTAAAAAACATGAAGAAGTCTTTTGTTTACATTAGAAAAGAGATTCCTATGACAATATGCAGAATAATCTGTCAAGTTCAAACGTATCCGCACACTAGAACAGCGGGTGTATCCTCCGAGCATCGGGTACGAACCGGTATTGAAAATGTATTTGGTATGGGTACGTGACCCTCAGAGAACTATCAGTGCTTCATAGCAAATTAGTATTTTCAGCTTACTCACTTTGAACATGCATTATCATCTGTGTAACTCAAAATATATTATTTTTTATAATTTATACTATAATTTAGAGAAAACCTTAATTCTCATAAAAACTACAGCATACACTAAATATAAATAACATAACACAAAACTAAAGTAAAATGAACTAAATAAAAAAAATAAAAGTAAAATAAAACAAAATTTAAAATTAAAAAATCGCATGGAAGATAAAGATGTGGCGGTTGAACACTATGCAAAGGAGGCATATTGGCATATATATAATAATGCTCGTGAATACCTAAGTCAAGAGTTTCAGAAATCTTGCAAATCTTTAGGCATTATTCATGAGACTTTTTGCTCCTTCACACGATGTGACAGGGCAAAAGAACCGTCATCCTTTTGAGGTAGCTAGGTTTCTCAATTTTAAATGCATGTTCCAAAAATTTATTGGAACTATGAGATCACTATTGCATGTTATTTAATCAATTATCTCCTGGAGTTTTTGGATGTGCGTGTTTTGTCCATCATATTAGTCGTCATGTAGATAAGTTAGCACACAATACTACCAAGTTTTCTTTTGCTGGTTATTCTTAGACCAGAAGAGATACATATGTTAGCCTCTGACTAATCAGAAGCTGCGACATCTGCAAATTTTACGTTCCTCGGGGATCAACCTTTTTTTCTCTTCTATTATACCAGCGACACCACCCGGTTTACCTAGCCTTCACGTGTCTGGTGAATGTACACATGCCTTAGTTATACCACCACCACCTCCGTCTCTCCCACAACAGTTTTGCATTTGACGTCATATTCACCAAAAGGCCCCTAACCAATCACCAACTACTGATGTCTCTCCCACTTCCGATGATTTGCTCATTACTATCCGTAAGGATACACACTCATGTACTGTTCATCTGCTTTCTTATTATGTTTCATTTCACCTTTTATCTCCACCATTACACACAGGTTTGCTTGCACATTGTCATTTATTTCCACCTTTTCTTCTTTACCAGAGGTTTTACAACATCCAGGATGATGGGCTACTACAGATGAAATGTGGGCCCTGTGGACCAATGGAACATGAGATTACTGTCACTTTCCCATGAAGACTTCGGGTTGGTTGTAAATGGGGTTTTATTGTTAAAAATCATTCAGATGGTTCTAATGAGCATATGAAAGCGTGTCTTGTTGCTTGTGAATTCACTCAACATTATGGTATTGATTATGAGGGGACTTTTTCTCTCGTAGCCAACCTTAATATAGTTTGTGATGGGGGAGCAGCCTGTCCGACCCATTCGGGTCAACTCATGACGACCACGGACGCAGTGATGATCGGGACCACTCATTTTGAGCAGCTCGACAATCTTTATAGTTGTCTCTTGTCATTTTTTATTTCGAGTTGTAATTTTATGTTTTATTTGAGTCGGAGTGTTCGGTCAATCATAGTTGATCATTGATCTTTAAAAAACTATAAATAGAGGGTGATGACTCTCATTTTAGGCATTAAAGAATGGAGTATTGAAGCTCATTCTATGATCATCTCGGTGTCGGAGCCGAACCCCGGGTGCGAAGCTCGGATCTACCTCCTCCCTCACATTCCCCTTGGCCGGCCCCTGCCATCCTCCCCCTTGGACGGCCACTCCACCACCCCTCCTCCTCCTGCACAACCCCCCCCCCCCCCCCTTCCAACTCCAAGTGCAAAAGGCCACCACAAAATCGCCAACAAGCCCATCCCACACACCCATAACAGCCGGCCAACTTTCCTCCCACCCCTCCTCACAAACATCCTCCTCCTTCCACTATTTTCCCCTACAAAAATCCTCTGTCATCACCTCACTAAGCCCACCTCCACCGTTGTTCCACTCTAGAGTTGCTGCCAGCAACCCCAAACAGCCAGCCAAAAGAATTTTGTTCCCCCAGGCCAAGTGGCCGGCCACCCCTCCCTCCCCTTGTCGTGGAGCCACCACCACCCTCATTCCTCCACAGAAAACAGCCCTCATTTTCCCTTATTTCCACCTCCGACGATCGCCGGAAAACCTTTCCGGTCACCTCCGGTGAACCCTCACCACTACCCTATCATTTTTACATTATTTTAGTTTTTCCGGTGATTGCCGAAACACAATTCCAGCAACCACCACCACCGGCATCCAATTCCGGCTACTTCCAGCCACCAACCACCTCCACTATCACTCATAACCATCATAACTACCTCCTAACTACCCACTACCCCCTCCAACCCCACTCCCCTACATTTTAGGAGTCGATTCCTAAAATTAGCTATTCCTCTCCCCATTCCTCATTCACATGGAGGCCCCCTAAAATACATCTTAAACATCAGCCCACTCACCCCACTTCTTCTATAATCGGCCCCTACATTTCTCCCCTCATTCCCCACTTCCTTATCTCATGTGGAACCACAATATTCCCTACCCATTTAATTAAAATAACCTTCTCTCCTAATTATCCCCTCCCCCCTCACGCCTCAATTGAAACCCCTCCCCCTCATTCCCAACTCGTGGAACAACTAATCCTTCCTCCCTCCAGCAATTAATTTCCCTCTCTCTCCTTAACTGCCTACCATTATTCCCATCCATCTCCCCATTATTTCCAGCCCCTCCCTCTTAACTGCATGCACTTATTCCCAGCCATCTCCCCACTATTTCCAGCCCCTCCTCACTATTTCCAGCCCCTGCTCACTATTTCCAGCCCCCTCCCTCTACGTGGAACCACCTCCCGTAGGCCCTTCCTGCTGGAATCAATTCCCTAGAGGCTGTTTCCAATATTCTGCCTCCGGAAAGCCTGCTTTCGGCCACTAAACAGCCGCCCAACATAGTCCAAGCCGCTGCCCTGCAACCCAGACAGTCACTTGTCAGCTGCTGTTTGCTGTTCGCTGCCTCCGTTACGTAGTTTCCTGGCTCCCCTAGTCCCTTCCAGCCATTGGCATTGCTGTCCAGCAGTCGGACATCACTCTTGTGATCTGAAAACAGCCCCAGATCATGATTTTGCTTCTCCAGCGGCCCTCCCCTCTCAGTAATTTGCAAGTTTAAGGTGCGTGTGTCATTTATTTACCGTTGGGTCATGTGTCTGTTCCCTACTTGTAGAGATAGTGGTTTGTAAGTTCAGTTTCAGTCGTTTTTGTCCATGTGAATTCCTATTCAAATAGTATTTGTTTTCGCATACTCAAGCGCTCATACTAATCTCACGTGTTTCCATATTTGAAAGTTTTACCTCTCTGTGGTCAATCAAATTAATATTGTTTTATAAATATCAATTATTATAAATCGCCGGATCTCATGTGTGGTTGCATATAGGAGTTCACACATTTATTTTCCCATGACATAGGACCGTCCTACGTCAGATTGGTATCAGATCCCCAGGTTCGGGCTAAGTTTAGAATACGCGAGACTAGAACCTATATGTTTCACCATGTCATATCATAGTAGCAATTGCTACTCTAATCATTTATTTGATGAACACGAGGTCACCAATTTCGTTAATCCTCTATTTGAGGAACCGGATTCCCCCACTGATCATGCACGTACAGTTACCTCGGGAGAACCCTCATACTGGCATAATTATTCTCGTCCCCGACCGTCACTCGTAGAAATCGTGCTAACACTTTCTCACAATTTGATTCGTTTAGAGGTAATTACCTCGAGAAATATCAAGAGCCCTATAGAGATCACCATTATCATGATAGCATTGTTTGTAGTGACCTTCATATTATTCCGAAAACGGATATGTCGGTAATCGAATTTCAATGATGGGTTAGTAATTCATTTAATACTTTGGATGTTCATTTTGATCTCATAAAGAATACCACAAAGAGAATCCGTAAAAAGAGGCTTAAAGACTTAGGTCAAAAACCACTGATGTCTCTAGTAGTGCATTCATTGATATGAGTGACCCAACACTAGATTTTGATTTCTCTCATCTTGAGGAGACTCCATGCCCACTTGATTTTGGGGTCAAGTCTGATCTTGATCTTATGGTATATGTGGAGAGCGACATTAGTATGATTAGTGAGCATGGTCACGAGAGCGATGATGAACGACCTAGTGATATAGTGATGGTATACCAATCGTTCACACCTCACTTATACACAACGTCCCCTACAGCTAGAGAGCCAGTCCTCGACAGTACACTTATTGGTCCACTACTGAGTATGCACTATTCTCACTCTTCCACTATCATCGTCCCGAGACACATTACCACTGGGACCCGAGAGCCCAGTGTCGATCTTGTGGTGATCGTCTCACCCATCTCTGGGAACACTGCCCCTACGATGGATTGCATCTAGAGGACCATCATCCTGTAGACCGGTTCTTTGGAACCCCCCCAGCTGAGTCTCCCGTTGAACCACCACGTCCATGCAAGGATGAGATTTTGATGAGTGATCCATTTCTGAGTATAAGATTTTTGACATCTCTACTAGTCAGATCTCATAGTCACCCCATCTACGAGGTTCAGAAAACCTAGTGTTGTGTACTCGGTAATGGCTCCTCTTACAATTAAGGTCACTCCTAATATTAAAGAAACTTATATTGATACTCGTGGTATTTGCGACGAATTTCATTATACCCCTCTCAGTGCGCCACCAGATGAGTTTCTATTTTACGAAGGCATTCTACACATCATAGAGTGGCATCTCAATGTCGTAGTTTCACATAGGCTTCTGAATATTTATCTCAAACTCGACAAGTATTTTTACACTCCACCAAAAGAGCCTCGAGATAAGCCACCACTCTTTAGGGACATGTCCACTATCATTGAATTAGTCGAGAGTGAGAGTGCACTCGATGGTCTTGGGTTTGATTCCATGATTATTAGTGTCGACACTTTGGGTGTTTATTTAAATGATCATCGCATCCGCGATGAATTTTTTTACACCCCACTCACTGATCCCCTGATCATGTGCCCCTCGGGGATGGCACCTGGAGGGTTGTAGAGTCTCTACATTAGGAGATTTGTTATGTATGTCGACCATCATTCATTGTCACTTTGTAGCATGCATCAGTCTATCTAACGTACGAGTACTTGCAATAATTTTTTTTATAAATCTGACGATGATAGTCACAGGAGATTGCAAAGCATCAAAGAAGGAGAACATGTGTTGATCTGTATATATGTGCTGAGAGATTCCTCATGAGAATTGCTCGAAAATTAAATGCTAAGTGAATGGGTCCATACACTGTGCTAAAACGAATTGGAGCAAATGCTTATGAACTGGATATCCCGCCAAGTATGGGAATTTCACATGTATTCAATATTGAATATTTGACTCCATACTTTGAGCCGCGTGACTATATGCACCCTTCTCCCTCTACCACCACATCCTCTCAGCCTCCGTCTACATCCACCACTCCACTAAAACCCCAGTCACCACCATTATCTCCTTCCACCTCACTGTTTCAGCAGCAGTCTTCATCTACCACCCAGTCCTTTCCCACCCGAGTTTCGCCATCATTAGCAGTTCCATCGTCTGTAGCAGTCCCGCCATCATCAGCAATTTCATCGCCTTCAGGAGTTCCTTCTTCGGCCGCCAACCCGTTTGACATCATTACGGAGATCGTGGCCCATGAGCTTGGATCGGCACCAGACAGAGTTCGTTATTTGGTCCATTGGCAGGGCCTCCACTTCACCGATGATATCTGGATTTCTGTAGCAGAGCTCGGGAGACTCGCCCTGTAACGCCCCCGATTTTTTTCTGTGTTTTGTTTGATTGTTGTTTGGCGTTACGATGACGCATTTCTGGCCTTTTGCCGATGTTAGAGCATGCTCTTAGCTCTTTAGTGGCCTATTCGTAGCATGTTTGCAAGATTCCCTAGCTAGCTGGAGTCTGTTTTGGTGACTCGGCTGAGCCTATCAGGGAATGCTTGTACTTTGGTTTGGGAGGTGTTAGCCCGAGTGTTCGATCGTCGGATGTTGTTTTCGACTTCGCAGTTGGTTTCGTAGCATGGGTGTTTAACTACGGTGCGAGTTTCGTCGAATTCTGAGGTCGTTTGTTTTCGCGTCGTTTTGACGTTTTATTTAATTAACTGATATTAGATTATATCCAGTTAATTATTTGTTTGTTGGATGGTTGAGTACATTAAGCTATTATCATATAGGCTATCATAATAAGAGGCATTGGTGACTGCTGTTGTATTTGGCTAAGTGGCCGAGCTTAGTGTTCAGGCTAGCTGGATATTTATATATATATATATATATATATATATATATATATATATATATATATATATATATTGTGTGTGGCTGAATTTATAGTGGCTGAATTTATTATATATATATATGCATATTAGATAGCTAGCTGAGTGGAGTGTGAGTTTATATAACATTTCTTTAGTGCTATCGGGTTTCATCTTCCCCAAGCTGGCGGCTAGCTTCTTGCGGAAGGAATAGAGCGACGGAAGAACCAGGGGCTCCGGCCGGCGATTTCTAGCGATTTAGAGCCTGTTTTTCTCGGTTAAGGGCGGATCTAGACTGCTCTCACCTAGATCTTCCTTCCTAGGTAAGTCTCTCTTGTTCTAGGGTTGTCTTTAAGAGCTAGGGTTTTTCGGGTTTTCTCTTCTTCTTCCTCAAAGCTTCAATTTTGGTCTTCTAGGTGGCCGATCTTGCCGCCGGTGCCAAGCTTTGGAGATAGCTGCTGTTTTCCTGGAGGTAGAGGAAGGTGGTGCCCTTTGCCCTTGCCAAACTTAATCTTACTCTTATTATTCTTGTTGTAGTAGCTTAATTCTCTCTTCCTAGAAGCTAGGGTAGCTGCAGTTTCATTCCAACTAGGTTTTACTTAAGCTGTCCAGTTTTAAATTGTTTTTTTATTCTTTCTTTTCTCTTTCTTTTCACTATTTTGGGTCCAGGTAGAGGCTGGAAGCAACATTTTTAGGTTGCTAAGTTTAGTCCAGCTTGTGTCTGGGCAGTAGGAGAGAGGAAGTGGTTGGAATTAATTTTCCAGCTCACTGGTTAGCAGGCGTTGAGTGAAATTTAGGCTAAGTATACGAGCGTTGAGTGTGGTGGACACACTCAACGCCTAGCTTTTTGGTCTGGAGACTAAGTCCAGAAGCGTTGACAGCGTTGAGTGAGGTGAGCTCACTCAACGCCGTCTGCCTTTTGGCGTTGAGTGAGTTGAGCTCACTCAACGCCGTCGGCCTTGGAAATTTCTAAGTCTTTTGGCGTTGAGTGAGTTGAGCTCACTCAATGCCGTCAGCCTTTTTGGCGTTGAGTGGGTTGAGCTCACTCAACGCCGTCTGTGTTTGGCGTTGAGTGAGTTGAGCTCACTCAACGCCGTCTTGCCAGAGACTTTTTCTAAGTCTTTTGGCGTTGAGTGAGTTGAGCTCACTCAACGCCGTCTGCCTTAGGAATTTTTTCTAAGTCCCTTGGCATTGAGTGAGTTGAACTCACTCAATGCTGGCGTTGAGTGAGTTCAACTCACTCAACGCCGTTTGCGTTGGGCGTTGAGTGAGTTGAGCTCACTCAACGCCGCCTAGTCCGGCGTTATTATTTTTATTTTTATTTTCCAAGTCAAAAGCGTTGAGTGAGTGGACCTCACTCAACGCCTTGGCTGTTAGGCATTTTGGCGTTGAGTGTGGTGAACTCACTCAACGCCGAAGTTAGGTTTTGCGGCGAAGTCATTTGGCACTGAGTGAGTGGAGTAGACTCGACGCCGTCCCTGGCTAGTGTTTGGCGCTGAGTGAGTGAAGCTCACTCAACGCCGCGTCAGGTTTGGCGTTGAGTGAGTAGAGCTCACTCAACGCCGCGTCGAGTGGACTCGACGCTTTTGCCTTGGGTTGATGTGTTTCCTTAGGATTGTTAGTGTGGCTTTTCCCTAGGAGGGTGTTGGGTGTTCGGCTAGTTTTGCTTGGACGCCGACTCGTGGATTATGACAAGTGGTGTGGTTTTGTGGGCTCTGTAAGGGGTGAATTGCGTGTGTTGAGCTGTGACCACCACCACCTAGGCCGTGTTGGGCTGATATGGTTGGGTGTGTGGACCCTGTAGCTGCCACCGGTTGTTTTCACCCTGGAGTGTTTTTGGGTCTGGTTGTTGGTGAGGGCTATGCCGCCCACTCCGAACCAAGGTTTTCACCACGGTCAACAATTCAAAAAGAATAGGAGTGTTAGTTCCTTTCCTTTCTTATGGCTATCACTGTTGGTATAAATATGTCTTGTTGCTACTGCAGGTTCTTTTCTTTTGCAGAGCATGTTGCTATTGTACTCACACTTGGCGTTTTTTTATTATTATTTTTTATTGCTCTTTAGACAGTGTTCTTTTCTTACTGTCATGCCTTTTCTTTTACTGATAGCATTTTGTTGCCGGATTGGTAAACCCTTCTTTATTTATTCATGAGTCTAATGCTCAACTTCTTTTGATTGTATTCTTGCTGAGGTGTTCCATCTTTGAATGCCTCAGGTTCAGAGCAGTAGCCGGTTGAGCGACTAGTTTTCTTGTGGAGCTTGCTTGTGGCCTCCTGGGTAGCTGAGATTTCTGTTCCTCATCCTTGTGAGGTAGTTTCCTTCTTTCTGTATAGACATGCATGCTCACCAGTGGGTTCGTGTCAGGTTGTTGACGTCCACTGGTGGCTTACTTGTGATGCTGGGTATGAACTGAAACTGTTATTTTTGCCTATTTGGAGGTTGTTCACTTGATTTCTGGAAATGATTTATGCTAGGTTGCATGTTAGGTACTTTAAACCCTAAAAGCATTACTATATGTACCTCATGCATGTCATGTTTATAAAACTAAAGCACTACTTTTCCAAATAACGTAAAGGCTATTTGATACTATATTAACCTTAGAGTCGTGCATATCATGAGTCGTCCCTCGGGGAAACTTATGCTCATTTAGGACGTCAAAGCAACTTAACCAAAGTATTTTCCGCTGCGTATAAATATATATTTAATTGTGGACTAGCTGATCCACTGTGCAGAGGGATACGACCATTAAATATAACTGGTTTTCTTTCATATTAAACTATGAATTTTCCTTAAAATCTAAAGTCTGGAGTCTTGTCTGAACGTGTGCAGTTATCCCCTATACGACGTGGCATCACGACACGTATTTTCTCTTGCTCTAATACGATTTAATCGTTGGGAAAATGCGGGTCGTGATACGCCCCCGCCCTACGACGACATTATGATCATCTTCATTCTACGAAGATGAATGATTCTGAGATGGGGCGAGTTGATGGGGGAGCAGCCTGCCCGACCCATTCGGGTCTACACACGACGACCACGAGCGCAATGACGATCGAGACCACTCATTTCGAGCAGCTCGAAAACCTTTATATTTTTGTTTCTTGTCATTTTTTTTTTCAAATTGTAATTTTATGTTTTATTTGAGCTATAGTGTTTGAACAATCATAGTCGTTCATTGGTCTTTAGAAAACTATAAATAGAGGGTCAGGGCTCTCATTTTAGGCATTGAAGAATGGAGTATTGAATCCCATTTTTTGTTCATCTCGGTGCTGAAGCCAAACCCCGGGTGCGAAGCTCGGGTCTGCCTCCTCCAACCCTCCCTCCCATTCCCCTTGGCCATCCCCAGCCATCCTCCCCTTTGGCTGGCCACTCCACCACCCCTCCTCCTCCACAAGCTACAACTGCCCCCCCCCCCCCTCAAAGGGACCTCCCATCCTTCAATTCCAATTGCAGCAACCCACCACAAAGTGCTGACCAGCCCATCCCCCACCCCATAATAACAGGCCAACTTTCCTCCCACCCCTCCTCACAAACATCCTCCTCCGCCGATTTTCCCTTATAAAAATCCTATGTCGCCACCTCACTAAGCCCACCTCCACCATTGTTCCTCTCCAGAATTATTGCCAACAACCACAAACAACCGGCAGAAGGAGTTTTGCTCCTCCAGGCCAAGTGATCGGCCACACCTCCCTCCCCTTGCCGTGGAGCCACCACCACCCTCATTCATCCACATAAAAAACCCTCTTTTCCCTCATTTCCACCTCTGACGATCGTCAAAAAACCTATTCAGTCACCTCTTGTGAACCCTCACCACTTCCATATCATTTTTACATTATTTTAGTTTTTTTGATGACCATCACCGACAGCCAATGTCGTCAAAATCGTGATCTTGCACGTAAGATAGTACGATTTTACGATTTTTACGGGGGATACGATCTTCGGGCGAGCCTAGATCGCGCGTACCGTACAAACGGTAAGATCGTTGTTTAGGATCGTAGAATCGTACGATCCTACGATCCTAAACGATCTTACCGTTTCCACGAGAAACACATATATTAACTCACGATGTCACGAACCCGAACCCGTCGCAGGAATTTCGACGCCTGGAGAACGAAATCGCCTCTTCTAGGGTTCGGCCCGACACTCCCCTCCCGCGAACTCTGTGAATCAGCCGCTGCTTGTTGCCGCCCTATTCCGCCTGCGCGCGACACTGAGACGCCGCTGCCGCCCTATTCCGCCTGCGCACGACAGTGAGACGCCACCGCCGTTGGTGTTTGCTCGCCCGAGAAGGGTTATGTCGCCTCTTGCCACCCCGATCTGGTGTGAGTTCTTCTTCTCCTTCCTGCCGTTCTGTCAAGCTGTTCTGCTGCCTCTTGCCATCCCGATCTGGTGCGAGTTCTTCTTCTCCTTCCTGCTGTTCTGTCGAGCTGTTCTGTCGCCTCTTGCCATCCCGATCTGGTGCGAGTTCTCCTTCTCCTTCATGCTGTTCTGAAGAGCTGTTCTGTAACTTCTGTTAACATTAACAATTCTTTCAATTATCCCTGAACATCTCTACTCTCTGATACGTTCACAAGGCATTATGGGGTATGAATATCTTGATCATAGAGTTTTATAGCTTGAATGAATAATTACAGCTAGTTGAGAAATTGTTTATACATGAAATAGGTGTGAAATAATATCTTAGTAAACTCCACTTATAAGTCTAGGTAATTAGTTTTTTAGTATAATGTTCAACCCAAGGAATTATTTATACATGAACTGGTTGTAAAGTAATATCTTAGTAAATTCCTCTTACGCATCAAGATAATTCATTCTTCTTTAGTATAATGTTCAACCCAAGTCAAGAAATTTGCATGCATTAGTATTACTAATTTAATATCTAATTTTTATTCAAAAGCATTCCCCTAAGGTTCCACCTATTTTTGTAATACGATATTTTGTGAATAACATAGCTTTAAGATCATACTCATCTTGTTGTGAATAACATAGCTTTAAGATTTGATATTTTTCTGTCATAAGTTTGACATAACTTTAAGATTTGTATGCCTGTATGAGTTAATTTGTTAATTTTCTAGTTTCTTTTGTGTGAATATTGCTTATGAAAGTTGATGTACTTTATGCAAGTTACTAAATTAGTGTATGCTTGAATATTTTTTTTTTCATGCGCTTATGGTTTGTTTTTTATTAAGTAGGTAGTTAAAAATGGCTTCAAGTGGTGCTTCAGGTAGTGCAGTTGGGAGTAGCAATGCTCCTGCCACCGCTAGCAAATGGTCTAAAACGGGAAAAAATGCTCCTGAAAGTAAAGAGTGATATTGGATGAAAGTATGACATCCTAGTTGAAGAAGATGCAAGAAAAAAAAACTGCAAATTTTGTGAGAAAACAGTGACCAGGGGAATTTATAGATTGAAGCATCATTTGGCGGGTACTCAAAAAGACGTTGGAGCATGTAGAGTTGTTCCTGCACATACCATTACATGTTGCAGGCTATTATCTAAACCCTCAATTTCACTATAGTCCGTCATTTAAAGCTGATTATGAGGTGAAGCGAGGACTATATGACGGTTTAGAAAGAATGACCGGGGGAGATCTTGACGAAATTTCTAAGATTGATGGCCAATTGGTAATCGGAAAAAATTCTTTTGCTCTATAGTAGCCAAAACTGGTATTAATATCAAAACTCCGACGGCATGATGAGATTTTTATGGAGAAGAACATCCGGAGCTATAAAATTTTAGAAAATGTGTATTGAGCTTCACATGTAGTTCTTCTGGATGTGAGCAAAACTTGAGTGCATTTGAAAGAGTATAGTTACAATTTATTAAATATTTTTAATCACCAAAATTATTGTATACTAATTAATTTTTTTTCTAGGTACGCACAAAAAGAAGAAATCGTTTGAAGCAAAAGACAATGAATGATGTTGTCTTTGTGATGGCGAATTCTTGTTTGACCAATATCAAGTTGAAGAAAACTCAGAAATATAATTTTGATGATATTTCATCCAATAATGAGTGGATTGTTGTTGATGAAGATGATGAAGAAGATCTTGAGATAGAGCCTTCGGATGTTGAAGAGGTAGCTGCTCACATAGATGGAGAACAAGATCTTGAGATAGATGAAGGCGACGAAGATGCTTTATTGGGCAATTTGGACTTTTGCTTAGATGACTTTTTTTGAATGAGATAAAGGGACTACTACTATTATTTACAATGCAGTTGAACTTTTCTTTTATATATATTGCTTTATGATTATTGATCTACTATATATATTTATATATAAATTAGATTTATTTAATTTTGTATACTAAGTAAGATCTTACCGTTTCGTGTCGATCCCACGTTTTACGATCTTACCACTGCCGACCGATCTTAGGTAAGATCTCGATCTTGACAACATTGCCGGCAGCCAATTTTGTCTACCTCCATCCACCAACTACCTCCAATATCACTCATAACTACTCATTGCCCCCTCCAACCCCACTCCCCTGTAACATCCGTAAATTTTGACGCAAAAATTTATTTAAATTGTAGGGGCAAGTCGCGACGGATTCTGAACGAGACAGCGCATCATCAAGGTACAACGTTACTATGCTTAGGGTCGCGTCCATTATTTGGTAACGTATGTTAGCTATAATATTAGTGTGACGCACATTAAAGGTTAATAGTGTTGCATAGCGAAATCGTTTTAGAATTTAAGGTGATTGAGTGACGTGGTTTGCGTATAACAACATAGTGTTGGCTTTGGGGTGCCAATAGCAATCCTCCCCTACTTCATACGGTTATTAAAAAAAAATCCCGCACCCCCCTCAAATAAAAGAAATCCGCACGCCTCATTCCCTCACGGGAGATAGGAAACCGCAAGCCGCACAGTAGCCCGACGATTTCCGCCTTCCGACGCCCAGCCGACGCCTATCGGTCCTCTCCGACGGCCGATCCCCCTCCAAAATCGCACGCCGACTTCTCCTCCCTCCTCTGCAGGCGCCAACAAGCATTCCTTTTCCTTCCTTGGTCTTGGAAGTGCCGGGTTCCAACCCTAGCCGGAGGTGTGAGTTTCGTTTTGGTTCTGGTGAGTCGATTCCTCCTTAATCTCGATTTCCTCTTAAAGATCCCTCGTTTTAGAGGATTAGACTAAACAATATTTTGTTCCTTTTACCCTATTCTAGGTTTTGGTGGTCGTGATCCTCCGCGAGTTTTGTGTGGGACGCTTTGAGAGCCCCAATCTCTCCGCATATAGGTAATATGCACAGCTAGCACTTATATTCTGGCAACCTAAGATGATTTGGATTTTTCCATCGGAAATCCTTAGGGGAAATGTTGGATTTAGGGCTGCCCTAAATTTTGCAGGTTTTTCGGTGGAGTCGGGGCAACACTTGAAGGTCCCCAACAGTAGGATCACCTTCGAAATAGAAGATGCCGCCGCGCCGAGTGTACGAGCGCCGCACCACCGCTGTAAGGAAATCTAAATTCCTTTTAGTTAGATATATCAAGTATTGTAATTTTATACACATAAATAGATCTATCTCAAGTACCATGATCATGCATAGAAAGGTGTGATGATAGGAAAACGGTTACGAAAAACGTGTAGGGTGACACGATTTCCCCAAGACCCAAGTAGTCGGGTCATGAACAGAAACGTAGAGTACGAAAGCGTTAACCGTGTTCGTAGGTTTGAATTTTGTTCCGATCAAGGGCGTAAATGTCCCTTCAAGTCGACCGTCAGGAAGTCAAGGGTCGCTTAGTAGTACACCAGAAAAGATATCCCTTGCAGAGTAGCGTCAGACCAAAAAGGTCAGCCAGCACACAGAGTTTCTTCCGTGCTAGGTAGAGGCGCACTACCTTTCTCATAAGGCACATGGAACCTTATGAGTAGTACAGACTTGGGAAGTGTCTTCCCTTGAGCCAGCTAGTAGATTCGAGACCGTGTCCGCGTGACACTAGAACAATTGGGTTCGTAAGATGGTCTCGGGTCGTCAGTTTCAGTTGCGCGTTAGGAGCTACTCTGCCTAGAGCCTTCCTAGTAGATAAGCAGATTAGAAGCCACCTAGAACTCAAGTATAGACCTGACGTGAGACAATATGCTAGTTAGTAAACGCCAGGTCTTGAGTTAGAAAAATAAAAATCACGTGCTTAGTACGAGTAGATGCTTGACCAGAGAATAGTGCGAAGACATACATAGCACATAACATAAAAGTTTTTAATGCATAAAATTATTTTTCAAAGGCATACATGCATTCATATGTAAAACTGGGTTTTAGTGTCACTAGGAGGGGTTATTTTTCCTTACTCTGACCCTTCGTGGACACTGTTTTTCAGGTGACCCAGGTGGGAAACTGCGTCTAGGATGAGCATTATGGTGGCGTCAGTTTGTATTATTTATCTTATTCAGTTTACTCTATTTCAGCATGTACTTGTAGATGAGAACATTGTAACAGATTAATGTTTTTTCTAATTTGTATCAGACTATTTATGGTTAACCAGATTTTCAGTTAATTCAGTTCTTTATCCTGTTTAGTGGCTCTGTGAAATCCAGATATCAGGTATGTGGTTACCCTTAGTTTACTTTTTAAACTTCCGTTGTAAGTCTTAAATTGCTTAGTATAGATTTTATTACCTGCTGCTACTAGTTTTAATACTGTTTCCTAGTTTTCTTTATATCGCTGACCCGGCCGGACGGCTGATTTCTGAAATACTGGGAAGGGGTGTTACAAATTGGTATCAGAGCCAGGTTTAGGATCCCTGGACCCTAGAAAGAATTCACAGAGCCATAGGAGCGCGTAAGAGTAGACTCTTGTTAGTAAAGTATTTTTTTAAGCGCGATTAAGCCCTAGTGTTCACTACAGTACGAAATAAATTGCTAAGCCAGATTTCTCAGATGCTCGATAAATAATCAGTTTTCCTTTTTTTTATATTCTATCAGGCACCACGAGTTAGTGAACCAGGTGAATCTTCACGCCAGAACCCGGTTCCTAGTGCAACCATAGGAGACGCTGCCATGCCACAGGTACCGCCAGTTCCAGCAGCTCCAGAGGGCACTGACATAGCGTCTCAGATTGCCAAGGCGGTTACTGTTGCCTTGATGGAGTTTCAGAGAGGACTGGCTGCAGGGTTTCCAGCTCCAGTACAAGTACCAGTCCCTACGCCAGCTCCTGCAGCAGCACCCGTGGAGATGACCCTGGAGCGCTATTTGAGAAATTTTAGAGAACTTCAGCCTTCGAACTACAGTGGGGATGAGACCCCGATGGATACAGATGATTGGATAGCTAACACCAGAGACCTGCTGAATGTTTTAGAGTGCCCGGAGAATAAGAAAGTTCCTCTGGCAGCTTTCCTCCTCCGGGGAGAGGCAAAGGTCTGGTGGGACAAATACCGGGCAGATGATCCTGCAGGTAAAATGTTATGATCAATTCCTTTATTTTAGAAAGTAATGTGTTAATTTTATAAAAGTATGACCATACTTTTGGCCAGGTCGTACACCAAACATGTTTACTTGGGCCGAGTTCTCTAGAGCTCTTGCTAGTTGGTTCGTGCCTCCTTCCGCACGACGAGGTCTCCAGGAGAAGTATCTGAGGCTTTTCTAGGGGGACAGGACAGTTACTGAGTACGAGCGAGAGCTGGCTCATCTGGCTCGATATGCGGGCGTGATGCAGGGGGATCAGACTGAGAAGTGCAGTCGCTTTGTGGATGGTTTGCGTGACTCATTGAGACAGCCGCTGATGACTATGGTCAACGCTGATTACATGAGCTTAGTGGATACGGCTCGCAGAATGGAGGCTGACCAGCAGAAGGTTCAGAAGCGAAGTAGTTTCCGTGCGAAGCGATCTCAGGATTCGCATCAGCCGCAGCAGAGCAGAAACGATCAAGGAAAGAACTGGAACAAGAAGCCGAAGCCTGATGCTAAGAAGAATGGTCAATCTGGTGACCGGAGCAAGGACTATCCCACGTGTCCCAAGTGTCAGCGTCACCATTCAGGAAAGTGTTTGGCCAGTGCAGGCGTATGTTACAAGTGCCGATAACCTGGACACATAGCTCGCTTCTGTCAGGAAACTAGGACAAATCAGGTAATCAAGATCCTTTTGTTTTGATTACATTTGTGAAATTACGATAGATTTTTAATGTAATTTATCCCTGCAGTCGAAGTACGAGGTTGGTGGCTCTAGCAGGGTAGATAAGGGCAAAGCATTGATGCTCACTGATGGGAGACCACAACAGGGTCGAGATTTAGTGCAGCCCAGAGCTTATGGGTTGGGTCAGCAGGAGGCGAAAGATCAGGAGGATGTTGTGACTGGTAAGTGTTGTTTTGCTTAACAAGTTAGTTTTAAAATCCTCCGTAGTGACACTTTTATTTTTCATCCTTCATAAATCATTCATGTAGGCATCCTTATGGTTCGTAATTTACCCTCTAAAATTCTGTTTGATACGGGTGCCTCGCACTCGTTTATCGCGGAATCTCTAGTGCGTAAGTTGGATTTAGAAGTCTTCCCAGAGTCAGTACCGCTGGAAGTCATGATGCCGAATGGATCCCTTCTGCAGGCCAGAGTTAAGTGCAGGGTACCAGTGCAGTTTAGTGATGCTGAGATTATCGTGGAAGCTTTGCTGCTACCTATAGCAGAGTTTGACTTGATCTTTGGAATGGACTGGCTTTCAGCAGTCAACGCCAGGATTGACTGTAGGGCGAAGCAGATTCAGTTCGATGGCCCTAACCAGACATCTTTCTCTTTTCAGGGATTGAAGGGAGTAGTGAAGATGATCATATCTGCAGTCTAAGCGAGAAGGTGCATCAGTAAAGGTTGTGAAACCTTCGTAGTACTGATGAGCGCGGAGCCTAAGACTGATTTGTTAGAGGTACCAGTGGTGCAGGAGTTTCCAGATGTTTTCCCGGAAGAGCTCCCTGGTGCCCCTCCAGATAGAGAGATTGAGTTCCCGATAGACTTGCAGCCTGAGGCTACACCGGTAGCCAAATCTCCCTATCGGATGGCTCTAAGGGAACTAGCAGAGTTGAAGAGTCAGTTGCAGGAACTGCTTGATTTGGGTTTTATACGCCCTAGTACTTCGCCTTGGAGTGCTCCAGTGCTTTTTGTGAAGAAGAAGGATGGTAGTCTGAGATTGTGCATAGACTACCGTGAATTGAATAAGCTGACCGTAAAGAACAAGTACCCGATTCCCAGGATTGATGATTTGTTCGACCAATTGGTGGGATCGAACACTTTTTCCAAGTTAGATCTGAGATCAGGCTACCACCAGTTGAAGATTCGTGACGCGGATATACAGAAGACTGCTTTCAGTACCAGATATGGACACTTCGAGTTCGTGGTCATGCCGTTCGGGCTGACCAATACCCCTTCAGTATTTATGGACCTGATGAATAGGGTTTTTCGGGAGTACTTGGATCGTTTTGTCATCGTCTTCATAGATGATATTTTGGTGTTCTCTAAGAGTGCAGAAGATCATGCAGCACACCTCTGGATTGTTTTGAGCACACTCAGGAAGAACCAGTTGTTTGCCAAGTTTTCTAAGTGTGAGTTTTGGCTTTCAGAGATTGCATTCTTAGGCCACATCATCAGTCAGAAAGGGGTTAGTGTTGTTCCGAAGAAGATAGAGGCTATTGAGAATTGGCCAAGACCGTCGACAGTTTCAGAGGTTCGCAGCTTTTTGGGTCTTGCTGGATACTACAGGAGATTCATCAGGGATTTCTCGAAGATAGCCTTACCACTGACTTCCCTCACTAGGAAGGGAAAGGGCTTGGATTGGACAGTTGAGTGTGAGTTAGCCTTTGAGGACTTGAAGGACAGATTGATGACCGCACCGATCTTGAGTTTGCCTTCAGGACCTGACGGGTTTCAGATTTATACCAATGCTTCAGGTCAGGGTTTGGGTTGTGTTCTCATACAGCATGGAAAGGTCGTAGCTTATGCCTCGAGACAGTTAAAAGTTCATGAGAGGAACTATCCCGTGCATGACTTGGAACTTGCAGCAGTCATTGATGCTCTGAAGCTATGGAGACACTACCTTTATGGAGTGCGTTGTGAGATCTTCACTGATCATAAAAGCCTCAAGTATATCTTTGATCAGCGAGAGCTCAATTTGAGGCAGCGTAGATGGTTAAAGTTTCTTTCAGACTACGATGTAGACATTCAGTACCATCCAGGAAAGGCGAATGTGGTAGCTGATGCCCTTAGCCGTAGAGGCTCATGTTTTTATCTTCTCACTCAGCAGGAGGAGTTAGTACGAGAGCTGGAGAGACTGGATATTGTCGTTGTGCCCCGTTGCAGTTTTGGTTCAGCTTGGTTGAGTTGGATGGAGATTTCGTGCGATATTAGAGATAGGATCAGGACAGCTATACCGTTGGATCCAAAGATGGTAGAGATCTGGATATCAGTGCAGTCAGGTCAGAAAGAGAGATTCTCTATTCAGGATGAGTTATTATTGCATGATGACAGAGTGTGCATCCCAGATGTTAGTCACCTTCGGGAGGACATTCTTTTCGAGGCACACAATTCCAGGTATTCCATACATCCCGGCAGCACGAAGATGTATGCAGATCTTAAGAAGACAGTCTGGTGGCCAGGTTTGAAGAGTGATGTTGCAGATTATGTAGGGAAGTGTGAGACTTGCAAGTTGGTTAAAGCCGAGTGTCAGAGGCCTGGGGGCAGGTTGCAGCCACTTCCCATCCCCGAGTGGACTTTTGAGGATATATCCATGGACTTCATTCATGGTCTGCCGAGATCGCAGAATGGGAATGATTCGGTGTGGGTTATAGTAGATCGACTTTCTAAGGTTGCCCATTTCATTCCTCTTAGGAAGACGGATCAAGGTCCGAAGCTAGCCCAGTTATATTTAGATGAGATAGTTCGACTTCACGGTGTGCCCAAGACTATAGTTTCAGACCGAGATGACAGATTCACCAACAGGGAGTGGCGTTACATTCAGGAGCGTTTGGGTACCAGGTTACATTTCAGCACCGCTTTCCATCCCCAGACCGATGGACAGACTAAGCGGACTAATAGGACTTTGGAGGATCTGCTTCGGATGTGCATTCTAGATTTTGGAGGAAAGTGGGAGAAGTATGTTACTCTTGTGAAGTTCTCCTACAACAACAGTTTTCAGGCGAGTATTGAGATGACACCGTTCGAGGCCCTCTATGGTAGACGTTGTCGAACACCGTTATGTTGGGCAGAGAGTGAGGAAAGATCTTCTATCAGAGAGTCATGGATTGATAAGACCACTGATAGGATTAAGCTCATTCAGGAGCGTATGAAGACAGCTCAGGATCGTCAGGCCAAGTATCATGATCAGAAGCACAGGACAGTAGAGTTCAGTGTTGGAGACTACATTTATCTGAAGGTCAGACCAGTAAGAGGAGTCTCTAGAATAAAGCGGATGAAGAAGTTGAGCCCCAGATTCGTTGGTCCTTTTGAGGTACTGGAAAGAGTTGGTGAGGTTGCATATAGGTTGGCCTTACCTGATGAAATGAGTGGTGTACATGATGTATTCCACGTCTCCTATCTGAGGAGAGCAGTCAGAGATCCCAGTCAGATCATCAGTACCGAGGAAGCACCAATCGAGACAGATCTTAGTATTGGAGTTAGACCAGTCAAGATAGTGGACTCGAGGATTCAGAAGCTCAGAAATAGAGAGATTCACATGGTCAAAGTCCTTTGGATGAACTGTGGTCGTCCAGAGTATACTTGGGAGCGAGAGGATGAGCTTAAGGGCAATGAAGACTATTCTTTTCTCTTCGATTCAGGTATGGTTTCAATTTTCGAGGACGAAAATTTTGTTAGGAGGGGAAATTTGTAACATCCGTAAATTTTGACGCAAAAATTTATTTAAATTGTAGGGGCGAGTCGCGACGGATTCTGAACGAGACAGCGCATCATCAAGGTACAACGTTACTATGCTTAGGGTCGCGTCCATTATTTGGTAACGTATGTTAGCTATAATATTAGTGTGACGCACATTAAAGGTTAATAGTATTGCATAGCGAAATCGTTTTAGAATTTAAGGTGATTGAGTGACGTGGTTTGCGTATAACAACATAGTGTTGGCTTTGGGGTGCCAATAACAGTCCTCCCCCCTACTTCATACGGTTATTAAAAAAAAATCCCGCACCCCCCTCAAATAAAAGAAATCCGCACGCCTCATTCCCTCACGGGAGATAGGAAACCGCAAGCCGCACAGTAGCCCGACGATTTCCGCCTTCCGACGCCCAGCCGACGCCTATCGGTCCTCTCCGACGGCCGATCCCCCTCCAAAATCGCACGCCGACTTCTCCTCCCTCCTCTGCAGGCGCCAACAAGCATTCCTTTTCCTTCCTTGGTCTTGGAAGTGCCGGGTTCCAACCCTAGCCGGAGGTGTGAGTTTCGTTTTGGTTCTGGTGAGTCGATTCCTCCTTAATCTCGATTTCCTCTTAAAGATCCCTCGTTTTAGAGGATTAGACTAAACAATATTTTGTTCCTTTTGCCCTATTCTAGGTTTTGGTGGTCGTGATCCTCCGCGGGTTTTGTGTGGGACGCTTTGAGAGCCCCAATCTCTCCGCATATAGGTAATATGCACAGCTAGCACTTATATTCTGGCAACCTAAGATGATTTGGATTTTTCCATCGGAAATCCTTAGGGGAAATGTTGGATTTAGGGCTGCCCTAAATTTTGCAGGTTTTTCGGTGGAGTCGGGGCAACACTTGAAGGTCCCCAGCAGTAGGATCACCTTCGAAATAGAAGATGCCGCCGCGCCGAGTGTACGAGCGCCGCACCACCGCTGTAAGGAAATCTAAATTCCTTTTAGTTAGATATATCAAGTATTGTAATTTTATACACATAAATAGATCTATCTCAAGTACCATGATCATGCATAGAAAGATGTGGTGATAGGAAAACGGTTACGAAAAACGTGTAGGGTGACACGATTTCCCCAAGACCCAAGTAGTCGGGTCATGAACAGAAACGTAGAGTACGAAAGCGTTAACCGTGTTCGTAGGTTTGAATTTTGTTCCGATCAAGGGCGTAAATGTCCCTTCAAGTCGACCGCCAGGAAGTCAAGGGTCGCTTAGTAGTACACCAGAAAAGATATCCCTTGCAGAGTAGCGTCAGACCAAAAAGGTCAGCCAGCACACAGAGTTTCTTCCGTGCTAGGTAGAGGCGCACTACCTTTCTCATAAGGCACATGGAACCTTATGAGTAGTACAGACTTGGGAAGTGTCTTCCCTTGAGCCAGCTAGTAGATTCGAGACCGTGTCCACGTGACACTAGAATAATTGAGTTCGTAAGATGGTCTCGGGTCGTCAGTTTCAGTTGCGCGTTAGGA
Source organism: Platanthera zijinensis (assembly GCA_039513925.1). Classification (NCBI taxonomy): domain Eukaryota; kingdom Viridiplantae; phylum Streptophyta; class Magnoliopsida; order Asparagales; family Orchidaceae; genus Platanthera; species Platanthera zijinensis. The sequence goes on from CM077093.1 coordinate 1,959,662, forward strand.
GCTACTCTGCCTAGAGCCTTCCTAGTAGATAAGCAGGTTAGAAGCCACCTAGAACTCAAGTATAGACCTGACGTGAGACAGTATGCTAGTTAGTAAATGCCAGGTCTTGAGTTAGAAAAATAAAAGTCACGTGCTTAGTACGAGTAGATGTTTGACTAGAGAATAGTGCGAAGACATGCATAGCACATAGCATAAAAGTTTTTAATGCATAAAATTATTTTTTAAAGGCATACATGCATTCATATGTAAAACTGGGTTTTAGTGTCACTAGGAGGGGTTATTTTTCCTTACTCTGACCCTTCGTGGACACTGTTTTTCAGGTGACCCAGGTGGGAAACTGCGTCTAGGATGAGCATTATGGTGGCGTCAGTTTGTATTATTTATCTTATTCAGTTTACTCTATTTCAGCATGTACTTGTAGATGAGAACATTGTAACAGATTAATGTTTTTTCTAATTTGTATCAGACTATTTATGGTTAACCAGATTTTCAGTTAATTCAGTTCTTTATCCTGTTTAGTGGCTCTGTGAAATCCAGATATCAGGTATGTGGTTACCCTTAGTTTACTTTTTAAACTTCCGCTGTAAGTCTTAAATTGCTTAGTATAGATTTTATTACCTGCTGCTACTAGTTTTAATACTGTTTCATAGTTTTCTTTATATCGCTGACCCGGCCGGACGGCTGATTTCTGAAATACTGGGAAGGGGTGTTACATCCCCTACATTTTAGGAGTCAATTCCTAAAATTAAGCTATTCCGCTCCCCATTCCTCGTTCACATAGAGGCCCCCTAAAATCCATATTAAACATCATCCCACTCACCCCACTTCTTCTATAATCGGCCCCACTTTCCTCTCCTCATTCCCCACTTCCTTATCTCACGTGGAACCACAATATTCTCTACCCCATTTAATTAAAATAACCTCCTCTCCTAATTACCCCCTCCCACTCACGCCTCAACTGAAACCCCTCCCCTCCCCCTCATACCTCAACTGAAACCACTCCCCTCCCCTTCATTCCCAACTCGTCGAACCACTAAATCCATCCTCCCTCCGGTAATTAATTTCCACCTCTCTTGTTAACTGCTTACCCTTACCCTCAGCCATCTCCCCACTATTTTCAGCCCCCACCCTCTACGTGGAACCGCCTCCCCTAGTCCTTCACTGCTGGAATCAATTCCATGGAGTCTGTTTCCAATATTCTGCCTCCTGAAAGCCTGGTTTCCTAAAAGCTTGCTACCCTTGTGATCTAAAAATAGCCCCGGATTGTGATTTTGCTTCTCCAACAACCCTCCCCTCTCAATACTTTGCAAGTTTAAGGTGTGTGTCATTTATTTACTGTTGGCTGGTGTGTTTGTTCCCTACTTGTAGAGAATCAGAGATAGTGATTTGTAAGTTCAGTTTCAGTCGTTTTAGTGCTTGTGATTTCCTATTCAAATAGTATTTGTTTTCACACACTCTCGCGCTCATATTAATCTCATGTGTTTTCATATTTGAAAGTTTTACCTCTTTTTTGCCAATCAAATTAATATTGTTTTACAAATATCAATTCTTGTAAGTAAATCGTTGGATCTCATGTGTATTAATATATTCTTATAGGAGTTCACACATTTATTTTCCCATCAAGTAAATCGTTGGATCTCATGTGTATTAATCGTTGGATCTCATCGTTGTATATAGGAGTTCACACATTTATTTTCCCATCAAATAGGACCGTCCTGCGTCAGATTGGGTATTGATCACTTTAGTAGTTCATCATCATTAGCAGTTGCATCAGCTTGATATTAAGAATATTTTTCTTGATAGAGATTTGATTGAGACTACCACTGAGCAAATTATTCGAAACTCGAAAATCGCTCGAATATTGAGCCGAATCTGAATCGGTTAAAATTGATTTGACTCAATTTTAATCGATTCAATTCGACTCAAATCTGATTTCGAGTCAACCCTGAATCACTCGAAATATGATTCGAATCAGCTCAAATTTATTAAAAATATTACAGATGTATTAATATATTCTTATTTTAAAATTAAAAACACTATATTTTAAACCTAGATAAAAAGAGTGAAGACTTTAAGTGTTTTATTTCCTAAAGTTAGAGGTTATTCAATTTAATTTTGAGTCAACTAGGAATAAAGAGAAAAAATGCTCAATTTCGAGCCAGCTCGATTTGATTTTGAGCCGACTCGAAATCGAGTCATTTCGAGTCGAACTGACTCGACTCGAAATCGATTTCAATTTCGAGCCGAGTTTGACTCGAAAATTTCAATTTCGAGCCGAGCCAAAATAGCTCGAACTCGACTCGATATCAACCCTAACTGGAACTGTATATATGTAACAACCTCCTAAATATGAGACTCTGGGAAATCACTTGTATGCCACCTATGCAAATCTTTTATGGACTCAAGTAATTTCCTCTTGTGTGGTTCAAGAAATTCATTCAGATGGTTCAGACTTTGGGTTTTACACAGCTTCGTCAACATCTCTTTTTTCACGCATCGTCGTCAAGAGGGTATAATGATTCTTCTGATTTATATTGATGATTGTCGATGATCTGGCTGTCAAGAGGGTATAATGATTCTTCTGATTTATATTGATGATTGTCGATGATCTGGCTGGATATCTATGAATGAAAAGCACTTGACAACTCAATTTCATATCAAGGATTAGGGTCATTTTCAACATTTTATCGTATTAATCTACTACAAGATGCAAGAAACTTGGGGTGTAAGTCAGTCGATATGACCATGGATGTCAATATCAAACTCTGCTCATGAGTATGTATTTGATCATTTACCTAATCCCGGGTATTATCGATGACCAGACGACAAGCTTATCTAAGTTGTAACAGTCCAGAGTCCCACCCAAGCTGTTTACACCTAGCTGCCATTCCATTCAATACTTTCCCAGCAACAACCATCCTTATCAAATCCCATCTTGCCTTCCAGTGAATATCCAAAATCACGATTCACATTTGCTCTCTTCCAACGAAAATCCAAGACCTCATTTCCCCCCTCTACTGCCTACCAGGAAACTGCCAACGGTTCTTCCTCCCGCTATAATTCCCCAGGCTTACAAACCAGTATTTCACTCAGTTGATCCCCATTCCAGCCACCCCTCAAACCCTAGACGAGCCTTCCACATCACCTCCACAACAAAATCAACCCCTCTAAATCCCATCCTAGCCACTACCAACCCACAATCAATAACATACCATGCCCCAATAGCTACCATCCATCACTCACCCCTCCGGATAGTCACCGCGACTCTAACAATCAACGAATCTCCTCTGCCTCCTATTGACCCGTTACTAGTGAGTTTTCATAGTTTCGTTTTATTATTTTCAACACTACTGTATGAACCGATTACCTATATTCCTATTGATGTCGATCTATGCTAATGTGTTTGTTATTGTGACTAATCGTGATTTGAAGGATTTATTCGCTTACATATTTAACTAATGTTCCTTCAATCAGAGGAAAGTTTAACTTGCTTTACTAAAATTGTTTGCATATCGTTTTTGTGTTATATGCTAATGTTTTATGTTTTATTCTTATTTGCAATTTAGTGTGGGATCACTCATTGCGTGCACACATCATACTAAGATTAGATAGAATCGATTTTCCCCGGCACTGCACCTATGTTTTGCATATTCTGGAGAGTTCACTCACATATCTCTACCCTGCATCAAATTTGGTATCAAAGCCCAATGTTTTGGTCACGTTTTTTTTGTAATAGTGAAGTATTTAGAGGACTCGTATCTAGTTCAACCTTCATTTGAAATATACAGTAGTAGAGTCTATTTATGGATAGTCATAATGATCGTTCTACATAATTTTATGATGATAAGAATGAATATCGTTTAGGTCATCAATGTTATGCTCCTCTAACTGAGAATATGGGGCCCATTTATGCTCGACCGCTTAGAGCTCCTCCTTAGCCCTCCGATTGTAGGGATAGCTATTTCCCTTGATGGCAATTTGACTCCACTAGTGACGACTACAATGATGATTATCATAGCCCTCGAATAGTACTTTTATGATGATGACAACACATGTAGATTTAGGATATAAGTGCCATTGTTTTTCGGTCATCTAGACCCAAATGGTTTTATGGATTGGATCTTAAACACTTATTATTATTTTGATTGTTGTGGATATCTGAATAGAGTCGTGTTAGACTTGCTAAGACAGAGCTTCAAGATTGAGGTAATGATCATTAACTGGCCTGGAGAATAGGTTAAAGTAAGAAGGTCTTGGACCCATATCCCTATGGGCAGACAAGAAGCGAAAGTTAGGGTCTGTTTGGCGCAGCTCTGGCGGCTGGAAAATCTCTATTCCAGCCGCCAGAGCTACTTTATATGTGTTTGGGACAGCTCCCTGTGAAGAGCTTTTCAATCCGCCGGAGCTGTTTTGCAGCTTTTCAGAAATCTCCTGCCCCCCAGCTTCTGCTCCCGCAAAATAGCTTTCTCTCTTACAGGTTTTGGAAATCTAATGGTTTCTTCAGTTGGAACATGCTCAGAGGCCGGACGGCCTTCCTCCGGCGATTCCGACCCCCGGACGGCATTCCTCCGGCAATTTTGAGCCCACGGCGTCCTTCCTCCGGCGATTCCGAGCGCACTTCTGCACAGAACACCCAAACACTCTGCAGCTTTTCAAAACTGCTCCCCAGAGCTCTGGCGGATTGAAAAGCTGCTGTCCGGATAGAGCTGTTTTAAAATAGATCTCTGGGGAGCAGTTTTGAAAAGCTGCAGAGTGTTTGGGTGTTCTGTGCAGAAGTGCGCTCGGAATCGCCGGAGAAAGGCCGTTGGGGGCTCGGAATCGCCGGAGGAAGGCCGTCCGAGGCTTGGAATCGCCGGAGGAAGGCCGTCCGGCCTCTGAGCATGTTCCAACTGAAGAAACCATTAGATTTCCAAAACCTGTGAGAGAGAAAGCTATTTTGCGGAAGCTGAAGCTGGGGGAGGGGAGATTTCTGAAGAGCTGCAAAACAGCTCCAGATTTCTGAAAAGCTGCTCTTAAGGAGCTGTCCCAAACAGTTAAAAAACAGCTCTGGCGGCTGGAATAGAGATTCTCCAGCCGCCAGAGCTGCGCCAAACAGACCCTTAAAGAAGAAATAGTTTTTTGCATCTTCTAGTGTTAGCTCCTCAATCAGTAATACACTCTGCGGCAACGGACTGTCTATTGCTGATTATATAACTCGATTTGACGAGCTTGTTGTGAGCTGCGATATTCAATTAGGATCACTCGATGTTACCTCCTGATTTCAATTTGGACTCCATAATGAGATTACTCCCCATTTCTTAGAATTTTTTATCGGGCATTTCAACTTGCCCTCCATCATGAGCAGTCCTTGAGATTCGTTAAAGTTAGTCGAGTGGATTCGCACCCTGACCAACCAATCATAAGGCATGTGTAGCTTGAGACCACTCTTGTGCCTACCTCTGCCCACCTGGACACGAAAGATGGGATTACTGTTACAGAGTTCTCACTCCAGTGAGGCTCTTGTCAGAAGAGCGATTTGTCACATGACGATGGGATTGAGTCTGATCTAGACTTGTGATACTGATAGAGAGTGATCATTAGCGACCTAGCGATCCCGGAGTAGTGGGTTTCCCTCTCCTCACCTCGTTTCTAGGACTAGTTAGTGCCCCTACCATTGAAGCTTTCCACGACGCTCTACCCATAAACCTATCCTTGAGTACTGATTCTTCCCACTCAACCCTGTCATTTTCCTGAGTCTTATCCTCATCGAGAGCCTGTTGTTGACCTCGTAGTGGTTGCCTCGCTTTTTTCTAAGGACACTACCTCTATCGATGATACACATCACGAAGATCATCCCAAAATTAATGAATTTTTTGATGAACCTCCTCATGAGTCATAGCTTCCTTATAAGGATGAATTCAGGTGAGCAGCTCGTTTATGGACATTGGATCATTGGCATATCTTCAAATCCCCAATTTTTCTCCTAAGCATGGATCTTGAGCTTAACATTGAGTGTGTAAAGGCTGCTTCAAATGTGCTAGAGGATACTCTTTATGTTTCGAGAATCTATCATATTTCCACTGACACTATTGATGAGTTCTTAGACACACCGCATGTTGATCCACCAGATGATTTTTTTCTTCTTAGAGACATTTGACATGCTCTAGAGTCACATCTATTATCGAGGTCTCAAGTATTCATTCGGGTGATTGTCACATTCGCAATGAATTTTCATACGTATCGCCCGGAGAGCCTCCGTAGGATCACATATTTTGAGAGACATTTGCATGTCATGGACTCGTTCATGAGTGCCAAAGAAGCACATAGTCAATTAGGTGTTCTTCACACTTGAAGAATACTTTTACACTCCATCTGAAGAGCCTCCTGATAGGCCAACAAATTTTAGAGACATTCAGTTCATTGTTGGACCTCCATTTAAAGAGTAGGTTGTGTCTGTTGTGCTTCATTAGCATCATTTATGCGAGACTGTTGATTCTTTTGTTCGCCATTTGCATGAGTCTATTGAGTCTCTTGTTCGCCATTTGTATGAGTATAATGAGTGTTTTGTTCATCATATGCATGAGTTACATTAGTCGATTTGACACAAAATTGCATTTAATAAGTAAATGTATAAAACTTATGCAGATAGCCAAAAGTGGGAGTATAGTTTTCTCAAAGGCGAGTAAATAAAGTTCTGAATTTGTGTGGAGAGGCGCCTTAAGGAACCTACTAAAAAGTTGAATGTCAAGTGAATGGGTTCTTACACAGTCATGAGAAAGATAAGAATGAATGTCTATGAGCACGACATCCCTAAGAGTATGAGTATCCACCATGTATTCAATGTTCAAAACTCGACACCCTATTTTGAACCTCGCAAGTACACAGATCCATACCTTAAACATCAACATCTTCGGTCTCAGTCTCAGTCTCACTTTACCTTTGAGTCCCACCCACCCCAGGTTCAGGCATATAAAGTTTCAACGGCACCACACGCGGTCCATATGGGGCCACCAACTTGACTTCAGATAGTGCAATTCAGCCTTTAAAGACCATTATAGACATCATGGCCCATGAGTTTGTGGTTGCACCAAATGAAGACATGTTAAGATACTAGGTTCACTAAAGAGGATGCCCATTTACAGTTGATACTTAAGTAACGTCTGAGGAATCATATCGCTTATTATCCGGCCAACGCCAAGAGAATACTCATTTTCATTCATCTGAAGATAAATTCTATCAAGTCGGTGAGAATGATGGGGATCAACAAAATATTTTGGAGCACGAATTCTGAGCCCGTTTGGGGTTGATTTGCCACCTGTCATATTTGACATCACCCGATTAATGATCGAGTATACGGTTACATCAGGAGCAACGTTTCAATATTTTGATGTATTTTTAGTACTTTATTGAGCAAAATCATAAAACTATCATGACTGATCAATCATAGTCATCCACAATGATTGCTCTAGTTATGTTATTATAAATAGAAAATGAGGATGGTTTTGACAGCCATCATAGATTTTTGGAAAGTTCTTCCTAGAATTCGGCAGTCTTCTAGTGGGGCCAACTCCGCGAGGCTCTAGGTGCCGACTCCTAAGTATTCCCTTTTGTTTCCCCTATTTTTACAGCAACCGCCCACATCAAACATCTTCTTCCCTAAGCAGAAATAGTCTAGAGTCCCAGTCAGCCCGTGCACACCATGCTGCCACCACATTCAATACTTTCCCAACAGCAGACATCCTTATTAAGTCCCATGCTTCCAGTGAATAGCTTAAGTCACAATTCACCTCTACTCTCTTCATTCCCTCCTCCTGTCGCCTACCATGCAAAGCACAAGGATCCAATTTGGACGGACTCGGACGTTTTCCTCTCGCATAGCAAATAAAACTAAATTTCTAAGGATCCCCCAATAGAGAAGACTAATGAAGTGTATTGGCGAGGCCGCGAGGGGGGTAATGGAGTTACAGGGAATGAGTAGTTTATTAGGGTTTAGGGTTAGGGTTAGGGATTGGGGGAGGCCGCTGACCTCTTTGGCGTGGTGGAGGCACTCGAGGTAATCCTCGCGGAGGAGGGCGCAGTCCTTGGGCTCCCGGCAATGCGACATGCACTCGCTGAAATCCATCCAGAAGTCGTAGCACCGCCCCTTGTTGCCTGCAATTCCCCACCCCGACGCCATCTCTCTCTCTCTCTCTCTCTCTCTCTCTCTCTCTCTCGTGGAGCTAGTTTGGTTTAGGGTTTCCTAAATTAGTCCATTTTGGCATATTTTTATGATTTTAATTAATAATGATTAGGGCGACGGCGGCTGCCGATTTTAAGTGTTAATACGTGATTAATTAATGCCTTAATCTTGTTAATTGATGCCTATAAATAATGGATTAATCTTTTTATAAAAAATTGAAACTTTTAAAAATTAGCTCAACCCTATTTTGGGTTTTGAAACTTTTGTGCATCTTTTATTTTTTATTTTTTTGACTTTGCTTTTATGCAAACTTTTGTTATAATCAAGGTTTTGAAAATCGGACCGGACAACGAACCGGTGGAGGGAAAGGTTCAAGGTTGAACCGGTCCAACCGATTCAACCGGGGTTGAACCGTTATAATATATATATATATATCTATATATATATAAGAAAAAGAGAGCATACACTCGCGCTATAACAGGAATTTATAGCGCGAATCCGGAATATTTGGATTTTGGGGACCTAAACGGTTTCATTTGAAAAAGTGATCAACATGAAAGTTGTAGATCTCATCCAAATATTCCGGATAGCGCGAGTGTGTGTATATATATATATATATATTAGTAAATAAAAATATTGAACATTATCTTAGAAATTTATCTATAAATTATAAATTGATAATTTATTATCATTATATTGTGATACAAATAAAATGATGTATACATTATGACTATACTTACAAAACTTTGTTTTGAGTGACGTCTTTGTTCTATTAAGTTTGGACAAAAACGACATTGTAATAGAGTAATAGAATGAAGCTTTGACATGACAACGATTAAGATCACAATCATGAAAATAAAACTAGTTTTGACTTTTGAATATAAAAGTGGATTAAGATTTTTAGATAAGGTCGGACAATCAAGAACGACAGTTCAAAACAACGTTTTTATGACTACCAGCGTCTTGCCAAACAGAGCTTAAATATTTCATAAATTTTAATTTTTAATAGATAATTTAATAAGTTATTATAATAATATATCTAAGAAATATTTAATTTATATTATATAATTTTGTATATTAATTTTATAAATTTTTTAATATATACATTAATATGTATATACATATAACAAGTGACAGGCACGGGCCTTCGGCCCGGGGGGCATTCGGCGGGGGTGCAACAATCGGCGGGGTGCGACATTCGCCGGGGTGCGACATTCGCCCGGATGCAACATTCGCCGATGGTGCGACATTTGTCGTGGGGACGAAATTTGTCGTGGCGGCGACATTTGTCGTGGGCGGCGACATTTGTCGTAGACAGTACCCGCCCCTATGGCCTCGCGCGACAGTACCCGCCCGCTCCCGGCGGGCTCCGCCCGCTCCACAACATATACATATGAGTACTCAAAATGACCGTAAAAAAAATATAAATCAAGAATACAATTTTTATTTTGTAAAACAAATAATATTTTAACGCCAAAACATTAATTTTTCTCTTGTCATTCCTAGCTATAGACAATAGGTTTAGGGTATCTAATGCTTTTATTTTTTGTATTTTAATATTGTAAAGTTGTGTAATTACCTAAAAGAACATTGTCTTTATAATATACTAATATAAAGTGTGATATAATTGTGTAATTATGAATACAACTATAAGGGCAATATAAGGACATCAGGCAATGTTTCACCAAAGAATAGTTTTCGTATATTAGTAGAGATATAATACAACTTAAAACAACAAAAATCAAATGCTGTAGTGGTCAACCCCCCCCCCCCCCCCCATTAGTGAGAAGAACGGCATGGGTTCGAATTTTCACAAATTTGAATTTTCCAGCATTAAAATTTTTGGGCTTCGAGACCCGCCCGGTTACGCAAAACCGTGCCCGGTTCCCGGCCCGCCGGTCCGCTCGCCCTGTTCAACGGTTCCCGGGCGGTCCGCGGCTGGAGCGGGTTTATGATCTGGACCGGACCGGGTGTGTGTCCGGTCCGCGGTTCGACCGGTCGGACCGCCCGGTCCGGTCCGGTTTTCAAAAGCCTGGTTATAACAAATGCTCATATATACTAGAAAGAAATCTAGCTTTTATAATTTTTGAGAAATTATTTGAATTTATTGTGTTTATCTTATTTAATTAATTGAATAAATTTTTTGTTCACAGACAGTTTACTTTTTAGATATCATTAGTATTCCCGCCAACTTCACCACTTGTATATAACCATCACAGTCTACTATCACGCAACCATCGAGCATCGTGCAACATGTCATAGCCCGTGAATTTGACATCTTGCCTCTATTTGCACATTTTCGCTATTCCGATGCAACTCGCAATAGGATGTTGACGCCCACCCTCGCCTTCGATCGCATACCACCGCTCGCCTTTTCAAAGCTTTACCTCCTTTTTAATTTGGCTTTTGATGTGTTCTCTATAACCTGTCTCCCTCTCCTTTTATAGAGACATATCATCTGTTTGTCTTTTTTCCAAAAAAAAAAAAAAAAAAAACTTTGTAGCACATGCCCATTTAAAGCACAGAATTTGTAAAATCGGAGGAAGCGGTAAAAAAAAAAGGAAGAATTTGTACGTCTCATTTAATATTTATTGTAATTAATAATTAATAAGTAGGCTGTACGTCAGTAAGATTTATCAACGCGCACTAATTTGTTTCGTTTCGCTGTCAAATCAAATCTTCTCCTCCATTTTCAATTGCATTTCCAGATCCAGGCGGAGTCATTTTCCCTTCCATCATGCTTCAATCTCTTCCTCTTCAAACCCTAATCCCGTCTCATCGTTCCTTCCATCTCGATTAAACACAGAACCGATGGTCAGCAGTCCTCCCGTCAACATCGCCGTCACCACCTCCACTGCGGTCGGTGGTGGTGGTGGTGGTGGTGGAGACGGCGATGGCTTCTCACTCTTATCCGACGACATGCTCCTCGACATCCTCACCCGTCTGACCTCCGATCCCCGTGATTGGTCCCGCCTCTCCTGCGTTTCTTCTCGCTTCGCGAGGCTCATTCGCGGCATCTGCTGTCGCTCATGGTGCTCCACTTTATTCCCAGCCTCACAGCGATCTCTCCATCTCCGACCAACTTCCCGGCGGATGGGCCGCACTCCGCAAGCTCTCCATGTGCTGCCCTGGCCTTCACCACGCCGGCGTCCTCCTGGACGAATACCCTATCCCCAAATGCAGCAAGCGCCCCATTTGGGAGCCCCATTTGGCCTCCGGACGCTCATTCAGCCGGGAGGAGGGGAGCAAGCTTCTTGCCAGCCGATTTCGGAGCGATTTCCTATACATTAGCCAGTGGCCGGGATGTGTTCATGCGGAAACAAGGCGAAAGTACCTGTTGTTCAGGGGCGTCTTCAAGGATTTCAAGCAGTCGTTTGTGTGGCAGGCGGTGACGGATGCTAAGAAGAGCAGAATCGAAGCAAAATGCGCTTTCTGCGATAGCAAAGAGACTTGGGATCTGCACTCTGCATTTTGCTTGAGGAGGGGTTTGGATTTCCATCAAGGAGAGCCGGTTGTTCGAGCATTTGTCTGTGAGAATGGTCATGTTTCGGGCGCATGGATTGAGAAGCCAATGTATATGTAAAAAAGTGTTGGCTTGTGTTGCCATCCTTGGATTTCAGCCGGTATGATCAATCAGGACTTGAAATATTTTTGGTCATTCAGTTCTATTTACTGGGCTCTTATACATTCTAATAATATGAGTTCTAAGATTTCTATGTATAATTCATGGTGAATTTCCAGACATGAGTCAACTTAATGATCTTGTAATTTGTTTTTTTATTAGGTGTTCTTAATTGTATCAGCTGCATGTGATCAGTTATACAATATATGTTCATTTTCAAATTGCTATTACCCAATTATCTTTATGAATTTAGTTCATTTTCATTTGTCAACAACACTTTTGTCCAGCATTGACATGCGACTGATAGAAGTTTATACGGTATACCCAGTGAATGATCTCACTTATGCTCTATCTAGGAAGGGTTTGATGTGTGTGATTTGGAGATCTTCATATTACGATGTGGGCAACATATTGATTGCTCACGACGGAGTCAGGTACTACTTATCCTTATTCCTTAGATTATTTGATAGTAAAGCCATTAGGTAGATTACTATTCTTGTTCTTTCTCTTCATACAAAGTCATTTGAAGATTGATGCATATATTTTTTCTCATGCAACATAATGCAAGTGTACTAATGTTATTTTGTTTTATTGTTTGAAGCTATTCTATTGCATGTTCACAGTGCTCGGGTTAGAGATTCTTTTGTTCAATTATTGCGATCTTCATCTTTGTTGTTTATAAAACTTATTATATAAAACTTATAACAACTCACAAAATTGAAAATGTCTTATGAACTCGAATTTCTTGTGTCACGAACTCCAGGTTCATAAGTTGTCTATGAACATTCTTTGTCGTGCATGGTCAGAAGGAATTATGAGGAGATTTCAGAAATATTGCAAGAAATGTAGATATTTTGAGTCATGTGGAACGTTCTAGAGTATTTAGATAACTTTATGAGTGTAAATTTTCTGGAGTATTGTAAAGAACTCTAATGGGTGTGTAAATTTTATTGGTAGTTACATGTGTAGAATAATTTAGAAAGATTTTATTATGGATGGAAAATTTTTGATCCAATAAAAGGAGAAGGATCCTCCTATTTTTAATCATTCAAGAAATCTAAGATCCAAAAAGATTTTCAAAATTAGAGAGATTCTAAAGGTATTCTTGAGTTGTTTCTTTCACGGCTCTCTCTTTTTCCCCAGATGTTTCCCAAACAAACCATCCTCCCTATCCCGGAAGAGTCTCAGACCTTTTGCCTCCACCAGTCCGAGGTTTGGGACCCTTCCCCATTCCAGAACTTCACCTTGCAGGTGTAACACTCCTGGACCTAGACCTTGACAAATTAATCCCTTCTCTTCTCTACAAACACATCTCACAAGACCCTCCATTGTCCAAATCTCCTGTCTGTTCTACATTTCTAGGCTCCAGCAATTGTCACTGTCTAGAACATCCATCAACCTGACACCCCACTGCTAACACTCCATCTTCATCAAAACCTTGTCAAACATCCTATTTCCCTATCCAGCAGCCCCATCACCCTTCCCACCAATCCAGCAACCCAACACCCTATCACCCGAGCTTCATCTTCTTCCCTAATATCCCCCACCATCCCTGCGATCAGTGCAGAAACATTGCCGGATTACTATCCAGACCCAGAAAGCAACAATTATTAAGCCTTAGTCCTTTTATTACTTTTTTAAGTTATTGATTGAAGTCAATATTACTTATTATTGTATATTTGGTGAACAAACATATTATTTGAGATATTATTGCATGTGCCTTTGCCCATGAATTTGTCGGTTCGTTTAACATTTTATTGAAGCACTCCCGTTCTGCTGGTGCGCTCCAGCAATCTCTCCATTGCCATTTTCCTCACGAATTTCTGCGATCGATCGGCCCAGCGCACCCCTCCATACCTCGCCAACATACCCACAACTTCTGCACCTGCATCCACGACCTTCGCCTCTACTTCCTTGCGTCAATCCGCAGTTGGGAAACCTTGGTCTCGGCTTGTGCTACCTTGCTATTTCCATGGATCAGATGCCCCTCCTATCCTCCAACTCGCACTTGTGCCACAGACACTCAGACTGCTGCAATTTTCACTGGCCCTTCCAGCAAATAGAATCGCCGACCAGCCTCTGCTATCGTGCCTGATCGCAATTACCATGCAGGAAGGTCATCTCACTCTTGGTCAGGTAATGGAGTCAATCAAAAAGATGATGGATGACCAAGGTGCTTAGGTGGCTCAACAACAAGCTTCCAATGCCATCGCATTAGAGGCCCTTGCGAATCGCATCAATAACATGCATTCGCCCCTCAATCAGGCCAAAAATCTGTCGATTATGAGCTTTGACAAAAACGGTTTACATTGCACTATTCATTTTGAATCCCGCATAGGTCGGTTAGCATGAAGCGGCGTACCACGCTACGTGAACCCTGCATTTTCACCTCTTTGACAGCAAAAGCGACCCCTTAGCTTGGCTCACACACTGTGAGTAATTTTTCGGCAACGAGCACACGCCGTGAGAGGATTGGATATGGTTTCCCCCCTTCCATTTCATAAGCTCAGCGTAGTTTTGGACCTTTGGTACATACAACTTGAACGGGAGAAATCCAATATGAATTGGGTGGATTTCAAACACTACCGCAATATTCCTTCAGACCATCTCTCCACGAAAATCTGGTTGACAACCTTGTCTCCTTAAAATGAAGGGGTTCGTGGATGACCAATTGTAGAAATTTCAAATTTTACTGTTCTGGCTACCTCCATACGGCCTAAACAAGTACCTATATTCACCCAAGCTTGCATGGTACATTTCACCTCGACGTGGAGTTCAAGCATAGTTAGATCTTAGCACTTCCATGAGCCACATGTATGAGGAACGTTTCCTCATTGACTAACAATATGACATTTGCCGCAGTGGAGAATGGGGGCATCATTGGAAATATATCTCCTCTTAGCACCCCAATGGAATTTCGGCGACACCCAGGGGCAATAACCCCAACGGCTCTTCAAACACATAACACTCAAAGAACTAGCATAACGACGCACCAAAGTGTTATGCTTCAATTGTGATGAGTTGTATACCGCAAGACACATGCGTAAATGTCTATTTTGGCTAGAGATTGTTGGCCCGCCCTAGTAGCTAGATATCCAAACCATTCCCCCACTCAAGCTTGAGGAGAAGCTTGATCAGCGAGGGAAATATGATGTTATGGGTCCTTGTAGGAGGTTGACCTGCCCCTACGAATATGCGTATCTGTACTTATTTGCACATTACTTTTATAGTATCCCACTATCACATCTTACATATGACGTAGCATAAGTGAGGGGCATTTTTGTAATATCTGAAATATTTTTCCTCTCAAAACTTATGTGAGCAAAGAGGTAATGAATGTGTGCCGCACACGTAATTACTTAGATTAATTACAGGAAAGAGTTTATGACCCAAGTCACTTAATTTCAAGATAATAATATAATAAAATTGCTAGATTGAAATTATAATGTAAACAAATAGCTACTTAACAGAATTTTAGGAAAGATATTATAACCCAAGTACTTGGAGGAATCTCATGAAGCCGATTGTAACCTAATGCTTTGTTTGGGGCGGTGGCGGCGGTGGAAAAAACAGTGGTGAGAAACCAGCAGTGACGTTAGAGCTGTCTAGAAAGCTGTTTTGAAAAAATTGCAGGTTGTTTGGAAATTTTCCATTTATGTGATTTTCAAAAAGGTGTTTTACATTTTTCTGTTTGGGGCGGTGGCGGCGTGGCTTTCGTAAATTCTCGAAAGTTGAAAGTAGAGAAAAATGTTTTTAGACAGTCCTATGGAGCCGGCTGCTCAAAAATGCTTAAAACATCTTTTTTTTTTTGAAAAAGCTACTCATCCAAGCAACCTAAAAAGGGTGGGGCGGTGGGAATAGTGCTTTTCCCACTGCCAGTCGCTCCAAACAGAGCCTAAGCTATTCAGAACAGTCTTTAGTCACAAAATAGGGGAATATAGTCTAATCCTCAGAGGATTCTCAAGATAAAATAGATTATAACCCAATTACTTGAGGGAATCTCATAAAAGGAGATTATAATCCAAGTTTCTGAGAAGGTCATAATAGAATACTATAGTTTGACTGAATATAATATGAGAAAAAAAATAGTTAGAGGATTTTCAGGATAGGTATGATCATAACTGATGGGGGACCATCGAGCGCACTTCGGCGCAAGGCGGACCCCACCTTCGTATATTCGCGCCGACGGACTTGATCGAACCGGCGATCCGTTACCGTGGATGCGTCCGGCTCGTCGTTTAGATTCATTTTCATATATAGCACTTTGTATTTCGGACATTATTTTATTTAGTTTTGGGGACGGAACCGCCGGCCGATCATAGCCGTCGATTCCGGTTGCCCTAACTTGGCTTTCTTATAAATAGAATAGGAGGGCTGCAGGAATTCCGATTGCTGAAGTTTGGAGAAGTTCATCTTCCTCGCTTCCGGTGATCATTCCGCGGTGCCGACGCCGTGGAGCCCCTTGGTGCCGACTCCTTGGGTAAGATTCCTATCCCTTTCCTTGTTCTTTTCCCCTACCTAGCAGCCTACGCCTTCCCCTTCTCAGATTTTGCCGCTGCCCTACTGCTCCCAGCCGCCGGCCGCCCAGCAGCCTTCTCCCCTCCATCCAGCCCGCCGCTCCTCCCTCTACCCCCTTGCAAACCCCACGCCGCCAGCCCTATCCTGCCTACAGCCACCTACCGCCGCCCCCCTTCATTTCCCCCACCAGCAAACGCCCCACAAAAGCCACCCCCCACCCCCACCAGTCCCCCCAAACCACCTCCGCCCCCCCCCCCCATCAGCCCGCCAGCACCCTGCCGCCCAGATCCGGGCTGAGCCCACTGGATCCAGTCCAGCCACCCCTAAAACCGTCCTTTCTTCCTCCGACCAGCAGCCCTCTTCATTCCCCCACGTGGATCCACCTTTCCCCTTGCCCAATCTAGTCTCACCACCATCCGGAAGCCCCTCCTCGCCTCCGAAATTTCAGATCTACGCTGATTTCCTGCAGCCCTAACTATTAAATTCAGTATTTTGTTTTATTTCATCTTGGGTGTTGTACGTGTTATTTGGTTTGAAATATTGTATGCTTTGTGGTGTTTGTGCCGTATTGGAATTACAGCTTGTTATCATTTGCCTGTGAAAATCTCTTACCTTGCAGGCCGCCTAATTCGCCGCGCGCTCAATTTAGCCCTCCGTGCGGTGGAACGCTATTGCCTAAATGCCTAAAAGAAATTATTTATCCTTGTTTAGAATGAATGTTATGTTTAATATTTTGTCTTGCTGCTTAAAGTGATTCATCGCCTGATTATTATTATCTTGCATATAGTCATTGGTTAGGGTGAGTCTTTCCCCTTCACATCACTAGCAGGCGTCTTAGGATTTCACTCCACAGCCTACCCTACATCAGTTGGTATCAGAGCCCAAGGTTGGGCCATTGTGCATGCTCCGTAGTGGTAGGACATTTAGAAGCATGGTAGATCCGCCAGCCACCCACGAGCGAGCGGCCGACTCGAACTCGAGCGCCGCCACCACGGATTTTGAGCGCCTTATCTTAGATCGCTTTGATGCCCTAGGCACCCAATTTGAGACCGTGCGCCACGACATCACTGCGGTGAATCGCCGCCTAGATCGGCTAGAGCACGCTAGGGAAGCTCCTTCCTTACATGACGATGAGATCGCAGATGACCCAGACGACTCTCCCCGGCGCGGCCAGCGAGTCAGAGATGACCCGCCTCCGGCAGACCGTTATCGTCGTGAGATCCCTGTGAGAGGCCCCACCCCGCCTGCGAGGCGGAACCCAGAGCCAGCACGTGACCGACCCCCGCCCACGCGGGAAGATTACCGCATACCACGTCAGCATGGCCCTAGGAACCGTATACCTCCATACGATCGTTATGACCAGCGTCGAGACGAATATTATCCACCGGGTCGACGCGAACGCGGACCCCCACCCGCTCGGCACGATTATGATCGCGACGACGATCCTGACCATTATCCTGACCCGCGGAGAGGCGACCGCACCTTTGATATTACCCGTAGGATTCGTCTTGATGCCCCGACCTTTGATGGCCGCCTAGACCCGAAGGTCTTTAGTGATTGGCTCCTAGACATGGATCACTACTTTGATTGGTACGATATGAGTGACGATCGATGTGTCCGGTTTGCCAAGATGAAGTTGGTCGGGCAAGCCAAGGTGTATTGGATTAGTGTGGAGCGAGCCTTAGAGCGTGATGGTTATTACCCCATCACCAGATGAGATGATATGAAGGAGAGGCTTAAGGATAAGTACCTCCCAGCCTCCTACCGTGATCAGCTACTTGATCAGCTGCAGAGTTTACGCCAGGGGACGCTTTCCGTAGCCGAGTATATGGCTCGGTTCGACGAGCTAGTCGTTAGGAGTGATATTTCGGAGGAGCCTATTGCCACTGCCTCTCGATTCAAGGCTGGCCTCCGATCGGATCTCCGGAGAGAGCTGATTCCCCATCGTCTGGAGACTGTAGACCAGATATTCCAGCTCGCCCTCGAGTACGAGCAGTACCTTCGTACACCTGGTACGAGGCAGTTCCCCACCCGGACGGAGTCATCGACGTTTAGGAAACCCGCTCCAGCCCAGACGGCTACAGCCGCCCTACCCTCACGGGTCACTACTGACTTGAAGGGCAAAGCTGTCGCTACTGAGGGCCAGAGGCCTGGGGGTATTCAGTGTTTTAGATGTTCGGGCAGAGGACACGTGGCGGCCCACTGCCCCACGAGGAGTCTGTTGATCGAGGATGAGGAGCACGGAGTAGAAGGAGAGGAAGAGGTTACTGAGGAGATCACCACCACCGTTGAGGAGGGATGGGAGAGCGACGCTGAGCGCTCATTAGAGGTGGGAGTGGTCAGACGCCTCCTACACACCCCCCGTACCGATGAGGACTGGCGCCGTACCACCATTTTCTACACGTATTTCCCGAGTGCAGGCGGACCCTGCAAGTTGGCTATTGATAGCGGGAGTTGCGTGAACATCGTGGCCCAGAAGGGTCTAGACCGTATGCAGGTGAAGGCGGAGCCCCACCCACATCCTTATCGTATCATCTGGGTTGATAAGACAGCTATCCAGGTTACCCAGCGCTGCCTCGTTCCTATCACCATCGCATCCTTCGAGGACCAGGTTTGGTGCGATGTCATCCCTATGGACGTCGCCCACGTTCTACTAGGCCGCCCTTGGCTATTTGATCGCGATGTCACGTGCTTCGGTCGATCGAACACGTGTGTCTTCTATGACAAGGGGCGGAAGATCACGTTAACTCCCACCCAGCCCAGAGAGAGGCCTAAGGGCCGGGTCGAGCCGTCCACTAGCACGATTGCCTCGAGACCCGTGCATATCCTTCGATGTGGTGAGTTCCTGAGAGACAGCACTGATGCTGGTATCATGTATGTGGTGGCCGCCACTATGGCTTCTGATGGCCCCACATCTGAGGCTCCTCCTGCCGTGCGACCTTTACTTGATGCGTTTGCAGACATTATGCCAGAGGAGCTCCCTGACGAGTTACCCCCTTTGCGGGACATCCAGCATGCTATAGATTTAGTCCCGGGGGCCTCGCTCCCCAATCTGCCGCATTATCGTATGAACCCTGTTGAGCACGCTGAGCTCAAGAGGCAGGTTGATGAGCTTCTTCGGAAGCAGTTTATCCGGGAGAGCCTGAGTCCATGTGCCGTACTCGCCCTTCTTACTCCTAAGAAGGACGGCAGCTGGCGTATGTGCATTGATAGTAGAGCTATCAACAAGATTACGGTGAAGTATCGTTTCCCGATTCCTCGTCTAGACGACCTACTAGATACGATGTCCGGAGCCCAGATCTTCTCGAAGATCGATCTCCGAAGCGGGTACCACCAGATTAGGGTTCGAGAGGGAGACGAGTGGAAGACGGCGTTTAAGACGAAGGACGGTCTGTATGAGTGGCTGGTCATGCCATTTGGGCTCTCGAACGCCCCGAGTACGTTTATGCGAGTCATGACCCAGGTCCTACGGCCCTACATGGGCAAATTCCTAGTCGTCTACTTCGACGACATTCTGATCTATAGCCACACCGAGCCAGACCACCTCGAGCACTTGAGGCTTCTGTTTGATGTCCTCCGAAAGGAGAAACTGTTTATCAACCTGAAGAAGTGCTCCTTCCTAGCCGAGTCTGTCCATTTTCTGGGATTTATTATCTCCGCCTCAGGCGTGTCAGTTGACCCTGAGAAAGTCCAGTCCATCCGCGAGTGGCCCATACCATCGACCATTCATGAGGCCCGTAGCTTCCACGGACTTGCGACCTTTTACCGGAGATTTGTTAGAGGTTTTAGCTCGATTATGGCCCCATTCACTAGTTGTCTGCGCAAGGGAGATTTTCAGTGGACCGCCGCGGCCACTCGAGCATTTGAGGAGATTAAGGACAAGCTGACGTCCGCCCCCGTTTTGCGACTCCCCGATTTTAGCAGGGCCTTCGAGGTCGCGTGTGACGCGTCGGGCGTAGGTATTGGAGGAGTGTTGAGTCAGGAGGGACACCCGGTTTCTTACTTTAGTGAGAAACTGAATGAAGCCAAGCAAAAATACTCGAATTACGACCGAGAATTTTATGCTATTGTCCAGTCGCTGCGATATTGGAGACACTACCTCCTTCCCCGGGAGTTCGTGCTGTATTCGGATCACCAGGCCCTACGCTATCTCGACTCTCAGAGGAAGCTGAGCCATCGCCATGCGAAGTGGGTAGAGTATTTACAAGATTTCCACTACGTTCTCAAACATCGCGCCGGTGTTGAGAACAAACCCGCCGACGCACTCAGTCGTCGAGTCTCCCTACTTCACACATTGAGGGCCCAGGTGGATGGTTTTGAGAGGGTGATTTTGGACTACCCCACTTGTCCAGATTTTGCTGAGATTTACACCGCGTTATCGAGGGACCCTCCAGATCCTGTTGAGGGGTTTCGGATCATTGATAAGTATTTGTTCCGGGGCTCCCGTTTGTGTGTGCCCAATACCTCATATCGTGATTATTTAGTTTGGGAACTACACGCCGGGGGTGCCGCCGGCCATTTCGGGCGAGATAAGTCGATTGCTATAGTAGAAGATCGTTTTTATTGGCCGAGTTTGAAGAGAGATGTGACTCGTATCGTTCGACACTGTCGTGTGTGCCAAACGGCCAAGGGAACAAAGCAGAACACGGGTTTATACACTCCTTTACCCGTTCCCCATCGTCCTTGGGAGGACATTAGTATGGACTTCGTGTTGGGACTTCCGCGCACCCTGCGGAAGCATGATTCTATCTTTGTTGTGGTCGACCGGTTCTCTAAGATGGCGCACTTTATTGCGTGTAGTAAGACCGCCGATGCCCCCCGCGTCGCGGCCTTATTTATGAGCGAGGTCTTCAGATTACACGGTCTCCCAAAGTCCATTGTGTCCGATCGGGATGTGCGGTTCGTTAGTTACTTTTGGAAGACGTTGTGGCGGAAGACTGGGACCACGCTTAAGTTCTCTTCCGCATACCACCCTCAGACGGACGGTCAGACTGAGGTGGTAAATAGAAGTTTAGGTAACCTACTGAGGTGTCTAGTTGGTGAGCATGCGTCTAGCTGGGACTCCGTGCTCCCTATAGCTGAGTTTGCATACAATAGTTCCGTCAATAGGTCGACCGGTCTGAGTCCGTTTCAGGTAGTGTCGGGTTATGACCCGAGGAAGCCTATTGATCTATTACCAGTCCCGACTGAGTCACGTCCTAGTGAGTCTGCTGAGTCCTTCACACGTCATTTGCATGAGTTGCATGAGTCTATCAGGCGTAAAATCAATTTAAGCAACGAACATTACAAAGAACTGGCAGACAGACATAGACGGGAGAAACATTTTCTGGTTGGCGAACAGGTGATGGTGCGAGTTCGTGCGGAGCGGCTCCCTCAGGGGCCTGCTAAGAAACTGAGCGCCAGGCGAATTGGGCCCTACACTGTTTTGAGGCGAATCGGGTTGAATGCTTACGAGCTGGACATTCCTGCGAGCATGGGTATCCACCCTGTGTTCAATATTGAGGACCTGACACCTTACTTTCCACCCCATGAGTACCCCGATCCCTACCTTGGCGGCCCTCCCGAGCCTCTACCACCACACCGTTCTCCCACCACCCAGTCTCCCCTTGACTCCCACTTCCCCAGGAGTTCCCCACCAGTGGCTTCACCTGTGGCACCACCACCATCACCGGACCACTTCTCCCGTGAGCTGAGGGTCGAGCAGATTACAGAGATCATTGCGCATGAGTTCGTCCCTTCCACTGACGGACCCGTGTGCCGCTACTTGGTTCGCTGGCTTGGACATTCTTCATCCGACGATACTTGGGTTATTGCAGCTGAGCTTGATCGACTCGCCCCCGGGCTTCGACTACAGTACGACCATCTCCATTCATCGGAGATGAAGGCTTTTCAGTCGGGGGGAGTTGATGGGGGACCATCGAGCGCACTTCGGCGCAAGGCGGACCCCACCTTCGTATATTCGCGCCGACGGACTTGATCGAACCGGCGATCTGTTACCGTGGATGCGTCCGGCTCGTCGTTTAGATTCATTTTCATATATAGCACTTTGTATTTCGGACATTATTTTATTTAGTTTTGGGGACGGAACCGCCGGCCGATCATAGCCGTCGATTCCGGTTGCCCTAACTTGGCTTTCTTATAAATAGAATAGGAGGGCTGCAGGAATTCCGATTGCTGAAGTTTGGAGAAGTTCATCTTCCTCGCTTCCGGTGATCATTCCGCGGTGCCGACGCCGTGGAGCCCCTTGGTGCCGACTCCTTGGGTAAGATTCCTATCCCTTTCCTTGTTCTTTTCCCTACCTAGCAGCCTACGCCTTCCCCTTCTCAGATTTTGCCGCTGCCCTACTGCTCCCAGCCCGCCGGCCGCCCAGCAGCCTTCTCCCCTCCATCCAGCCCGCCGCTCCTCCCTCTACCCCCTTGCAAACCCCACGCCGCCAGCCCTATCCTGCCTACAGCCACCTACCGCCGCCCCCTTCATTTCCCCCACCAGCAGCCCCACAAAAGCCACCTCCTGTCCAAACCGCACCCCCCCCATCAGCCCGCCAGCACCCTGCCGCCCAGATCCGGGCTGAGCCCACTGGATCCAGTCCAGCCACCCCTAAAACCGTCCTTTCTTCCTCCGACCAGCAGCCCTCTTCATTCCCCACGTGGATCCACCTTTCCCCTTGCCCAATCTAGTCTCACCACCATCCGGAAGCCCCTCCTCGCCTCCGAAATTTCAGATCTACGCTGATTTCCTGCAGCCCTAACTATTAAATTCAGTATTTTGTTTTATTTCATCTTGGGTGTTGTACGTGTTATTTGGTTTGAAATATTGTATGCTTTGTGGTGTTTGTGCCGTATTGGAATTACAGCTTGTTATCATTTGCCTGTGAAAATCTCTTACCTTGCAGGCCGCCTAATTTGCCGCGCGCTCAATTTAGCCCTCCGTGCGGTGGAACGCTATTGCCTAAATGCCTAAAAGAAATTATTTATCCTTGTTTAGAATGAATGTTATGTTTAATATTTTGTCTTGCTGCTTAAAGTGATTCATCGCCTGATTATTATTATCTTGCATATAGTCATTGGTTAGGGTGAGTCTTTCCCCTTCACATCACTAGCAGGTGTCTTAGGATTTCACTCCACAGCCTACCCTACATCAATAACCTAAGTTACTTAAAAGGAATCTTAGGAAGGATCCTCCTCTGGTGAGAATCTCATGATAGAAAATTACAGTTTGATTGAGAATATTACCTAAGTAAATAATTGAGGATTTTCAGGATAAATGAGATTATAACCTAAATTAGTGGAGGACTTTCAAGGTGAAGAGATTATAACCCAAGATATTTAGAGAGCATTCATTATAATATGTGGATAATTCTCCAGAAGGATAAAACATAACCCAAGTAATACTGGAAGCTCACTTACAGAGGTTCTATTAATACATCAAGAATTCACAAAAGTTAATACTTATAGGATTCTCATCGTAATAAGCGAAGAAAATAACATTATGATGTTGAATAAAGAAAGAACTATATTGTTTTGTAATAATTGTGCCTGGATTGCCATTATTCATGTTCAATGGTGAATATGACATTTGTTTTCTAGTTAGTTTAATTTTTATGTTTATATTTGTGTTGTCAAGTGTTGCGGGAGAGAAAAAGACAGCTTATTTCATTAAAGAGGCCCTCTATATATAGAGGACAAACAAAAGATAGAATACATAAAGGCTAATATTGCTAACACTCCCCCTCAAGTTGGACGTGTAATGTTAATCATGGCCAACTTGTTCACAATCTGGTCAAATGAATTCCCACTCAATCCTTTGGTGAGAATGTCGGCAAGTTGATCGTTGGAGGGCACAAAGGGAGTACATATGATTCCTCTTTCAATATTCTTCTTGATAAAGTGTCGATCCACCTCGATGTGTTTTGTCCGGTCATGTTGAACCAGATTGTGAGCGATACCGATGGATGACTTATTGTCACAATACAGGCGGATGGGTCCCTCTTCCACGAGACCAAGGTCGCTCAATAAGGCCCGAAGCCATAAGCCTTCACAGACCCCATGGGTCATAGCTCTAAACTCAGCCTCCGCACTAGATCGTGCCATAACTTGTTGCTTCTTGCTTCTTCAAGTAACAAGGTTACCTCCAACAAGAGAGCAATATCCAGAGGTGGATCGCCTATCATCCACAGATCCGACCCAATCAGCATCAGTATAGACTTCAATCTTTAGGTCGGAACTCGGGGAAAACCGAACTCCCCTTCCTGATGAAGATTTGAGATACCGAAGAATTCTGTGTGCCGCATCCATGTGTCGTGTCTTTGGAGCATGCATGTACTGACTCACGATACTCACCGCATAGGAGATATTCAGACGAGTGTGAGACAGATATATCATCCTCCCCACTAACCTTTGGAACCCTGAAATATCTTCAATCTCCTCTCCATCATCACACCCCAATCGGTGATTTGCCTCAATCGGAGTATCAGCAGGTCTGCACCCACTCATCCCCATCTTCTCAAGAAGATCTAACATGTATTTCTGCTGAGAGAGAAAGATCCCCTGCTTTGATCTTGCAACTTCAATTTCCAAGAAATACTTGAGTTTTCCTAGGTCCTTGACCTCAAACTCTCTGGCAAGCTTCTGTTTCAGATTCTGAATTTCTTCATGATCATCACCAGTTATAACAATGTCGTCAACATATACAATGAGAACTGTAATTTTCCCAAGCGTACGTTTGATGAACAACGTATGGTCATGCATTGCTGTGAGAGTATCCAAACGACACCATCGCCTTATGAAACCGGCCAAACCAAGCTCTTGGGGACTGCTTCAGTCCGTATAGAGCCCTTAACAATCTACAAACTTTCCCTTCAGCACCAGCCGGAGTGAGGCCAGGAGGAATAGACATATAGACCTCCTCCTCTAAGTCACCATGGAGAAAGATATTCTTCACATCCAGCTGCAGAAGATCCCAATTTTTGCAAACAGCAACAGATACCAATACCTTGATGGTAATCATTTTAGCAATCGGGGCAAACGTCTCCTGATAATCAATGTCATGGGTTTGGGTATAACCCCTTGCAACCAACCGTGCCTTGCATCTCTCAACAATCCCTTGTGGATTCTGTTTCACAGAGAACACCCACTTGCACCCAACAGGTTTTTCTCATAGGGAAGAGGGACAAGATCCCATGTATGGTTCTTCTCCAGAGCCTTCATTTCCTCAACCATTGCCTCTCGCCACATAGGGACCTCAAGAGCCTGTTGCCATGACACAGAAATAGAAGTAGCAAGAGAGGAGACAAAGGCCTTGTAGGAGGTAGATAGAGAATGATAAGAGGCAGAAGGCTCCTTAGAAAGACCATGCATCAGGCGTCGAAGAGCAAGCACCTCATCCGCAGTAAAAACACCAGGGGTGGCAGAGGCATCAGTATTAGAGGAGCCAGGAGAAACATCGGCAGTAGCGTCAGTAAGATGGGCTGCACGGGAGACAACATGACGACTCGAGGAGCGTCCAGAACCACGACCTCCACGAGGCGGTGCACCCCCTCTCGGGGCAGGGAACCCATGAATCTTGAAGCAGGTATCCCGAGTGTGGCGACTCTTGCCACAGTAATCACATAGAAGATGATCCTTATCTGAGCTCCTCAACCTGGGATCCCGGGATGGACGAGTGCCAAGAAGGGAGGGGATGGTAACAGCCAGAGCAGAGCCCTCTGGCATAGGGTCCGGAAGAAGGGTCTGACGACGATCAAACTCCTGCTGCACGATGCTATAGACCTCAGACAGAGAAGGGATCGACAGTCGCCCCAGAATCTGAACACTGATCTGATCAAAGTCGCGGTGCAACCATGAAGGAACTCTAAATATACGATTGCGGTCATCCCTGACCCGAACCATCACCTCATCAACAGGACTAACAAAGACAAGAGAATCAAAATGATCATACTCTTGATAAAGCTGTGTGAACTCTAAGTAATACGCTGAAGGAGGACGGTCACCCTGACGGAGTAAGCTGATCTGGCGGCAAAGCTGATCTGGCGGCCAAGAAGGGAGGGGATGGTAACAGCCAGAGCAGAGCCCTCTGGCATAGGGTCCGGAAGAAGGGTCTGACGACGATCAAACTCCTGCTGCACGATGCTATAGACCTCAGACAGAGAAGGGATCGACAGTCGCCCCAGAATCTGAACACTGATCTGATCAAAGTCGCGGTGCAACCATGAAGGAACTCTAAATATGCGATTGCGGTCATCCCTGACCCGAACCATCACCTCATCAACAGGACTAACAAAGACAAGAGAATCAAAATGATCATACTCTTGATAAAGCTGTGTGAACTCTAAGTAATACGCTGAAGGAGGACGGTCACCCTGACGGAGTAAGCTGATCTGGCGGCAAAGCTGAAAGATCTGAGCAGCATTGTCGCGGCAAAAGTATGTAGACTCTGCACGGCACCAAATAGCAGAAGCACTGTCAAGAAATAGATAGTTGCGGGCAATGGACTCTTGCATCGAGTTGGTTAGCCAAGACATGACCAAGGAATTCTCGGATTCCCACTGCGGCCATTCAGGAGAAGTCCTATCAGGTTCCGTCATGTGGCCGGATACATAGTCAAAGAGACGCCGACTTTTAAGCGCCAGGGTAATAGAACGGGACCATGAGAGATAATTGGATTCATCAAGTCAGATAGTAGTTATCGGAGAGGTATTGTGATCGGTGGTTCCACGATAGAAGACCGACGAAGGAGGACCACCAGAAAGAGGGGCCGGAGTACCACTGGTAGAGGGAGAGAGAGAATCCGTTCCACTAGATCCCATATCACAGGAATAGAAAACCTGAGAGAAATAGCAAGCCGGAATAGAAATCCGGAAAGGGAGGAAACCCAAGAAATTAGGGCATCAAGAGGCAAATGGAGCCAGCCATCCAAGCATCACAAGGGCAGGAGGCGCCAGAGGAAGCAATAACACTATTCCGGCGCCATTAGAAGAGGCGGAGAGGAGCAGAAGAGGGTGCGGGCGACTGGGCGGCGACTGGGCGGCGACTGGTTGGCGACGGGATGGCGGTGTCGAGCGGAACGCGCAAACGGACCGACGGTAGGAGCGGAGCGCTGGCGCTAGCGGGAGATCGGCGGGCTTGCGCTAGCGGGAGACCGGCGGGCTGGCGCAGGCGAGCGGAGGACGCGAGCGGGAGAGAGGCGGGCTGGCACAGGCGAGCGAGAAGTTAGGTCACGGGAAATCGCCTCGCCTCTGATACCATGTTGCGGAAGAGAAAAAGACAGCTTATTTCATTAAAGAGGCCCTCTATATATAGATGACAAACAAAGGATAGAATACATAAAGACTAATATTGCTAACATCAAGAAAGAGAAAAATGTTATCAGCTTTTCACAAAATATGTTTTATAATATACCATAAAATAAAATATTTACTTCTAAGCTCATGTTGAAAAAGATTCTTACCTCATGTCCATAGTTCCCACCTCATTAATTCGAGATTTTTGGGTCGGGGCGTGACAAAGGACTTAAAACAACTTATGGAGTTTGGAGTAGTACACCTGCACTATGTAGATCATGGATGATGAGGTATAGATACCACTACATCAATGCATCTTATTGATGTTTTCTTTGATGCTATCATGCATGTGATCACTACAGTTGATGGACCATCACAATCTGAGAGGGGCTTCATAAGAATTTTCTACAACAATTATGGCCATAGTATATACAGAACGAAGCCATGGATTAATTTTATGGCTTGGTGCCTAAAGATGATGTCTGTGATTATATGGAGTTCTGAAGCAATTGCTTCAAATTTTATCCATAAGAAAAGACATGACGGACTTCCAAGTTCATGGACACTCAAATTCTAGGTAAGTTTTTGAGTTGCAGTACTGAGGTACGCTGTATGCAAGCCTTGTCTTGTCTGAGGTCATGACAATGATTGAGACATTGATGAAGTTCATGAGAAGGTATATGTTAAACCCCATGCACAGTGAAAAGTGCAATGGTGTGTGAGATTACAATGAGTCCAACAGTTGGAGTGATAAGAAGACAACCCCAAGTTATAGGACCGGGATCCCTCTCCACTTGGGATCCCGAATGAAGGTCCAGTTCATGGCGTGGATGCATCATCACTTGATCTAATAGTGTGAATTTTTTGATTAAAAGAAAAATAAAACTGGATGGGATTAGTGAATCCATCGGATCAACCAAAAATAGATCTGGATTGTGAAATGAATACTATCTATTTCACTTGAAATGGAGAGAATCTTGATTCAAGTTATAAGGGGATACATGCGTGTACCTTAGGGATCGCAAGGGAGATTGTCAACCCTTGAAATGCTTCTTGTGTGACAAACTGCACAAGATGTGCTATTGCTCAACACGAGTGATGCGGGACTGCTCTAGGCATGTGATGGAATCGTGCCTCAGGGAACTCTAATGGATGAATGTAAGTTTAGTGCTGTAGGGAATTCTAAAATGATGCCATGTGCATGCATTTGTTCAACTTTTAATAGCAATAAATTATGAAATTATAGTTGAATTCACAAATATGCACAATTGAGATTAGACATTAGAACACAAGCAAGATCTAGTTTAATTTAAGAAGAAAGTGTTTCGTTTAAATGATCTGCAAATGCGTGTCTCTCCAATAGGATTAAAATTGTGCAAACTTTTATAAATTAAGATCTCAAATTGTATGTTTTCAACAAGTAATCAATACAAGACAATAAAGACTTTAAATTGGAACTTATAGGTGTAAGTGAAGCTTGAAAAATTACTAAGTTGCTGATTTCTGGGACTGGACAACAGGTCTGTTTACATTCGGTACAATTTTTGGTATCAGGAAGGAATTCTGCATCAAAGATGGGCCTTTGGAGGGGTGATAGGATGCTGGAACTGTTGATGGATTGGTTCAGGCTCAGGCAAGTTCACAGGAACTGGGAAATTGCAGTAATTAGGAGTATGTTGTAGAGATGGGGAATTAGTATGGTAGTTACAGGGCAGATTGGGTTGATTTTGACGAGTCTACAGAGCATGGAATTTCACTGGGATTTGGAGTCTGATTATAGCTAGTTATGGGTAGTGGGGGTTGCTACCTTAGCCTCAACACCAAGGATCCACAAAATCGGCACCGTGGGATGACCATAAGTACCCGGTATTTGTCCAAAATTTGTGCTGTTTCCTATTTATAAACTTAGAACCCACTACGGACGGGCAATTGTCTGAAACATAAACCCACTAAATATACATGACATAAAAAATATAAATATTGCATAAAAATATATTGTTGTCTTTCTGAACGCGACTACCGTGAAATTAGATCCCATCAACAGTGATTGCTTGACCAATCACTTCACTGTGATTGCTTGACCAATTGCTTCATTGTGATTGCTTGACCAATTGCTTCATTGTGATTGCTTGACCAATGCTTCATTGTGATTGCCTGACCAATTGCTTCATTGTGATTGCTTGACCAATTACTTTGCCAAATGTGATTGGATCTTACTTGAAGATGCGAGTTCGAGTGATTTGCGGCCGGAATCGAATTCTCAATCTTGAAATACATTGCAAAAAAGTTGAAAAGCAACTTTTAATTTCAAGGAAGAGAATGCTTTTTCTTTGAATAGAAATGCACTAATATTAAAAATAGATTTAATTTATTAGTTAAAATAGTTCTTTACTTAATAGTACTAAACACAAGAATTGAGGCCCTGCAGTATTTATGGCTCTGTTTGGGACAGCTCTGGCGGTTGGAAAAGCTATATTCCAACCGCCAGAATTGTTTTTTAAATTGTTTGGAACAGCTCTGCATGCCCAACTTTTCAAAAATCAAGTTTGATGGAGCTATTTTTGAGAAGCTGTGAGGGGTCAGCTTTAGCGCTTTGTAAATAGATTTTTTATTTCTCCCCTGCCCTCCTTCGACCAGTGTCCCGTCGCCCTGCTTCTGCGTCGGAGCAAAATGCCTCTCGTCGGGCGAAATCCCTCTCGCCGGAGCAAAATCCCTCTCGGAGCGCCGCCGAATGGACGATGCTCCCTTCCTCCTCTCTGTGCTAGGGCTTCTCGGCAAAGATCTGCATCTTCTCCTTGTGCTCCAACGTGAACTTGGTGTGGGGCAAAACCTGGCGAGGAAGACGACGAAAGGTGTTGGGTTGACGCCAGATCTTATCACAAGCTTCACAGCTGGATCATCTCCTTCTCTGGCCATTTGGAACCCCCGATGACCTCACCTTCATCGTTCCCAAACAGATCTAATCGTGCCTTCCACTTCCAGATCCGGTCGTGCCTTCCCCAATGACCTCGCGGCCATTTGGATCTTCTCCGACCAGCCACTGTCGCGGCCCTCTTCTTCCATATCCGATGGACCTGAACCCTAGTGGTCGTACACTTGTACCTCATGTTTCTCGGCGGAGATTGAGTGGGAGGAGTTCTTGTTCCGGACGGGGTGGAAGCCAATGATGGTTAGTCCGCCAGAGCTGTTTTTGTTGTTCTTCCAAACAGGTAACAACTTTTCAAAATAGCTTTTCAAAGAGCTCTACACGATCATCAGATTTCCAATCCACAACAGCTCTCCTAAACAGAGCCATTATCTTCTGGAGACTTTATCGATGTTCTAACTGCAGTGATCCCAGACAAACATTTTGTGAATAGAGAAGTTTAGGTTGAAATGTATGCTTATGTTGAATATATTACCAGACTCCATGATTGCTCTTCTCATGCAGGAATGGAAGTATGAAAATTAATCTCTAGGATAAAATGACTGAGAAGATGGTAGTATTCTAGGAGTTGTGATGATATCTTGAGATATCGCAAAAATCTTTGAAACTCGGTTCGCATCTTGTCCTTCTGTCGTAGATCAACCACATAATATAATGTGATCCTGAATTTTATCTTTGTACAATTCACTGAATGAAAACAAAAGTCACATATCATATAAGAACTCGCTCGATCGCAGAATGTTCCTTCCCAGACTATTCGCCGATGTTTACTCCGCCGCCTGGTTCCCGTTTGGGTTTTCAGCCCCCTTTCTCCCTTATATATATATATATATATATATGATTATTTACCGGGATCTCCCCTTGAAGTTTGTGTAATTACAGCTTGAACCCCTCTATCTTTCAAAATTACAAAAACCTCCCCCTCAATGTTTACATTTCATAACATCCATGCACAAAAGTACCCCCTTGGAGTAAATCTTTAGGGGGGTCTTTTTGTGCATGAATGTTAGGAAATGTAAACATTGAGGGGGGGGGGTGGTAATTGTAATTTCCAAAGTTAGAGGGGTGCAAGCTGTAATTATGCAAACTTTGAGGGGAGGTTCTGGTAAATCTCTCTCTCTCTCTCTATATATATATATGGTTAATTAACGGGACCTCCCGTGTGAGTTTGCATAATTACAGGTATTTCCCCTCTATCTTTTAATATTACAAAGACCTCCCCTTCAAGTTTAACAAGTTTACAATCTCCTCCTTCTGTTAAAAAAATGGATGGAAAATATGTTATTCAGCAAATAAAATATATATTCCAATTTTACCCTTTATAATGACATGAAAGTGTAGATGGTTACAGTCAATAAGGACGAAGAAGATCAAAGTAGATCGAGTAAGCCTCCGACTGAAGAAGACGACATGCGCAGTTGTCGCAGAAGTGTGCGTCTCGCCGAAATAGGGCAAAGCGGGATTGAAAAATGTGAAATGACGGAAATGAGACCATTTGGGCTGATTTAGAGTAAAGGTATGTATGACATTTCAATAACTTAGGCGAAAGTTTTGGAAGAAAGGGTGAGATTGTAAATGGGGCAATCTTGGAGGGGAGGTCATTGTAATATTCAAACATAGAGGGGAGGCACATGTAATTACGCAAACTCGCAGGGGAGGTCCTGGTAATTAACCCTATATATATATATATATATATATATATATATATATATATATATTATATATATATATCTAACAACTGAGTGCGGAACAACTTTCAGGGAGGGTGGCAAACATAACCATGGAATCAAAAGTTTTATTCTGAATTTTTATGTTGTAGGCCTAGCCCGTAACGTCGGAGGAGGTGCTAGTGGAGGCGGAGAGAATGTGAGGGGAGAGGAAGAAGGGGAGTCTTGCTCAATTCTTATCCTTGAAATTGGGGTAAAAAAGAGAACTAGAGAGAGGGGGAGGGGGGACTTAGAAAGAGATAAAGAAAAAATGGATTCATTCATTCATAACTCATACAATAACCGAAGACTTGATTTCAAATTGGCGATATCCCTTTCGGGATTACTTAATTTTGGTCTATT
The DNA here is from genome assembly GCA_039513925.1 of Platanthera zijinensis. Lineage (NCBI taxonomy): Eukaryota > Viridiplantae > Streptophyta > Magnoliopsida > Asparagales > Orchidaceae > Platanthera > Platanthera zijinensis. The sequence goes on from CM077093.1 coordinate 1,992,233, forward strand.
TAAAGGCTTATGAGTGGCATGAGTGTAAATACCCTAAAATAAAAGTAGATGCGCAAAATACTAACACATGACAACTCTAATTAATCGTAACTACGACTCGACTCGAACACTCGAAATAACATGCATAAAGACACAAATGAAATGTATCGGCGACAAATTGTAAGAACTTTTTTATCCTTCCACCCACCTTCCGCATCCAGTCGATTCACGGTTCCACTGTTTTCTTCCGTTACCAACATTGATTCAAGTTGTCATCCATATCAACTACAACCTCTTTCATTTCCGGTGATTTCACGGCCAGCCGAACACGATCCTCCTCTTCCACTCATCTCACACATGATATGTCGTTTTTCAGGGAGGTCATGGATGTTGACACACCGACAAAAATTATAGATATTTTTCTCCTTCGTCTCTCTCTCCAAACTGATTATTAGTCATTCAAGATAACATCTAAGATATTATTTTGGATACCTTAGATGTCACTTTCGATAGATGATCCCTAGGAGATCAATCTCTATTCGTTTTTACTAAGATATCAAAATGATATCTGAGATATCACTTTTGATATTGTAGACAAACACTCAAACTTGTAAATACTCTTTCTATATCTCAATACAAGGTATGAATACATATTTATAGGAGGGAGAAAGAGAGAAGAGATTCCTATACATGAAGTGGGACTAAAGAGGAGAAAGAAAAAATAAACAAGAAACATGGGCTATATGGGCCCCTTTACATGGGCTTTTCTAACACTCCCCCTCAAGCTGGAGCGTACAAATCGTATGCACCAAGCTTGGACAACAACTGATAGAATAAGGTGTTTGGTAGATTGTGAGGTTGTGAGAGATGTGAGGATCAGCGACTTGTTCAATGCCTGGAACATGTTTTAGTTCGATCTTCTTCATTTGAACTTTCTCCCGGATAAAATGACAGTCTACTTCAATATGCTTTGTTCTCTCATGGAAGACTGGATTCTTTGCAATATGTATAGCTGCTTGGCTGTCACATAGCAGAAGGGAAGGTGATGGAAGTTTTACCCCGAGATCGACAAGAAGGCTTTCCAGCCACGTTAGCTCAGAGACAACCGAAGCCATTGATCGGTACTCTGCTTCTGCTGAGGATCGAGCCACAACGACTTGCTTCTTACTTCGCCAGGTGATGAGATGACCTCCAAAATAGGTACAAAAACCACTGGTTGATCGACGATCATCCAAGGACCCGCATAATCGGCATCAGAGTATGCAACTAATCTCGGAGTAGAGGATGAGGTCTTGTAGACAAGTCCTTGACCCGGAGCAGTTTTCAGGTATCTGAGGATGCGCTCAACAGCATGAAGGTGCGAGGTGCGCGGAGCATGCATAAATCTGCTGACCACTCCAACGGCGAAGGATATATCTGGTCTAGTAACTGTTAGGTAGATTAATTTTCCAACAAGTCTTCTATAGTATTTCGGATTCTGAAGAGGAAGATCAGTGTCGGAGGCATGAGCACACAACTTCTGATTTGCGTCTATTGGGGTGGTAGTAGGCTTGCATCCGGAGTAACCAGCATCCCAAAGGAGATCCAGGCAGTACTTTCTCTGGGAAATGACAAGTCCGTCTGGCCGTCTCGCGATCTCAAGGCCAAGGGAGTACCGGAGTTGACCCAGATCTTTAGTTTGGAAAACGGAGCTAAGGTGCTGTTTAACTGCTTGGATGCCCTTTGAGTCGTCTCCAGTAATTAAGATGTCATCAACGTATACCAATAAGAGAATAGTTCCAGTTGTTCGATGCCGCGTAAAGAGGGAAAAATCCATAGAACTTCGAGTAAAACCGACTTCCCGAACTGCCTTACAGAATTTATCAAACCATGCCCGAGGAGATTGTTTGAGACCATAAATGGACTTTTTCAGATGACATACTCGAGACTCCCCCGTGATCTCAAACCCGGGAGGTTGCTGCATGTAGACAGTTTCCTGGAGGTCGCTGTTTAGGAAAGCATTTTTGATATCCAGTTGGTGTAATGGCCATTGCCGATGAACCGCCACGGAGAGAAGGACACAGACGGTATTCAACTTCGCGACTGGAGAGAAAGTTTCCTCGTAATCAAGTCCGTGTTGTTGAGTGAAGCCACGAGCCACCAGTCGGGCCTTGAGACGGTCAATCGTGCCATCTGGAGCATGTTTGATAACAAAGACCCATTTACAGCCAACAGGTCTCTGACCTGGAGGGAGAGGTACCAGATTCCAGGTGTGGTTCGCCCAGAGAGCCGTCATCTCTTCGTCCATAGCCGCCTGCCAGCCAGGATGATGCAGAGCTTCCTGCACAGTGTTAGGAATAGAAATAGAAGAGAGGGAGGTGGCAAAACTGTGGAGTGCTGGAGAGAGGCGATGTAATGATACATAGTTCGCCAGGGGATGAGCGGTAGAATCTGGTGCCGGATCGTCAGAGCGCGAAGCATCAGAGGTCGAAGCCGACTGCATTGGGGTAACGGAGACAGGGTGGCGACGGGTGTAAACTCGTATAACAGGTGGCTTGGGAGGAGGGAGGGTCTTGTTTGCCAATGGAACAGGGAGGGCCTTGTTCGGACATGGTGGGGAGGACGGAGTGGTAACCGGAATAGCAGGACGTATGACGGCGGGTGGGGAAGGTGGAGAATCGGAGGTAGTGAAAAAAGGGAGATCTTCCCGAAAGGTCACATCGGCAGAGACAGTCACCTTCCGAGTAGCTGGGGAGTAACATACATATCCCTTTTGGGTCCGGGAATAGCCAACAAAGATCTGTTTGGTTGCCCGGGGCTCCAACTTTTCCATAGAGGGACCAAGAGTGTGGACATAGCAAACGCATCCAAATATGCGGGGTGGAAGGGAGAATGGAGGAGTAGAAGGGAACAGAAGGCTGAATGGGGTGGCATTATGGAGAATTGTTGATGGAAGACGGTTGATGAGGTAACAGGCCGTGGAGAGAGCGAAGTTCCAGTAAGATTTAGGAACTTGCATCTGAAGCATGATGGAGCGAGCCACATCGAGTAGATGTCGATTCTTACGTTCAGCTGTTCCGTTTTGTTGCGGGGTATAGACACATGATGTTTGGTGAATAACCCTGAATTCAGAGCAGAGGTTTGCAAATTCATGTCCAGTGTACTCGCGGGCATTGTCCGTTCGTAGAGTTTGGATAGTGTGGAGAATTGGGTGCGGGTCTCGAGGAGGAATGCCCGAAAGATCTGTGAAAGCTCAGAGCGATCACGAAGTAAGTAGAGTCATGTCATCCGAGAGTAATCATCAATAAACGTTAAAAAATAACGATAACCAGAAATGCTAGTAACACGGTACGGTTCCCAAATATCAGAGTGAACTAACATAAATGGAGCAGCGCTCCGGGTACAATGAGATTGAAAGGATGAACGCGGCTGTTTGCCGTAAACACATGTTTCACACTGAAAAACAGGTAAAGATACATTGGGAAGAGCCTTCTGGAGGATGGGTAAAGGGGCATGCCCAAGACGGCGATGCCAATCGACGGAGGAGACAGATGCCAGGATAGCTGGAGGGTCATCAAGGATGTAGAGCCCGTTCTGCAGTCGACCCTTACCAATGATAGTCCGGCTCTGTTGATCCTGTATCAGAAAAGAGGAAGAAGTAAAAGTTACTGAGCAGTTTAAATCTGTAGTAAGGCGACCAACAGAGAGTAAATTAAAAGGAGAGCTCGGCACGTTAAGAGCGAGCGAAGAGAAAGAGACGGAGTGAGAGGGATATCAGCAGAGCCGACAACAGGAACCGTGTCCCCATTAGCCACGGTAATACACCTGGGATGTGACGAGTGGAGGTATTGTTGTGGTCGCCGAGAAGTAATGTGATGAGTAGCACCAGAATCCACTATCCAATGTGGACTTGTGGAGAGATGGGCCATACCTTCATGGGAGATAGAGGAGGCAGAGGCAACCGAGGCTGGAGGGCGACTAAGCAAACCATGGAGTTGTTGCAGCTGAAGGCGGACCTCGTCAAGATCAGACCGAGAAGAGGAGTCGGTAGCAGCAACAGTAGCCTGTGGGCGAGGAGGAAATCCATGCTTCCGATAGCAAACAGCCTCGTGGTGACCATCCTTCCCGCAGAAAGAACACTTTAGGGGTGGTTTGCCGCGACCTCGGCCTCGCGAGCCAGAACGTCCCCCACGAGTAGACGAGGGAAGCGGGAGAAGGGGAGCCGAAGTTTGCTGAAGTAGAGCTGGTGATGGAGGGCCGGGCAATCAGGAGGAGGTGAGACCTTAAGCAACATGGCACACACATCGGACAGTGAGGGAGTAGCCGCGGAAGAGAGAATCTGTGCCCGAATGCTCCGTAGATGAGGCGGAACACGAGCCATCATCATGGCTACGCCAACAGCCTCTTTCTGAGCACGTTGTGCCGCAAGATCCAGCGTGGGAGGTTGATGCTGAATCCATGCTTCGACCAGAGTCTTGGCCCGAGCCACAAAGGACGTGAGGTCGGATGCTCCGCCACCATCCAGATGTTGGAGATCAGTGATGATATCGTAGAGGTGTTGTAGACTGTCTTTACCAGAGTAGAGGGCTTGGAGCTTATCCTACATGGCTTTGGCAGTTTCATGATACATGACCATGCAGTATGGTTCACTATCCAAAGAGTTGAGGAGCCACGTCTGCACTCGACCGTCATTGCGTAGCCACTCATCCGTTGGAGGAACCGGAGCAGCTTGGGTGAGGTGATGAAGAAAGCCTTTCGATTGAAGGACACGGCGAACCGAGTGCACCCACTCCGTAAAGTTCTTCTTGCCGGTCAAGGCGATAGTCGTAATCCGCAATTCATCGCGAATTTCAGTTACAGGAGCCGGACGGTCAGCAGAAGAGACCGACGGAACAGAAGATTCAGGAGAGGAGCCCATGACCAGGGGAAGAGAAGCAGGCCGCGGTTAGGCAAGGAGACCGCGCGAGAAGACCACCTGAAGCGGACAAACAGAAAGTCGCCCGAGCAGGCTAACCGCAGCGGTTAGGCAAGGAGACCACGCGATAAGACCACCAGAGGCGGACATATATAGGAGGAAGCAGGAGAGGCCGCACGGTCACGGTGAAAGAAGACCAGCGGCAAGAAGCCACGACCACGTGCAGAAGCCGCTGCGAATAGAGAAGAGGCTGCGAGTAGAAGAACGCGAGCGGGCAAGCGGAGGAAGCCGCGAGTAGAGAACTCGAGCGGTCAGAAGACGTTTCCGCGAGTTGAGAGAACTCGAGCGGGTACGAGAAGGAAGCCGCGAGTAGAAAACTCGAGCGGGCAAAAAAGGAAGAGGAGATCAGGCGAGTAGCACCGGAGGAGGGGCGAACTCGAGCGGTCAGAAGACTAAACCGCGAGTTGAGAGAACTCGAGCGGGCAAGAGGAGGAAGCCGGCGAGTAGCACCGGAGGAGGGGCCCACGGGTCAGAAGAGAAAAAACTATAAAAGGAGAGGGAAGGAGGAGGAAGCTGGCTCCACGGAAGGAAGGAGGCGAGAGCGGCAAAGGAAGAGGAGACCGCGTAGCCGCGCGCTTAGCGAGAAGAGGAAGGCCGCCCGGTTAGAGCAAAGAGAGGGCGGTTAAAAAAATTCTAGCCGCCAGGAGAGACCGATTGCCTCTGATACCATGTAGACAAACACTCAAACTTGTAAATACTCTTTCTATATCTCAATACAAGGTATGAATACATATTTATAGGAGGGAGAAAGAGAGAAGAGATTCCTATAACATGAAGTGGGACTAAAGAGGAGAAAGGAAAAATAAACAAGAAACATGGGCTATATGGGCCCCTTTACATGGGCTTTTCTAACAGATATAATGAAAATTTTCGCCTATGTCAACATCCTATATATTTCGGATGAAGATCTATAATCGGGGCTAGGACAGAACTTTCGCCTCAATTAGTGGTTTGTTTTCTTCATTTTGGCGAAGGAAGATTTATGAATAAAATAATCAAAGATTACATCTAACGGTGAACTTAAAACCATATTTGTACTTTTAATTAAGCCCGATTTACGAAATTGGTTATATGCACCCCCAAAATCATAAAAAACCATGTTTTTTCGCCCACCGACTTCCTTTAACCGCAACCAAAATTTGTGTCGGTCGCTCGCTACAAGATGATCCCTCGCTCTCGCTGGCCCAATCCCTCGCCGATGGATCCATCGCCATCAAAGTCCTTGACAAGCTGGATGCAACCTCAAGGAGGCCCTGGTCTCCCACCCACCTCCACTCTCTTCCCTGAGTCAAAATCGTTTATCTTGCACCGATATGTACTACTCCGCCGAACAGATCGGACACGACGTCTCCTCCTCCCCTTCCTCGACGGAAATTGGCGGACTCCTCGCCTGCGGCACGAGCGTCTACGTTTCCATCTTCGCCAACCACACGTTTGGGCACCACCATGGTGAAGTTCGAGGCCAGAAGCTTAGAGCTTACACACCACCACACATTTGGGCACGATGTGCTGGTGATAAAGGGGAGGAAGAAGGTCTGGAACTTGGATGAGAATGAAAGTTATGAACTGGGTGAGGTGGATTACTTGTTCGCGCCAGTAGGAGACAAGCACAGGGTGATGTACTTCACTTGGTTCTTCATACGGTGGGATGGAGATTGGGATATCTTCCAGGATAAAGAACTGGAGGCTGCTGCTTCTGCCATTAAGGTGGAGATTGAAGGAAGTAATTAATCATATTTCTATAGAATTTGGTGTTTGTGCTGTCTCTTCATGCTATTAGTTTCTTGTTGCATTTGTGGAGTCTCCTTGCCATGTTTTCTTGTCATCTTTGTCTCTATGTATTGAGCATAATTAGGTCGGATTATTTTCCTTAAGATGACGAATGGAGAGTTGGCATGTAATAAATGATGTAAAAAAATTGCCCCTTTCAGCGACTCATTTTCCCTAAATGTATAGGCAGATCCATAGGCACAACTACTGCTTCCCGACCTGGTTCTCCCCCACCGCGAAACGGCTCATCTCCCACCTGCTTGACCCCATCCCGACGACCAGAATGACTCTCGACGCTATAACAGAGCTCTCCTGGTTCCGTTTTGGATCGTGTTTAATATCTTGGGTTGCCGATGATTTTTTTCAATTTTCGGGGTTGATGTTTATAATGGGTGTGACGAGCCAATATCGGGTTACTGGGTGCATCAAGACAATATCGGTTTGCAGTTAACAATTGACATTTTAAATCAAGAATTTGTTTATATATATACGACTAACAGTGCTCAGGGCCCCCTGTGCGAGCGGTTGAATTCATCAGGGGCGGCGACATTCGGCTTGGGCGGCAATATTAGCGGGGGCGTCAACATTTGGTGGGGCGCTATGTTATTAAAGGCGTGCCTAAGGCTCAAGGCTCACCAGGCTTAGAGGTTTGCGCCTCCGTACATCTTATTTGCGTATTTTGAATATAAAAGACGTCCGAAAGAGATTTTTGTTGTAAATTTTTTGATGGAGGACCATCGGTGGCCCATGACAAGGCGGGACCACACTTTCGTCTATTCTCGCCGGAAGACTTGATCGGAGGGATCGATCCGATCCCATGGATGCGTCCGGATGCGCGCCGCGAATCTTTTTAATATATAACATTGTTATTTTCAGTTTCTTTTTCCTTTTATTTGGCACGCGATCGCTTCGGCCAATCATAGCCGTCGATCCCGGGTTGCCCTAATATTTAGAGTATTATAAATAGGAGTGTTAGAGAATTGGAGAGGCATTGCTGGTTTTGGAGAAAGTTATTCCCGGAACTCTGCGATCAAGCCACGGTGCCGACGCCGTGGAGCCCTAGGTGTCGACTCCTAGTGGTGGAACTTCCTCCCCAAGTACTACCCATCCATAACCCTTCTTTTTCCCCTCCGTAAACCCTCATCCGCAACCCTTACAACCTCAAATCCCACAACCCTTACCGTAAGAGAGAGGAAACATAAGATTTAATTCGACGATTGAAATCATAAATCATATACAATGTATTGACAGAGAATGATGTGACATTTGAGAGAAAA